>OZ012546.1:7299890-7899890 GCA_963935595.1 Schoenobius gigantellus | reverse complement strand
CTCTATGTGATTGATGTGTATGGACGACTTTACAAATCTAATTGCAGTTTCAAATTTAAAGAAGAAATTATTGTGAAAGAAGAGGCTAAATGTTGCCCACATGGTTTCAAAAGTTCGAGCTACAAAGTTAAATTCAGAAATGTTGTGTCAAGTGATTTTGGACAACTGTTCATTAGTAGTGATGGACAGTTATGGGGTTGCGGTGATATGCCACATATAGGCCTTGATTCTGGAAGTATAAAGAAAGTTCTATTTTTCGAAGGGCGTACAGTTTATAGTGCTTCGATTGGTCAAAATTTTGCAGCAGTGATTGCTAGAAAAAATGTGAAACGATCAAATAATTGTGACTCGGACAGTGACAATGACGATGAAGAAGTGTTTGTTTCAAATTGTTCTCAATGTCAGACCATAATTGGACTTGCATCTCCAGCATCAGTGCCGTCCCTCTCAGAAACCTGTCCATTAGGAGTCCAAATTAGTAAATCCAGTGAAGACTCTAGTAGTACAACTGCTCCACAAACTGATGTTCATGTCGATGCTCATAGTTTTACTGAAGATTCTAGCCCTTCATCAGAAGAATCCAAAATTGCTCAAAATATTGCTTCCCAAAAAAATAATAATATAGAAACAGAAAATACACTACAACCCAATTCTCAAGAAGAAGATAATGACAAAGGCACTACAACTTCAGGTGAAAACCTATCAGAAAGTCTGGAAAAAATCAATAATATATTTATAAATACAGATGCTGCAAGACAGTTTTTGAGCAGACAACTTTCATGGGTATCTGCTGGTGAGGATTACTTAGTAGAATATACTGAAAAACCTACAAGGATAATAAAGGAGAATGTCTCAAATCTAACAAATTTCGTCTATGAAGGGGTTAAAACAGTTGGAGACAAGGTAGCAACATTATCCAGACATGTAAGTGGGAGTAGTGAAAATAATGATGCTGCAGATCTTCAGGCTAGGAATTATAATGAAGAGTATAATTCACTGCTATGCTGCAACTTTGAGGATCTACAGTTTTCTTCTAGTACCATTAGTAGTGAAAAAGAATTTGAGGCTAACCGAAAAAATGAAAATCTTAAAAATATGTCAAAGCTTGGTAAAAATATTCTAGCAACTGAACTGTGGACCTGGGGAGACATATCAAATGGACAGTTAGGTGTAGGTGATAAAATAAACAGACTAAAACCAGTAGTGGTCATGACATTGTCTGGGTTTGGATTACAAAAAGTGTCATGTGGTAAATGGCATTGTTCTGCTCTTACTCTTGATGGAAGACTTTTTGTATGGGGCTACAACCACTACCATCAAGTTTCTTTTGAAAACAGGGAAGATAAAAGTGGACCTAAACAATTTACAGAAAATTCTGAAAGTGATAGAGTAAGAGATATGATAGCTACTGAACACCATACATTGGCTTACACACATAATGAAAACATTTTTTTTATGGGTAAACACACAGATGGGTACACTGAAGCAATTGTCAATTTAAATGAAACAATTGAAAATAAAGAAGCTGTCAAAGAAAATGGTGATATTCCCCTTATAAATATCTCTAGCTCACAGGTATTGGGAAATAAATCTCAAAATATGTGTTATCATTGGAGAATATTGTCATCGGGTAACATTAGTTACTGCTCTTGTGAAGAGTCTATGAAATGTCCAGAATTTCAGGATTTATCTATTGCTCAAAGATATCTTGAAGAGATGATATTAATATTTCATTCTCTTGTGAAACCTTTTCTAAAGAAAAGCAAAGTGATCATTGCACATTCCAATGTATATGAAACTGTTTGTGATATATTTAGTGACATTTTAAACATAACCGCTCTCAATGTGCTTTCAATGTGGCAGTATGCAGAAAAGCACATAAATGAATGTGATATTTCGTTGATAAAAAATTTAGAAGAGTTTATTTATTTATACAGAAAGTATTATGTAGCTGTAAGCAATTTAATTGTTATTGGTGGGTTTAATCACATAAACAATTTGGTGGATGTTCCAAATACAGTTTATAATTTATTTAGTGACCAACTCCCTACAAATAAACAGAAAAATAATAAGAAAACATCAGAGACATTAATAGGGTTAGCTTTCTTCCAACCTTTAACAAGACTGAGCTCCTACAAGTGCATAGCTCAGTCTCTTTTAAGGGATAAGTCTAAAAGAAAAAAGAATGATGCTAAAATTAACTCTGATGATAGATTGATTAAAGTGATTTCTTCACTGGATTTATTAATTGAAGAGCAGGAAAAGAAACGAAAAGAGGCAGAGTTAACAAAGTCATTTTGGGAAAGTCTTGGGAAAAATCTAGAACAGTACAGGACACCAGAAAGGCGCCTCATCCGGGAGTCTAAGTCACGTATACTGAACCTTGTCAATCCAGGAACTTTCTCATCTCATTGGTTTATCTTATTCAATGATTTATTCATTCATGTAGTTGGCAGCACACCTACTGTACATCCTTTGGAAACCTTATGGATAGAACCTATCTCAAACACTGATGTATCAAATGTTATTCAGCTCATTTCTCCTGAAGAAGTGTTGTCAGTTTGTGCACCTAGTAACCAAGATAAAACTGAATGGGTGCACGCAATTAACATGTCCATAAGATCAGTTCTAAACAAAGATTCCATGTTCAAACCACCTGCTGCAAGAACCGCAAATTACACCTTTTCTAATAAGAGCAAATTTTTCAAAGGAGCTACATATACTGGGCGCTGGTTAGATGGAAAGATCCATGGAAATGGCAAAGCAGAATGGCCTGATGGTAAACTGTATGTGGGCCAATTTCAAGTCAATGCTCTTTGTGGGCATGGAAAGATGGAAATACCAAATGTAGGTAAGTTTAACAATCCAACATTTTATGTAATCATTCTCTGATTGGTCCTTAGAAATATAAATTTATATGTTATTTTAGGAATATATGAAGGCCAATGGAAAGATAATCTCCAGAACGGTTTCGGCATCATGAAATATGTTTCGGGGGATATATATGAAGGTCACTTCAAAGATGGCCAGCCCCATGGTCATGGAATAAAGAAACAAGGAGATTTCACATGCTCCTCTGCTACTATTTACACAGGCGAATGGGTAAACGGGTCTAAACAAGGCTATGGTGTCATGGATGACATAGGCAAAGGAGAAAAATACTTGGGAAATTGGAGTGATAACAAAAAACATGGGTGCGGCCTTATCGTAACTTTGGATGGGATTTATTATGAAGGATTATTCATGCAGGATGTCCTGACGGTTAGTGATTTGATATCTACATAACACAAAAATCGTACCTAACTAAAATAATATAAGTTCAAGGTGGAATGTTTGTCACACATTATTAAATAATAGAACTTCTCATCAAAAATTTTTATGGGACTGGAACTACATAACACTTTTTCATATTATCTGAAAAATACTTAATCTGTACATCATATCTGACTCTAAATTATTTTTACTTTAATATGGTCTGACAAAACGTTTTTTAATATTATGCAATATTAAAAACATTTTCCAGGCCATTCATTATGGTGTTCAAATGTTCATCACATTTATTTCTTTATTTTTTATACAATAATCACCCTTCATCCATTGAGATTTGTTGAAATAACGGAGAACCCTGTCTTTGGGTGAGGCCTTTGCCCCGCTGTGCGTATCTTGTGACTGAGATCTTTTTTTGCAAATGATAGGGAAGCGTTTGGCCTTCACATCTCACCTGGTGGTAGATGATGAAAAGGCCGAAGATTCACATGAACTCCTCAATCTATCAGGGGAATTGGTTATTCTACCTCAACTTGTCAGAACCTAAAATGCTATATTAACATTGTTATTATGGCGACAAACTTAGGCAAAACGATGTTAGCTAGCCGTGTGGGCTTAGAATCACTACTACCCTTCCATCAAGCAGAAAAAATCATGGGGAATCAAGCTTCGGACCTCCAGAAAATAAGGGTGATGATGAGATGAACAATTTAATATATTCAATCGGAATGACGGATCAAGTGAAGATTTAAGGTTGTATACATAATGGTGTCGATTCGGACACACAATTAACTTAAGCTAAACTAATTTGACTGTTCTAAAAATAAAGCCGTCACTTTTAACCGTTTTAATCCTTTAGAGAAAAACAGAGATGATGACGATGGTTTTAATCCTGTCAAAGTAGTTTAGATAAGTTGCGCGTCTGAATGGACACCGTTGTCAGTCTATTAACTAAGATGGATCTGTTGTTTAAGGGTCATGGGGTAATGGTTTTCGAAGATGGAACTCACTATGAGGGTGAGTTCAGGGCTGCCGGTGTGTTCTCTGGCAAGGGTGTCCTCACGTTCTGCAGCGGCGACAAAATCGAGGGCTCCCTTAGCGGCGCCTGGACTGAGGGCGTGAAGGTTACAAACGCCACATTGCAACTGAATGACTCCAACCCAGTGGTGGAGGCGAATTCGAAACCTGAGTAAGTATCGGCATCCAGAAACTAACATAATATTATGAGGTACGAGTAACGTCATATTATGAGGTACGAGTATTAATATTATGAGGTACGAGTAACGTCATAGGTTTTTGGTTGAAATCAATCTCCAGTTCCGAAATTGAGTAAGCTGTTGAATACTTTTGGTAAATCTATCGATATTCACTGGCAAAATATGAACATAGTTACTTTGTTTTTGTTAGTGGTGTGTCTAATGCTAAGTATATTTTGTTGGAATGAGTGTAGCAATTGTTGCTGAACCAATAAATAAAAAAATCGTCATAGCATAAATACAATAGTACCAAACACAAGTAACATTTAAGTAAATAAACAGAATTCTATGTGAAAGTCTGATATCAATGTACCTATACAAAATGAGTAACAATAAATATGTAGATGACAGCCGTTAAACTACACAAATATAATTTGTTTGTGTTTTGCTACAGTAAATATTCTTAAGATTATACATAATCTGCATTGATATACTACCAAACGTAGATAGAGCGCTTCATACAAAAACGCGCTTGAAATCTGTCACCTAATCGACTATACATTTGTACTCGCTGATATATACTTGAATATGCACGCCCGAATGAAAATTATCATAAAGAAAGTACCGTATATTCAACCTTATTCTGCATTATTACGGCAACTATTTTAAGTACAACCGTGGGAAGTTACATCATTTCATACCTAGCCACAGAGCAAACGACGTTTTAGTAATTGCTACAAGAAAATATCAACTTTATATTCTCAAACATAATGCTTGAAATTGCTTATCGCGTTGTCGCTCCAACGCACGAATGAGATAGCACATCGTAATACGATGCCCGTGCGAGCGAGACGATTGTGATGTACTGACACGGACGCGAAGCGACATATTTATGATTAAAATAATTGCTTTTTAATGGTTTTTACGTATAAATCGAATATTTGAATACATGATAAGATGTGCAATGAGTTTACTCACGCAACATATATGAAATCCCGTCTTTTTCTGCCGTTTCTGGCTATTGTTACCACAACTTTTGAATGCGCACTTCGGCATGTTTACGTGCCGACAGCTAATCACTCACTATGGAAAGGAACTGCACGAGTCGCGATTGAGCAGTTCTTCACCGGCCTACTATTCGATCGTTCATGCGTTATCTACGTTTGGTAGTAAATCAATGATAATCTGTCTTAAATAAATAAGGTGAAAAAAAATACTTCTCGTGTGAAACACGCACTTGATTTGAGGGTGTGGTTTTCAGCTCTTTCGGCAAACTCAGCGTCGCGCCTCACCAAAAGTGGAATGCGCTGTTTCGCCAATGCTTTCAATGCCTGGGCGTATCGGAAACGGTTCTCACGCCGACCGGAAACCACTTCGCAAATGGACCCACAAGTAGCACCGTTGACAACGCGAAAATCTGGCAGAACGTCGCAGTGGCCATATCGAGTTCACACAAAGACAAACGCAAAACGCCCGTCAAAAGCAGCCAGAGCAGTAGCTTGGACACGTCTGTGGATTGCTTGGAAGTGATACCCAAGTTTGGACAGGGCGCACTCACCTTGAACGACTATGTGGAACTGAAGCAGTATTTACAGAATGTAAGTTTAAATCTACTAAAGTTTTACCTGCAATACCTACATTATATGTTGTTTTGTGAACTTTACATATGAACAAATCCTATAATCACTAATAGTTTTTAAAAAGTGTCTGAATAAGCACCTTGCAGATCGGTACGGTGAGGGTGGCTAGTGCAGTGTGTATATTCTCTCCTGCACCAGCTATCTTCGCATTTGGACTCCTCTTCTCTGATTGGCAAATTCGAAGCGATCATGATAATATATTTTTTAGACAGTAGCCCCACCGAACTTTCGTGCTAGGTATAAAACTTACGCTCTTACCACGTTCAGTACCTACTTAAGAGCGTAACGTTTGAGTGGACTTAAGACTATCAGAGCAAGTAGTCGGTAGTACCGAACAACCATCGAATTCGATGGTTGAAAAATACTCTGCGACGTTAATTATTGTCAAACTATGAGATACTAGCTTCTGCTCGCGACTTCGTCTGCGTGGACTTCAGAATTGGGTCTTAAGCTTTGCTCGTTAACAATTTTTAATCTTCCCACGGGAACTATTTGAGAGATAATATAAAGTACATGTCCTTTTCCATAGCATAGGTGACATGCATACCCAATTTCAAAGCTGTCTGCCCGCGGCTTAGCTCGTAAACAATTTTCAACTTTCCTTCGGGAACTATTTAAGGAATCGGGATAAAAGGTAGCCTATGTTCTTTTACATGCCAAAGGCTACATGCATGCCAAATTTCATCCAAATCCGTTCAGCCGTTTTTACGTGATTGAGTAACAAACATCCAAACATCCATTACTAGTAGGATTACTGATTTTGGGGCCATAATCTATTACGTCACCTGGTGGAGAAAGAGAAAATGAAAAATTCATGGGAAAAAGGGAGATAAAAGTTATTTTTGCTGCAATTCGCTCAATACCTCAAAGCAAATCAAATAACTAAACAACTACACTCGCTAGGTACTAAACCCGCCCCTGTATGTTGATACTTTGTTATTCACACTTCCACAGTTACATAATATTTACTCTAGCTAAACGAAGTTGACAGCAAGCAGTACACAGTATTGTATTGATTAACAAAATGTATAATGTCAACAGAATAATGATCATATAATTATTTAATAGGTATCTTGTTTGTGTCGTTTTCGGCTGCCAGTTTTAAAATTATAACGCAGTCGAATTCTCACCGAGTTGATGAGCAATACAATTAACGAACACTAATTAACGCTATCAATGTTGAATGACTCACAATAACAACACTATTTGTTATTGACCACATAACAGCAATGATTTCTTTTGTGATACCTACTTATACCTATTAGAAGCTCGTCAAAAGTTAGGCATTTTTCGTCATACACGCTACAGTCATATCTTAAATAACTTTGTGCATTTAATATAGATCAATATGGCCCTTTACAGCATGTAATGTAAATTAATATTTTCGAAGATATTACAGATTTAAAATGCAGGGACATAGCGGTTGCGGCGGTACCGGCCGGGGCGTGCCTATAAATAGTGCGTCGAAGGCCGCGCTTCGCCCTATAGCACTTTATGATTAGCAGGACAAAAAAGCTGTGAACGTTGTATATAAAGACATTCTGTAGTATATTTTGTATCAGCATTGCACCCGTGCGAAGCCGGGGCGGGTCGCTAGTCTAAGTATAAGAAAGGCAGACAATCTGCTCGCAAACTTGAGGCGCTACTTTCCTGTTTTCGAACAATTGCGATTAACTGTACCGCCACAAATATAAAACATACAGTTCGAAAATTCAAAAACTTATGATATTGTTAAACATTCTATCTAATAGTAGTTTATGAAATAGTCACATAATAGGGGGTCTTAAAACACTAGTGTGTGTTTAAAATTCGAGGCTTGCCGAGAATTTTAATAGTACCACACGAGTGTTTTAAGACCTAATTATGTGCAATTTCATACACTACTTTATCTACACTCATGGAATCAGTGGTTACCTAAATTATATAAAGGACACAAAATTAAAACAAAATCAAACTCATTTATTCTAATAATTATTTGCATTTTGAACAGTGCAATTGTGAAACTAATACAGAAAACTAAAACTACATACATTTATATTATTTATTATTTTAACCAATAACAGCAAAATAATGAATGAAAAATTCAGAGAAATGGCACCAACACCAACATTCTACCGCGCATGCGCTGTTGCACGCGCCGCCATAGACAATGTACTGGCACAAAATAAAATTGTGACAAAACCTCCTTGGTCGGGCTTCGTCAATCGAACTGTATTTTATTGGAATTCGAGTTACATTAAAGTACTGGTTTTGTATGACGAACCTGTATTATAATGTAATTTGTAAAAGGCCGAGGGCTTTAAGTTATGCCTTTAAAATATTAGTGTTGCGTTCTTAATATTAGAATTAGATCATGAGTGTAGATAAACATTCTTAAAGACAGAAACATGATTAATAATGTTTCACTTGATAGGAAAAAAATCCAAAGACCACTCTATTCAAAACAGCTGTAAATCAGAAAATACAATAATAAATGACAAAAAAGTTTTACCAATTGATGTGCCTTATTATTGTCTAAAAAGTTACAAAAACACATTTATTATTTTGTACCCCTTTTTTCAATAATCTATTAAAACGTGTAAAAAGTAACGTTTTATTTCGTTCACAACACGTTAGCGACAGTAGAAACTATGCAATTATCAACAGAGGCGCGTTCAGTGGGGCTAGCACGCAGGAGAATCGAAAATCGAATCGAAATCCGAATCGAGGAGTTTGTATGGCAATTTTATTAGCGCCACGGCGGTGAGTAGCAGAACTAATAAAATTGCCATACAAACTCCGTCCGGTTGTTTTTTAACTCGCTCAGAGGCGTTGAACGGATTGCAGCAACCAAATCTTTTATCTTCCTCTTTCACATGATTTTTTTATTTCTCTCTCTTTCTAGTAGATGACATTATAGAATATGGCCGCCAATATCATCCAATCACGTAAGTGTATTTCAGTAATAAACGTCAGAGCGTTTTACAACCATCAAATTCGATGGTTGTTCGGTTCTAACTCGCGCCGACACTCTAAGGTCTTGAACGGGCCGGTTGTTTCACCCGGTTGTCACGCTCGAAGGCATTGAACGGGGTTAGAGCGAAAAGTTGTGCTTCGCGCGAAGGCTCTGAACGCGCCTCAGTATTACCTTGCAATAAAGCAGTCGCCGTGCACGAATAGATTTCCTGGGAAACCTCGCCTTAAACAACCGCAACCTGAAGTCACCAGATAAGATATCTTTTCAGGCGTGCGATTCGACCCATCACCCTCTAGGCCAGCTGGTGTTAGGCCTGACGAACGCCTTCAACACCACGTACGGGGGAGTGCGCGTCCACCCTCTCCTGCTGAGCCACGCGATCAAGGAACTGAAGAGTATCACCTCGAGGCTGTACGAAGTCGTGCTGTTACTGTTCCCCTCTTTACCCCCGGAGGGTACCGACCTGGTGCTCCCGTTCAAGACTGAAACTGAACAAGAGGAACAATTTGACGACAGCAATCCTGCCGATGGGTGAGTATAAAACTCTGTTTCTCAGTTTTATTATTATCGTTGCTAATGATTATTTTTTGAAAATGTTGGTTTTTCATTTGATTGCAAAGAAGGAAATAGTGCAGTGCGTATACCACAGTATCACGTTTGCATACACATATATGCAAACGTGGCGGGAACGTGGGACGAAAAAGAATTCTGCCGACTCAAAGAAGTGGCTCGTTTACTCTGGGGTTGCAGAAAATTAAAAAATTAAACATAAATATATTTTTTTCGTTCAGTAATTCCCCCCATTTACTTTTCTATGCGATTTTATTTGCAAGTAGCTTCGATAGCTTTGTCAATGGTTTTTTCCATGTGCATGTATGTTACAATAATGAAATATACAGGATGGTAATTTAAGGAAGAGTTCCTTTAATAATGATTATATTAAATTTTATACTTTTTATAATAATTGCTTCATTTAAAAAAATAAATTTGAGATATCAAAAATCTTTAATTAAATGCAGTTTCATTTAAGGATGTTTGGTATCTTACCTGTCTTTGGGTATCAAGCCTATTGCAATCCAGAAATAATACCCTGTGCACACAATTGTGGTCATTGTAATAAAATACGAATATAAATAATACACATAACTAAGGTAGCAAAAAGAATTTTAATGAAAAATATGAGTAGGTTAGTAAAGTAAAATTAGACACTATTCTTCATCACTCGTAGAATCACAGTCATCATCATCACGTTCCGAATCTATACTAAAATAAAATATCGGTGTTTTGGTGTTGATAGCCCCGTTTTAATATTGATTCTTGGTATCCCCACCATTTTTGACGTGTCTATGATAGGTGCAGACACATTAATTTCAATACAATACCGATGAACATTTATTATAAATTGATTACAAGTTTACCAAAAATCCGTCTTTTTTTATTGTTGGTTCACATAAAGTTTCATCTTGGGGCATTTCACTGTCCTTCCAAGTACGGAAAAACATTTTCGGTATACGTAAAACAGAGTCAACAAACACAACCTGGCGCTTCGATGAAAATTGCCATATTCACTGGCGGGTGTGCGCCCCACGCGGCATCCTTTGTTTTCCTTTTATAAAAGCCGTCAAGTGCCTAGGCGGCGCAGTACAAAGGCGACCGTATCTAAGCGAATGGACTTTAGCTGTACTGGAGTGAGATGTACATTATATGCATGTGAAATTTAACCTAATGTTTGAAATAAAATAAGCTTAAAAGTGTGCTATTGTTGAATTTGTTTGAACGTATCTTGAATATACAGGATATCAAGCGGCTCGATATCTGGTCAGGTTAGAGAAATCAAAAAAAATTGAATTCAGGCTTTAAAAAAAAAGAAGAGAAAATTGACCGTTTTTAATTAGGACCAACAACCCTAATGGTAACTGCTCCCTTGTCAGCATCCAATGAAACTATTAAAACCGCAGTGAGTGCGAAAAAGGGAAAAACGCTGAAAAAAAGGAAACGCTGTAATTTTAGTGTCTTTGTTCGAATATTGTTTTACCATTGCTTTAAGCGTTCATAGTTTGGTCTATGAACGTTTCTTGAGCGAGGAAATATTCTATAATATAACATTGTGCGCCAACTTGACATACATGCATTGAAATAGTACAAAACTAATAGATAAAATTATGACATCGACATAATTATAAAACTAATAATTCTTATTAAAAAAAATAAGCCTGTAACGTAGTTGGGAACAAAATAAAACTGGCTCAGCGTGTACTGTACATGTAATCCCTTGTATACAGCACTGTTTTTCTACCAATCCCTGCTCTCTCACTTTTTTCGTAACTAAAATTATATCTAATAACAATACAGAAGCTCAATCCTAAATATGATTTGCATTCAAAACTGCCCTCAACCTAATGAATAATATACCAGAAGTAGAACCATCCCCCAGACGAAGAAGCCTGACTGCAGCGTGCGCGGGGCCGACCGTGCACGCAGGCCTCGGTTGTAATTTTAGCGTAGCAGACGCTCTAAACATGATAGTAATAAGTATGATAGCTTTCTTATCCGACAAGTGCCTGAACTTTGCTTTTTTTTACAACTAAGTTGGCAAACAAGCAAACTGCCCACCTCATCATCATCATCATCATTTCAGCCAAGAGACGCCCACTGCTGGACATAGGCCTCCCCCAGGGATCTCCAAACCGATCGGTCCTGCGCCTCCCGCATCCAGCGGCTTCCCGCGACCTTCACCAGATCGTCGGTCCACCTTCTGGGGGGCCTACCAACGCTGCGTCTCCCGGTACGCGGCCGCCACTCGAGGACCTTTCCGCCCCAACGGCCGTCAGTCCTGCGAGCTATGTGTCCTGCCCACTGCCACTTAAGGTTTGCAATTCTTTGGGCTATGTCGGCGACTCTAGTTCTTCTACGGATCTCTTCATTTCTGATGCGATCGCGTAGAGAAACCCCGAGCATAGCCCTCTCCATTGCCCTTTGAGTGACATTGAGCTTTCTGATGAGACTCATTGTAAACGGCCACGTCTCAGTTCCGTACGTCATCACTGGCAACACGCACGAACTGCCCACCTGATGGTAAGTAGTTCGCCACAAAATTGCGACCCCCACAAGAACCACGGTTTACGTTGCCAACTTGTGACATCAGATGTAAAGTGGCGGTACCCAGTAATTTCACTGCCATATCTTACCCTTCAAACCGGAACACAACAAAGCAAGCACTGCTGCTTTGCTGCAGAAATAGGTGAGACGGAGGTACCCAAGCAGACGACTCTCCGGCACGGTAATAGTATATACAGAAAGTGAACTCGGCCCCTCTTTAAAATTTTATACTTACGGCCGCTTGGCATCGCTTGGTGCGTGGCCCGCGATAGGGCTTCTCGCTTACCGACTGTGCGCTCCGTTTGACTCATGCGTATGCCCTTCGGCGAACTGCATTCGTAACAGCCCTTGTAGCTATGCGATCCAAGTGCGATCCAGATCGAGGCGCGTAGGCATAGCGCGTGTTTCGACCGTTTTCTATGAAATCATTCTACTGTATATACTATTACCGTGACTCCGGCAAAGAATATATAATAGTACTTCATACAGTACGACCACTCACCTCCCCGCACTCATTTCAAATACCTCATCCCACCCCGCACTTCGTTGTAGACATCACTGACACATAAACAAGGGCGCACTCGATCGCTCGGGCGAGTAGACGCGAGCGCCGGCCAGTAACAGAGACAGCGCTATGCGGGTAAAAGAGAAGGCAGTCGCTGCATTTCCCGCGTCATTTCGATTGATAACCGCGCACTCAGCCCTACTAGATTCCACGCACACATTTGCGCGTGTACAAGCAAACGTCATTTGTTTAAGTAGTAGTAATAGGTAATTGATTTGCGAACTTTGTATGGAGTGTCCGGGGTGTGACTCCGGTACAGTCTCCGTCCGGTAAACAGCGGCTTGTTCTCCCAACAGCGAGGCGGTATCGGCTGCGTCTCTGCTGCAGCCGATGCTGCTGCCGAGGGTCCACCCGGCGCTGTTCGTGCTGTACGCGCTGCACAACAAGCGCGAGGACGACTTGTACTGGCGGCGGCTGCTCAAGTGGAACCGGCAGCCGGACTCCACCCTCATGGCGTTTCTGGGCATCGATCAGTGAGTTCACGTGGTGATATGAAACTTTTTAACCGACTTCGAGAAAGGAGGAGGTTCTATTGTTAGACTGCATCTATTTTTTTCTATCTATGTTCACCGATCACTCCGCTATTTTGGTCCGATTGTCACCTAGTCATGATCTGATGATGGGATCCCAGGGAATTCGAGGGAAACCCTTAAGCTTCATAGGCACTTCCAAGGTGTTTCATGTTTTTTCTGGCGATGTTCAATTATTTGCATCTGGCAGTCATCATTATTATCATGTTACTGAGCTGATAATGAAAGGTTTCTGCTATAGATAAGGAGCTTGGGAATAATTCTTTCAATACTGTTGAGAGCGAAAGACATTTTAAGTTATTCTGGCGTTTGCCTTTTCTCAAATTATTATTCTAATACGCATGTATTAAAGGAGGTCTTCAGTATTTGCCCTAATCATGTACCGAGGTACAAATTATATGAAATGAAAGATAATAATGTGTCGAAAATGACCCAAGGGCTAAAATCTTTTCAAAATCAATAGATTTTGCAAAAAAATAAGACAAAAAATGATAAGTGAATGCGAAACTTCGTGAAACGAAACGTGATTAGCTATGGACGTCAAGGTTTGACATTGACAATCAGTCATTGTTATGGTCGCTTGATAATATGTTCACTTAGGGGCCGTTCGAAAACCCGTGAGGTTTTCACTCGGTAAAAAAGAAAAGGATAGATATATTGCGAGAAAGAGAAGTTTAACTGGTTTTCAAACGCTAGCGAGTGATTTTCGCACTTCACGAGTTTTCAAACGGGTTCTGTCAGTTAAAAACGAAAAGAAGAGTTCTTGTGTTTTGCAACGCAAACTAGCTTTATTTTACAACTGCACAAAGCTTTACTTAACATTTGTAAACTTTAACTTCAACATAAAAACAAAATCAGTAGCCACAGATCACAGAACAGTCAACTGTTAATGTCAGGTTAAATTTAACGCTGACTGGGGGCCGGCAGAAATTCACTCCTGTCAGGCAAAAATTACTCTTCACTAACGCGTTCAGAAATACGAGCGGAGTAATTCGCCGGTTAACCTCGGTTTCACTCGGGTGGTTCTCGAACGCTATCGGGTGAAATTCACTCTACCCGGAGTATATATTACTCGTTTTCAAACGCACCCTTAGAATCTTCTTCTTATTATAGGTATTTATAGAAGTTGAAGTTTTTCTAATTAAAAATCTTGAGTTTGTTATGTGTGTGTGCCAACATCTATTGCGATTGCCTACAAATCACCAGAAATTGTGAATTTGATATGTCAATACAATACACATCCTAATGACTTTTCACTTTTTTTTTATTTTATTGGGTGTTGTTTGCCAAAATAAACACCATACCACAGATTATGTGACACTTATTAACAAGATTTATAACGCTTGGGAATATGGAGTTGTTACGAGTTTTATTGTAATGTTTGTTATAATTAAGTAAAAACCCTATTTTTATTATTTTAATAGTTGGAAAACCTTTACTAAACAGGTTTGGAGACTACACTACGCTAATACGCTTTATTTAATATTGATGCTATGTTGCCAGTAATCAAAATGTTTAAGACATAATTTCAGGTGGTACAAATGGTTCAAAGAAATTATTTTTATTATTTTATGAATTTGCAGATTTTTTTACATAGAAAAATATAATACAACCCGAGGTACATGTTTTGGGCATAGTTGTATGGAAGAAAAAATGGATCCTTTACTAAAAAGATTGAAATATTTTAAAAAAGGAAGAAAAATTTCGTTACAAATATTTTTTTACAATGTTCCACTTGCTATGATCTAGACATGTTCCTCTAGCTTCGCCAAAGCTGCCTGACACCCTCCTTTAATCAAAAGCGTTTTTCCCAAGGATTTCCTCGAAGTAAACAATATTTATGGTTAATTTTTTTTCCAATGGTAAAGGAAATTCCGCGTTGGCTGCAACGGGTGCCCGAACACCTCGCCGCCGTACTCCCCGGCCAGGGAGCAGCTGTTCCAGGACGCGGTGGAAACGCTGCAACAGCTTAAGACCACCTTCTGCCCCATCGAGAAGCTGCTCGTCATACGGAGCACCTTCCAGAAGATGACGACGGCGGTGCAGCGTGAACTAGGTAGGGGCCCATACATTTTTATACTCCAATAATCTAATATACACGGCTATTTTTTTATTACCCTGGAAAATTTTAGGGACGCTTCAGGACACATCCATTATTATTTAAAAAATTAAATAAAAATTTTAAACAAAAATAAAAAAATCTCAAAAAATGTTGCTCTCAACTAGTGCCGCATTTTTTGGATTTTTTAGAAAATTTATATAAAATTAAGTAAGTGAGTTATTTTTTTTATTCATATTTAAAACATTCTAATACCATGTCGTGAAGCCTCCCTTAAATTTTCCAGGGTGATAAAAAGACGACGTCCGCTCGACTCATAAATCATTCCACAAAAAACGTTTGTTCAGGTGAAAATTACTTGTGGAGCATGGACGAGCTGTTCCCTGTTTTCCACTTCGTGGTGGTGCGCGCACGCATCCTGCAGCTGGGGTCGGAGATACACTTCGTCGAGGACTTCCTGGAGCCGGCCCTCCAGAGGGGCGAGCTGGGACTCATGTTTACTACGCTCAAAGTAAGTCACCATCTTCAACATCATCGTTATTGCAGAACAATATATATATATATATATATATTCAACACACTTGCTCGTAAAGTGGGTCTTATTACCTTGCATTTAGACCCGTTATTCAGTATATTGAACACAAGTGCTTTTCACTTTACATAATCGCACAAGTGCGGTAATCTTAACACGACAAATTCTAATTTGTTCAAGATTGCACAGTAAATATATGTCCAGTACGCATTCTTAAATTTGTCGCTTAATACACTTTTTTTTAACATGACTTTATGCGGCTGCCAATTGGAAACAAATGAACAGCCGACTACTGTTTACTTAAATATTAAATTAACAACGAAATTTAAAAAAACAGTAATTAATAACTATAACTAAAATAAATTATTAAAAATTAACACATACTTGTTTTTTATAAACTAAAATATTCGGTTTATTTAGTTTTGAATTTTGGCTGTTTGGCCCAATGTTGGCTGAATGAAGAGTTAGCCATGCCCGGGTAGCGCGCGAAAAAAAAGGTGTACGGCATTTTCCCGCTATTGAATTTTTTTGCCTTTTTGTTGTAATTGATAATTGATTATCTACAAATATGTCGAGTCCAAGTGAAGAAGAATCCATATAATTAACTCCGCCGGAAATAATTATGGAGGAGTAAAGCGCGAGTAATAGTTTGTTGCCGCCAAAGTCAAAGGATACTTGGCGGCATACGATACTTTCATGCGGTGGAAGATTGATAAAAAAGCGCAGTCATGTTCAGAAAAATATTAATACCACAAGATCTTTTATTTTCCTCACAAGTGTGTGTTGAAAAACGTCGTATGATACACGCGCGCATTGGTCATTACGTACTCTGCTTTCTTGTCGCGCTCGCCTGCGGCTCGCGCACAATATCGCCTCGTACGCAATGACCGACATAGCGCGCTCGTATCATAATGTACTATTATAAAGCCCGACTAATAAAATAAAAAACTCGCCATATTGCGGAAAACTATTGGCACTAATTTCTTCAAATGGCAACAATCTTAAGGATGTTATAATAATATGGTTATTATAATTGTCGCACAGACTAGTAAGTAACCATGTTATTGTCGTCAGTCAATGTGTGGTGTCGATTGTACGTGGTCTATTTCTTGTCTTGTATATTGTGAGTTATTTTCCGTTAAAATCCCGTAATATTACATTTACATAATTAATTGTTACAGGCCTGCTACTTTCAAATACTTCAAGAAAAGATGTCCATCAACTAGCAACGTGGGCCTCAAGCAACACGAAACGAACAAAAAATGATCTCGCAATACGTAATGGTGCGTCGTTATTAAGCTAGTACGTAGTGTTCGCATTCGCAATAAGTTGCTGACTTCAGTCCGCTAGATGTTCAAGTTATTAGGATGTTGCGTTTGCTATCGCTTATCGTAGATTGCTGTCGTAACTTTTCATAGATTTATACTTTCATTGATGGGCAATAGAAACGTTAGAATGAGACGTAATATTGTACGAGTTCACATTATTTTTCATATGTATATGTACTAACTTATGCCCGCGACATTTACCGAATGAACTTCAAAATTCAGCTGTTATTAAGGCAATAAGTACCTACACCACACATTAGTTCACGTTTAAAGTAATCGTGTGTAAACATCCTAATGAATTGGTAACAAGATACAAAAATTCGAATTTTATATTTGTTGAGTTGTATATTCATTGTTTATGGCTCTATGTTTATTCTATGAAGACTGAGAATTTTTGTCTATGGACACATAAACAAAAATTTGATAGACATTTTTTATTTCAATATATGGTATCTATAATTACACTTATTTTTAACTAAATAACCCAAAGACATTATAAGAGATAGACCGACAATACGCGCGGCCTCTAAGAAACCCCCTTCAACCACAACAGCGGTCAGGCGGCCGCTACTCATACTGTATTTGTACTGCATTCGACTGTCGAGCGCGCGTCAAGTTATAAAAATACTTAAACATGCCCAAATAACTTCGTTTTGTAGTGTAAAAAACGAACAGTAATAAAAACTAAATCACATTGTAACATTATTTATTACCGATGAGTCTTAATTATGCTTATTTATTTAGCTATTATCATATCAAAATTGGTTGAAGGGGACTTCATACATTTCGTTTGCATTGTTGGTCTACTCTTATAATGTCTTTGAAATAACCCATCGAACATTCTTACTATTATTTATATTATTTTATTGGATGATAATTTTATTATTTTATTACACATGGTCAAACATTTGTTAGTCCTAAAAAGCAAACAAATATTTTACTCTATATTGTTTATATTCATTATTTCTATTGCCAATCTAGTAGGCTTACATGATGTAATTTGATGTTGTAGATAACAACAGTGTAATTTTACAATGAAACCGATCCGCGTCTCTTTATTGTAGACTAGCTGACCGTATGCAACTTTGTTTGCATTATAACAAACTTTTTCCGTAGGAAACATTTCCCGTCAGATTTTTCCCGTAGTAAAATTTCCCTATGTCCTTCCCCTGGTCTCGAACTATCCCTATACCAACTTTCATCAAAATCGGTTCAGTAGTTTCAAAGCCTATTCAATACAAACAACCAATCAAATCTTTCCTCTTTATAATATTAGTATAGATTAATAAGATTCGGGGCTGATGTCAGATTTTTTTTTGAAAAATAATTGCTGTGATTATCTAGGATTTCTGGATACAATACATCAAGTTCTCATCGCTACTTAACAGTGTGATCGCGTTAATAGGGTTAAAGTATCAGATCTATTTAACTATCGGAAAATAGAAATGTTTTCGCCTACTCAGATGAATCGAAACACAATTAAATAGAAGCAAATTAATACTAGTTGATAAGAGTATTGTTGGATCGAACCGCTATACATATATATTTATCCTTATATTTAGCTTTTTTGCAGAGCAGCTAGAATATGCTCACTTTTTAATGGTCACAAATTATATTTTATATTGAGAATGTTTATCATATTGTTAAACGTACGTCGATTGTACCTGTGTCTAAAAGTGCCTGAACAAATCCCAAGTGAATGATCCAATTTTATAATATTACTAGCTGTGCCGGCGAACTACGTTTCTTTACGACCTATTCTCAGACCTACTGAATATACACAAAAAATTTCATAGAGATCGGTCAAGCCGTTTCGGAGGAGTTTGGTAACAAACACTGTGACACGAGAATTTTATATATGAGATAGTAAGTACATAAAATTAATAGTCATCGTATTCTGTTAATTACCTAAGAAATAGTCTTTTAAAAGAGAAATTATTTGAAAGCGATCGTGATATAATTTTGAATTGCTTGATCAAGGGGCTGGTTTTTGTTTTACGATAAGCCTAATCGATACTTGCTCAAACAAACCATATAACTATTTATTTTATTCTGTATATCATGTCCATTCACATTATTTGTTGATAAATTTCTTACCCTTCACGTTGCGGCTTTCATCAAATCTATCTATCTTTTGGTCTATAGTGTATATCTATGACTGTTATACCAAATCATATTTATGATAAGTATTTTTGCATCATATGGCCTCCTCCTCCCCCCACCATCTCACATAACCAAAATCAAACTTACCGTTCTGGAACCTTTTCGTAACTTGACACCACTTTGATGATATAATCATTCATCCGTTCTCTCAACATTAACATTTCCGCCGATAAGACACTTTTTATATTCAATTTAATGAAATTATTTAATTAGTATTTAAGAGATAGGCAATAAATTGGCAATATTGATGTTATATAATGTATTGAGTGTTCCTTAACATGTTGATAACGTTTTATGAAAGTGTAAGTAGGTTTTATGATTCATTCTAGAATTAGGTATTGAAAAAATAGCTTTACCTTTTTTCTCTAATATTGTGCTAATCTACAGGCCTAGCACGGCACGAGGACTATAGAAGATCAGTGTTATATGAGAGAACAAGAGGAAAGATGTTATTTGTCTCTTGTCCCGTTTTGTCTACGGTCCATGTTAAGCCTGCTGGAAGTTCTCCTTTGAGAATATATAAGTTGAATTCAAATTGTGAATATTTTGTCATACACATCATATTACACTGTGCCATTAAACTACGTTATAGTTATATTATTCACTTATTGTATTTGATTTTACTGACACGGAGCTATTAGGTCGTGCTATTTAAACATTTTTTTTTTGTTTCTAGTTATGCATTTTTGTGCTAAGCTCTAAATTGGAATTATTTGCCGTAGCGCCTCATATGTTATAGTGGTTTGAGTAATAGGTATTCTACTATTTCTACTTTACGATTTCAAACGAAAATTCGTTTTCTTTCTAGTTTAAACACTATGATAGTGATAAACTTTCCAGACAGCTGTGATAATGGAATAGATGTATTACTTTATTCAAATCTGTGTACATACTTCTCCTGTATTTTGGTACGTATATTTATGCACTACCTTGGGAAGAGCTCGCTAGCGACTGCGTAATTGTATGTTGAAAAGTCGCGTGGGTAAATTTTCATTTAACCTTCATAGTAGCTGTGCTTAATTTACATTATACTCTGTCGTGTCCACTGGTATCTACTGGTAACTCACTGATGATAAAGGATATAGATGTGTAACATAACAATCAAAAAGCTATAAAAGTAACTTATTAGGAACGTGGTTCAACTTTATATGAAAAAAAAATAGAATAAATGATCATATTTACTAAAAATTTGAAATTATTAAGCAGTTACAGCTATATACCTACCTGTATAATTCTTAAATAATGTTTTAAAGTAAAAATAATTTAAGACTAAAGGCTACACACATCAAGAAGTTAATTATAATTCGTAAGTACATTTTATAACGTTAGTGTCTTTTAAATTACGCCTTTATTTTTGTAAGAAGTATTAATATTTAGAAAATGTACCTATTTAGTTATTAAATTAAATAATAGCCCCAACGTGTAGGTGTTTAAGGAGGTAAATTCTTTGTAATGCTTTACTAGGTGATAATGCTAGCTTTTCAGGCAGAAGCAGAAATATTAATTGATTTTAAAACTTTATTCAATTTGAGTATCGTCACTGTAATGTTTTCATTCTATTAAAGAGTTTATTACCTTTATGATCAATTATACGGTGATGCAAATGAATAACTCAAACAACCATTAGGATGCATTATTATCGGTAGCCATCACAAGAGAATAGAGAGTCAAGTATGCAAAAGATCCATAGGCTACACCAAAAATATAGACTATCCTAAAATATAGATTATAATGAGGAACATAAACATAAAACAACACTACCGACTGCAGTCACATACACTACAAAATATCTCTCTCGTATATTCAATCAACAAAATGAATAAACATTCTGCTTGTTGCTAAAACATTTTTCTTAAAAAAATATTTGCAGCTAATTATCCCCGTTTTCCATTTAAGCGTCACCATTTTGTCACGCTAACATCAAATGTTAACCATATTTTGCGTTTCTTTTAAGAAATGTTAACATTTTTAGCCGCGCTATTTTTCACAAAGGAAACCTAACCTGAAAATGAAGATATTGTTTAACACTTCGACAGCCGATCACGACTTCAGACCGTGATCCGATTTCATAGACTTATTATTAAAATCACGGCACTGCGTCGTGATCTGCGTTTGTTGCAATATGAAGTGGAACCTTTAAGCTAAACATACCCACTTTCAAAGCAGTGATAGATGTTATGGGGCGAGGGGAGGGAGCATGTTAAACGGACCGCGCCCGATCGCGCACGCAGTACGCTGCGAGCTATTTCAGTGAGTTTTTTTTTACAAAAAGGATGTTTATGTTTGTTCTTTTTAAATAAATAGTACTAAAATGTATTGTGTTTTATTATTTATATTATAACTTTCGTTCTATATTATTTTCAAAAAAGCTAAAAAGGCCGGCTTACCGGTAGATGCGCGCAATAAAATGGACGGCGATCAAAGTGTTAAATGGAACGCATTAGGTTAACATACGATGCTTGCCCTGCTAGCGTGAAACGCGATGATGCTAAAAATGTTGAAAATGCTGCAAATCTACGCTCAAATGGTATGCTATTATAGTACAATGTAGTTTTAATGTGAATGTTTGAATTTATTATTTAACTCTTTTAATGCTCATCTTTTTGTTTTATGTAACATTACTAGTATATTTTAAGAGCTATGTTGTCGTTATATTATTGTTTCTATATTTGTTGACATTGTCAGCGTCTCAGTGCTGCGGTTCTTTCGAGTGTTGGGCGCTAGATCAGTTTAAAAATGCGCTAGATACTGCTAAACAAGTGCGATTCAAAAAAGTGCTAGATTAAAATGCTACTACTTGTCTACAAAAATGTTTGATTGACTATAAACTCATTGTTTGTATAGTTTTTGGTCGTTTCAGTATCTTTTGCATTCTAAACAAAAACGGATATCTATGAAGTAAGATACGTTATCGAAATAAAAATATGATATCCGAACATCCAATCTATAAAAGGTATCCCTAATTTATATTTTTCATTGCTCCAAACTTGCCTCAATACGTTATCAGGTAGATTTTAATAAATGAATTCGTTTGAAAATGGTTAAACATAGTGTGTGAATGAATAATTACTTCGACAAAGCGCTAGATTTTCCGCTAAGAGTCAATAGATAATAGGGAGTTGATTATCCCAAAACTCCGCCAGATTTAATGGCAGCACTTGAGCGTCCACTATTTAAGTTTGTTACTTTGTTCTTAAAACTTTCAGGGGTGAGCAACCGCAGTCGCTGGGTGCATGCATATTTTCGGTCCGTCAGAGCTTATCACTGTTTTTATTTTATTTATCCAACTATCAACAATTTAATGAATTTATGAAAATCACTTTTTAACTGTTACCGATGATAGATTGTCAATGTTGTGTCGTGCCAAATAGTTATTGCTTTAATTTTAAAAAAACTTGAGTGCGAAAAGTTAGAAAATGTTTTAACGAAATGACTAACGAATGGTGAAATAGAAGTACAAATCGAGCCTTTCAAGAATTTTATTGTTGTTTTTCTATAAACTACCACCAAAGATATACAATTGTTTGAAAGATGTTTATCCGAGAACGGAAGCATATTTGTAACTACCCACCATATCATGTAGTATAAGTAATTAAATATATATACTTAAAATGTTAATTATTCTAACCTTTATATTGTGATAATTACTGTGTGTAATGTGCGTTTAAAATGTTGAGTGAAATGGTGAAACTTTAATAAAAAGTTAACAGAAATACCCCAATTTTATTTTGTTATACTACACCTACGTCATCAATATTCAATACCGTCATCTACTGCGTCTTAGCTGCTGAATTTTGTCCCACCGCCACTCATTGCCAAATCTTTTTTTTTGCATACGTCAGGGAAGCTCTTAGCCCTGCTCTCACCTGATGGTAAGTGATGATAAGACCAAAGGTGGAGTGGAAGCAAGCTTCTCATGGACTCCTTACAACTGAGGGAGTATCGAGTATCCACGGACCAACTTATTAGCACAACTGATTGTGCTATCGGGACATGCCGGCTATTTTACCTCTTATTATTATTGAAACAGCAATGCTATTAACATTGTTATCAGTGGCGTAACTATACCATCTGAAGACAGAGGCAAATTCTTTGGTGTCCTTTATTTGGGTAAATAATCTAGGAGCTCCCAAATGTGCGAGGTTTCGTTATTTTTTATGTTTTATGTACTTACTTACAATAGAAGTTAATGTAAAATAGTTAATTGAATTCAGTGGTGAAACAGTAATCGTTAATATTTAATTAATAAATCCTCGATGAGTCATTGATAAATTTTAAATATATTATTTAAGCAACATTTGGCATCTGGAGACCTATATTTGAATTACGTATGCGATTTAGAAATCACCGCTGACTAAATAGTCAGCGATGACTTTGAAGTCACGAATTCCTAAACATCCTATTTTTCAAAGTCGAACGCAGAGCTGCCAACATAGATAAAGTACACACATACGTAAGGGTTCGGTTCCACGCAGAATGTAGCTGTTTTCGGTATATACCGGTTATTATACGGCTAAAAATTCATTGCAACTAGGCCAACATATAATAAAATACTGGTCTAAGCTTGTTTGTGACACAAATTTAAAAGATTTTATACTTGTACACGGTTATTTTTTTATCACCCTGGAAAATGTTAGGGACGCTTCAGGAGACATCATTATATAAAAAAAATTAAAAAATGAAAAAAAAAAATATACACGGTTATTTTTTTATCACCCTGGAACATTTTAGGGACGCTTCAGGACACATCCATTATTATATAAAAAATAAAAAAAATGAATTAAAAAATATTTTTAAAAAATATAAAAATGCTGCTCTCAACTAGTGCAGCATATTTTGTATTTTTTTTTAAATTAATATAAAATTAAGTAAGCGAGTTATTTTTTTTATTTATATTTAAATCATTCTAATACCATATCGTGAAGCGTCTCTTAAATTTTCAGGGTGATAAAAAATAACCGTAAAAAATAAAAAAATCTAAAAATGCTGCTCTCAACTAGCACAGCATTTTTGTATTTTAAAAAAAATTAAAATAAAATTAAGTGAGTTATTTTTTTTATTTATATTTAAATCATTCTAATACCATGTCGTGAAGCGTCCCTTAAATTTTCCAGGGTGATAAAAAAATAACCGTGTATATTTACTTATTTGAGAAATTTTAAAAATTTTAAATCCAACTCAAAATCAACACACATCAACTTCAAACTTGTCTCTAAACAAAACACAGATAACGTTTCCACAGTTATGACTTGTTTACGAGTGGGTGAGGGCACTCGTAATGAAATCACATCCGTGACTAAGGTAGTCACATAAGTGATATTCAAAAATAAGAATTATTGAAAATCGGTGATTATTAGTCATATCGGTGATTTCGAAGTCGCATACGTAATTCAAAAATAGCTCTCCTGGTCTCCTTGTCTATCTATATGAAGTAATGTACAGTCGCGTATTAATAAGTGCATGCAAAGTTAGATTTATGAGGTTTTGTTTGTTATATACCTACCTATGCTGAAAAGAATAATTTTTGTATAAAGCATCCTTAAAGTTTATTACGAATTCATTGCTTTTAATGTTAAAAGTTGTTGTCCTTTCCACCCACTCCGTATATCGACGCAAGTAAACATTAAAATAAAACTAGTAGAAAAAATAGGTTTGTTTTGATAACCTAGTTACAGCAAGGCATTACATGAAAAAAATATTATATACCTGTCGGAGTGGTGCTACCTAGTGACGGCTAGAGTAGCGCCATCTAGTAACATGTCGGTAATGTTACCGACTGTTAATGGCACGTCAGGTAGTGTACCTGGGCTACGTTCCAAAACATCACCCGGAGTGAGTAGGTGGTGGGGGGAGAGTGGCCGGTTAGGGTGGTCGGAGTGTTGGTTGTTTTAGAACGGCAAGAGTGTTGTCTGCTTTGTTTACATAACCAAATATACAAAAATAACAAAATATATAATTCATCGGCGCGTCCATTCGCTTTAATGCATGGATTACATTCCTCTGTTTCTCTACGAAAATGCTAAAACCAACAGAATATGAATTCTGTTAAATCGCTGCCTAACCTAACTTCAGCGGAAATGAAGGCCAATTTTACAATTGTGTCACTTACGATACCTATACCTTGCGTTCCAGATAAAGCACTGCTACTTTCTGAGGCTAACATCTGATGTTAGCCTCGTTTTGCGTTTCTTTTAAGAAATGTTGACATTTTCAGCCGCGCTAATTGTTACAAATGAAACGCAAGGTACTGATTTTTCGTGCTGAATTTTGACACCTCACTTAATTAGTCCAGCCACTTAAAATTTTTTATAATATAAATCAGAATTGGCTAATACTACAAATGTCTTTCAATAATTTTTTTAAATCCGCTGATAATCCTTTTTGATTCATGAAAAAAAGATTCCAAATGTCAAATTTGAAAGCTGTCAAAAAGTGGTATCAGAGGACCCATCTATTAGCATGGGTATTTGATGCTAGCATTTCGTGTTAAAAATGCTTAAATGAAACGCATGACAACCAGCAAGAAAAACTAGCATCACCGGCTAATGGAACGCAGAGATGCTAAAAATGTTGGTATTTATGGCTAAAAATGCTTATCTGGAACGGGCCGTACGTCTTTGAAATTTAAAATTAACTTATTGTCGACGTTACGAAGCGCATCCTCGCTCTCCGAGATGGACAAATTGTGTGTGAATATGAAATCTTTGTAATCACAATCCCACACAACTTTAAAATCCACACAATTTCCCGCCAAATCCAATCGAGTGAAATTACACCTTGCTATATTATGCGGGTGAGATTCTACTCGATCGAGTGCACTCCGTAGCGTTTTAGGACACGCCACTCCAACACTCTCGAGTGCACCCGAAATGTTTTAGGACATACTTCGGGTGACCGAGTGCACTCGGGTGATGTTTTGGAACGTAGCCCTGGGTGAAATCAGAGATGGCGTTACAAAGTTGTCATGTATTGACATATTTGACATTGGCAGATGAGTAGACAGAGCGACATGGGCAGTTGAGTTTGGGACGAGCAAATCGAACGGTCGCTTGTGTAACGTCATCTCTGGGATCACCACGTGCGTTTAGTAATCGGTGAAAATCAAAGTGATCATCTTTTATTTTGATAATTAATTAGTGAAATTAAATTAAGCTGTGCATTAACTATCCGTGTGCGTTATTATCTTTTTTGGAAGCGTGTTTCTTTGGGAATATGGAGGAGATATCTCAGCCGACAAGCGGGGAAGCTCATGACTCTTCGACATCAGAAGTGAGATGCAACCAGCCCCAAATCAGAGTGGACAGCGATGAAAACATGTGGAAAACAATAGTGGAGCAACAAAATGAGACATTGCTTGCGTGTTAGAAGCTGTGAAGAAGCCTTGTGTGTATCAAGGTTGGCCGCATTGCGTCGCGCTGTTTCGCGTCGGACAACAGGGATGCTGCAAGCACTGGGGGTGCTGCGGCGGTGCGTGGACTTGTGAGTTGTTGGCGCACCTTCTGGAATTTTGGCTTATTTTGGTGAGCGTATTTATTCTGTCGTTACTATGATGGGTATTGGTCGATCTTCTGTAAATAGTAATTTTAAAATATTTGCGTCTGTCATGATTCATAATATAATTTTGAAAATTGTTTTTCACGTTTTACCAGATGAATACCTTCAGCACGATATAGTGATCGGTCGAGAAATTTTATGTGACGGAATTGCTGTTAATGTGACCTCAAACTCTTTAATTTAAAAAAAACTGTGACACGTGCGAGTTTTGATACTTAGTCAAATGTAGAGTCAAATGTAGAGTCAAATGTAGAGTCAAATGTAGAGTCCAATGTAGAGTCGAATGTAGAGTCAAACGTGGATTCGAGTGTAGAGTCAAATGTGCTATCGACTGCTGATTCTCATGTAATTCCTCATGCAGAATCAACTCAAACGCATACAATTTTACATGTTACAGAGTCAGATATAACGAAATTTAACGACATCGATACTGATGTTCCTTCCAAACTCAGGCCTAAGCTTCTTTCAGTTTTAACACAGTTTTCAGAGAAATTTATTTTTGGTACACCTTATTCTTCCGCCAACGTGGAGCCTATGATTCTGTTAGGGTTAACAGAATGGTTTGCCGACGTTCATATCGACTGGGCCCGGAGGAGTGAGGGGTGTTTCGTGGTAAAATTTACGAACTTTTCGCTACTAACGTGTAACGCCCCAATTCATCCCCATTTGCGAGCCCCATCTTGTTGGTAAAAGGGAAGGATCGCTCAGACCGAGTGTGCGTGGAATACGGAGAGCTTAAGGATAATACGGTGCCTGATGGGTGCCCGCTGCCTTTGATTGCCGGACTGCACGGTAGCTTCTATTTCACAACTTTAGATAAGGTTAGTGGCTATCATCAGGTACCAGTTCATCCAGATTCCGTTGAGAAGTCTACGTTCATTGCTTCGGAGGGTCATTTTGAAAACGTAATTGGGTCTGCGCAATGCTCCTGCTGTTTTTCGGGGTGTTGTAATAAAGGCTCTTGGTGAGCTTGCCAATACGGACGATATCCTGGTGTAAGGTGGCTCTGATATCGATGAGGCTTTGCATAGGGTTCTAACCGTACTTACCACTTTGACGAAGGCTGGGTTTTCGTTTATCTTCAAAATGCTCCTTTCTGAAACAAACGGTGGAGTATGTAGTGTTCGAAGTCAGCAAAGGTCAGATTCTTACCTTGTTTGATCCTGATAAACCCATCGACGCCAGCTCCATAGGATATGGAGCCGCACTGATGCAGGTTCACGAAAGAAGACGTCACGCCGTCGCTTATTATAGCAACGCACGACGGCCGCTGTATCTAAATGCCATTCATACTAGTTGGAAACTCTAGTGGTCGTCGACGCGGTTGAACATTTCGGGCATTGCCATCACGGGCGAAAGTTTACAGTTATGACAGACTGTTCTTCTCTTCAAGCTTCTAAGAGAAAGCTCGAATCAACCCCATGGGTTCATCGATAGAGGGCCCTGGAAAAGGTTAGGGATCTGTTTTGGTTTGAGAGCCATGACAAAGTATGATCACAGATTTGTTGGCGATTGCGCTGCGTGTCCGGGTCCCATTCTGGTGGGATACGGGCTCGGCTCCGCCAAATCCCTGGAATCGCGGTGCCATGGCACATAGTCCATATTGGTCCTGCGGGTGGACTGAGCGACAGGAGTGACCGCAAGGAGTGCGCTTTCGTGTTGATCGACACTTTTACTAAGGTTGTTCTGTTGTGTCGCACGCACCAAAGTTATTGACGCGACGGGTAGTGTCAGGGCGCTGCAGTGTGGTGTTTCGTTGGTTGGCGCGCCCATGCGCGTTGTTACTGACCAGGGTGGATGCTTTGCCGGTGTTAAGTTTCGCGAATTCTGCACCTCGCATAGTATTTCACCTTCATGTTATTGCGACCGGTAGTTCACGAGCGGATTGCTGGGCGGAGCGCACAAGGAGCACGCTCAGAAGTGTGTTGGCAGCTGTGGAAAACAGCGGAGGGGCCTCTTGGCGGCGGTCTGTTCCTAATGTTCGATTGGCATTGAATTGTTCAGTGAATCATGTCACGGAATTCAGTGCTTTGAAGCCGTTAATAGGAGAGGTGTCCAGACCTGTTGACTTGATGTTTGTGGACGACACTGACTATGACCTTGACCTCCCTAATGTGCGAGAACGTGCTGTGATCAGCATCGAGAGGAGCGCTTTTTGTGATGGGGACCGATTTGACAATGCGAAGGCACAGCTCTGAAAATTTCAAGTGGGTGAATTTGTACTGTTGCAAAACGGGGAATGTAGCCGGACTGGGTTGAACGCAAAATATAGGGGGCCGTTCGGAGTGGCAGAGGTTTTGGATGGTGACAGGTATGAACTCCAAGCCTTGGATTTAGGGCGTACTTACAGGTATGCTCATGGCCGTTTGCGGTAGTGTGCCGGAAGGTTGCGTTCCTTCTGATGTTGAGACTGTAGACGAAGACCGGGGCTCTGCTTCAAGTTAAGTAGGTAGTGTTAAATTTATTTTATGTAAGCATAAGACAAACAGAGTTTTGTTGTGTTCCGTCATGCTTCGGAAATAACGAAGAGTGTCTATGACACTGTTTATATGGTGTGTGCGCTGTCAGAATTGTTTCTGATGGTATGATATGGTGTGTGCGCTGTCAGAATTGTTTCTGATGGTATGGTATTCCGTTATTGGCCGAAGGTGATGAAGAGTGCTTACTCAAGGTGTGTGCAGTCGTCAGATGACGATAATGGATAATGTGAGTGTGCCTGTTTTAAATAATTAGTCCATCTGTTTGTCTTGTGCTCCTGTTGCGATTTTAATTTTAACATGTTTCCTCTGAAATCAAAATGTTGTCAGGAATAGCCGAGCGAAACGGTTACTACTCTTGTGGCTTTCTCTTGCAGATGAGTCACTCGAGGACGAGTGAACAAGCAGGATGGCCGTGTCGGAGTGGTGCTACCTAGTGACGGCTAGAGTAGCGCCATCTAGTAACATGTCGGTAATGTTACCGACTGTTAATGGCACGTCAGGTAGTGTACCTGGGTGAAATCAGAGATGGCGTTACAAAGTTGTCATGTATTGACATATTTGACATTGGCAGATGAGTAGACAGAGCGACATGGGCAGTTGAGTTTGGGACGAGCAAGTCGAACGGTCGCTTGTGTAACGTCATCTCTGGGATCACCACGTGCGTTTAGTAATCGGTGAAAATCAAAGTGATCATCTTTTATTTTGATAATTAATTAGTGAAATTAAATTAAGCTGTGCATTAACTATCCGTGTGCGTTATTATCTTTTTTGGAAGCGTGTTTCTTTGGGAATATGGAGGAGATATCTCAGCCGACAAGCGGGGAAGCTCATGACTCTTCGACATACCTATCTCTTGAAATCGTCGTCGTCGTTGGGAGCGTCGGTGTCGCTGTGGACTCGGCACTTGCCTTCCAATCGGGAGGTCGGGGTTCGTGACCCGCAATGTACCAATGTGTTTTTCGTTTCGAATTTCATATGTACATTTGTCTGACGCTCCTACGGTGAAGGAAAACATCGTGAGGCAACCTGCATACATCTGCAAAGAAATTTAATGGTGTATGTGAAGTCGACCAATCCGCACTGGGCCAGCGTGGTTGACTAAGGCCAATCACCCTACCATAGGGTAGGCTAGGCTCGAACTCCTCGGTGGGGACGTATATGAGCTGTGATGATGATCTCTTGAAATCAGATCTCTTCTCTACATGTCAATATTAATATGTTAATAAATCTCTACATGTTAATAAACTTACTTTGCATGCACTTATTAAAATCATTGTTTTAAAAAAAGTTGTACGCGATTGTACATTATTTCATATAGATAAACAAGGAGACCAGATGCCAAACGTTGCCTCAATAATAAATTTAAAATAAATCAATCACTCATCGAGGATTTACATTAATTTAAATATTAACGGTTACTGATTCATTACTGAATTTAATTAACTTCTCATTGTAAGTAGGTACATAAAACATAAAAAATAACGAAACCTCGCACATTTGGGACTCCAGGCTCCTAGACTATTTACCCAAATAAAGAATTCTTTCGTTCTTTGGATTGAGGCGTCGACAAACTCTGAATCTTTGTAGAATGTATCGACAAACTACCACCTATCTCTGTCAGTCGTTTCGTTTTCGAGATCCAGGCGGCCCGACTGGGGTAACGTTTTTCCAGCCGGGCCACACATATCTCGGAAATGCGCATGTCTCAAACTGTGGAACTTGTTCGGCAAACTCCGACAAACCACCGCTTCACTATTCCAGCAAACAGTTTTTCTCTACGTCGCTTTGTTTTCGAGATCCAGCTAGTTCAGTTGCATCAACTTTGCTGCAGGTGAGCTCTGTGGGGCTAGCACGCAGGAGAATCGAAAATCGAATCGAAATCCGAATCGAGGAGTTTGTATGGCAATTTTATTAGTTCTGCTACTCACCGCCGCGGCGCTAATAAAATTGCCATACAAACTCCTCGATTCGGATTTCGATTCGATTTTCGATTCTCCTGCGTGCTAGCCCCACTGAAATGGTGGATCGACAAACTCTGAAACTTGTCCGACAAACTCTGACAAATTGCCGCCTATCTATATCAGGAAACGGATATCAGCAAACGGATTTTCGCTGTCGTTTGGTTTTGGAGATCTGTGTGGCCCGGCTGGGGTAACGTTACCCCAGACGGGCCACACGGCCCCCTTAAACGCGAGCCCGACTATCTTTATCAGCAAACAGATTTTCACTAGGTCGTTTCGTTTTAGAGATCTGTGTGGCCCGGCTGGGATAACGTTACCCCAGCCGGGCCACACAGATCTCTGAAACGCGCAACCGACAAACTCTGAAACTTGCCGCCAAACTCTGACAAACTCTAGACATTATAGCGACATACTCAAATAATCTATTTTTCAGTTTTTTTTTGTGGCCCGGCTGGGGTCAGCCACACTGGCCGCATGGCAACATATTCACGCGAAAACTGCGAAATTCTTCACATTTTTCATCCATCCATCACCTTTCTGGGGATTGCTATTGGTTTTATTCAACAGAAACACTTAGGCAATGACAACAGGTAGGTACACTAAGTTTGAAAAAAAGGATAACAATCTGCTCTCCTCTCCGTGTGAACGGACCTTATTGAAAATCGTATGTGGGTCTCCTTCCCGAATACGGGGTATACCTACTAAACAAAGCTCGACGTCCATCTTGACCATAGTAATAGCATTGACAAGAAATAATCCTTGGTAGTAGTCTGGGAAACCCCAATTCTTATGACCACACCGGGACAACTCTACTATGTAATAACGTGTATGTGGCCGTTTCGTCGTCGCAGTGGTGACACGCGGCGCTTCTTCGCTCGCAGGCCTTCCAACCATATGCTGGTAGTGCAGCAGCAGGCACCTGCCTCTATCTGCGCCTGGGTGTAGAGCAGTCGAATTTCTGCGACGATTCAATTCATCAGATCGTTCCGCCAGATTTCTGGCGCGACCTCGGCGGAAACTACCGTCCCTATACATTTTAGAGAGTTGCATGTTTGTGAAAAAAAAACCCTAATTTATTTAATATGGAAACACGCACACACAACTTGAACCTTCGTCCTAGAAACATGAAGATTTCTATTAATGAATATAAGACCGCTCTAATGAAAAAAAGTATAATAAATATGGCTCCAATATTGTTTAATAAATTACCAGAAACTATTAAATATTCTACCTTACACAAATTTAAATACAACCTAACTAAAATATTAAAAGACAAATGCTACTACAGTATAAACAAATACCTTAACGATATAAATTTCTTGGAATAATTAAATATTAGGATTAAATTATGACGTGATATGTGACATTTAATAATTAGCGGAAAATTGATACCTATTGTTATTTTTGTGTATGAGGATTATTTTTATTATGTGCTATTATTGTTAGGTCTATTATATTGTTGTTATGTAATCTTTGACATTCTTTATTATTTGACATTTTATTATATTCAATACTTAACTAAATTTTTGTGCATGTTAACAACAACAATGTATACATATAAAATTTGCGCGTCGAAATATTCGACAGAATGTGCTGGAAAAATCTATATACTTGTCAACTTGTGTACACCATATTCTGCAAATAATAAATGAAATTATGAAACGCACGCATGCGTTCGCACGTGACTGACGTGCGGAACGGCCCGGGTCGCGATAACCCTCTGCGGTCTCCACAAACGGGTCCCCGGCGAGGGGAGAGGCACTGCGCCAAAACCAGGTCTCGATAGTGCTTTGGACACCAAGTCGATTGATATCGCATTTTTTTAAATGCAGTCACAATTAATTTTAGTGTAAAGAAATAAAAGGAGTTGATAAATGATACGGATTTATTTATTAAGGCTATTTTATTTATTTCATTCCTATAAAATAACATACCAAAGGTCTCTTTTGTACAACATCATATCAAAAATGTACACCACAATATAAATTTCGTCTCAGGTAAATGTTACCTAGCTACTCTCGTGATTTACTCTAATATTGGAGGCTAGTTACAGTTTCTCATAAAATATAATTATAGCCCTTTCGCCTAGTCCTTCACAATACCGTTCTGTCACGTAATGCTGTACAATATATCTACAATATCGAATCCTAATTATTGTTACAATTCATTGTAGTGAAGACATCTTAAAGCGTATGTATAGGTAATGCGGTATATCATTAGCATTAGGGGTGGGGTCAATTTAATATTGCACTTAACACTTTGATCGTGTAAAACAAGTATAACATTTGTTTTCAAGATAACAATTATATATACAAAAATTGTAGTCTATTCCTTTAGGTAGGCATTCATGTTTCGTCGGTTTGTCCATTGAAATAATATGTAAACTTAATTGTATTTCACCGAAAAATGCCAACTTAAAACTATTTCTTTAAATACTTAGATGTACATAAACTGGTAATATCTCACAGATATATTTACCGGATAAGAATGCTGTAAGACCGATGAACATGATGTATGCGTCAGACCTTTAACCGAAGGTCAAATTCAACATACGTAATTAATTTTAGGGCATTGTTAAACGTCAAAATACCTAAAAGAATAGATTACCACGGCGATACTCATAATAAAATATTAGTATGGTATAAGGATACTTATACACATACAAGTAGCTGACATATGTAGCGTACAGTAAGCTCCTTGTCAAGCTATACTGTTCCTTTGGACCGTTCTTATGTCGCTCGTAATAGTGGCGGTTTTCGTAGTGTAAATGCTTGAATGGGAGCATACTATACTTGTACAGGTTACACGTACATACAGTGCGACATAAAATAGTTGACATGTAATAACATTTTATGTAGTAATTAATGCAGTTATTTTTTTAATTTACAGAACTTCTACAGAAGACCGAACGCGAAGCGAAACCCACGTATTGAACCCATCGTCAATATCATTTTTGTTTTCTAGACCATACCTGGGAAATTAGTACTTAATACATAGTTACCGAGACATTTAAATTTAATTATTTTTTCGAGGTTTTTATACCAAATTGTTTGAAACATTATTTGTTAATTTTCGTCCGAAGAAACATCAAAGAAAAAATCTGTATTTATTTACAAATGTTTAATTTTCAGCGCGTAATGTATTTACAACGGACGCTGTTTTTTATCGCCACGAGCCGCTGGCTGTGACTCACGCAGAGACGATATCCGTAGCGCGCGAGCGCGCGTTACATTGCGTAGTACTTTTGCAGTTATTTTTTAAAACCTAAACATACATTTTGATTCCTATCAATATTTTTATTTTAAGTTAATTTTGATGGTCTGAATGCGTAGACGCGGGCTTCATTATGGGTCTTCCTACACCGTGTTTATATTTTATTGTTGCCTGCCACTATGCGCAACTTTATTAAGATTATTAAATCATTTCACATTTTGAATCATAAACCACTGTAAAGCAAGGATTTAATAAATATGTTGAGTCGACCAGTGTTAAGTTAAAAGTGAGTTACCAATAATGACTCGTCTATGTCGGACTGTACTCTATGTCTGTGTAAAGGCCCGAGCGGTTACTGAGGTGATACCGCCGCGTGTCATCCACACGTGTGCTTGCTCGTACTTTAACGTGTAAAAGCACCCTAAAACGTCTGTCGATTAACCATCTTTTTTGGGACAATTTTTGAAATATCATCAGATCCATTGTAAATGTCAAAAAGCTAAATGGAAGAATACTGTGAAATCTGTAAATAATAAATACAGAGATTTACAGACAATCAAATCAGATGGTTAAAGTGTTAAACTGACCAATCTGCGAATTAATGAATGTATTTGCAGATACTTAGATATCCGGATTAAATGCAATCCCCACATCGTATGCCATTCACATGCACTGCTGGCTGCTTGGGCAGAAGCAATACACATCTGCTATTTTTAAGGTCCATAAAAGCAAAATTAAACATCTTTAAAATTAAGAAGTAAGTATCTACGTCATTTTAATATATTTAAAGATTACTAAACACTGCGACATAAGAAACTGTTGTTGTTAAAAAATGTCAATTGATAGGAAAGAAAATAAGACAGTATAGGTACACCTGGTTGTTCAATTTAAACACACACGTTATAAAACATTGTTGACATTCAGCTTTTTAACAAAATAATGGTATAAATGTGAAGGAATTTATTTGGATTCGTTTAAAAAAATGAATAAGAATTGAATGATTCTAAAAATGAATTAAGTTCATTGGATTCTATAAAAATATAACTACCTGAGTAGCCGTCACAATGGAGTATCGCAGACAACAATAAAGACAAAGAGTGACTGTATAATACTTGATAATACAAAGTATATTTTTTATTATGTATGAGGTCTTTTGATGCAAGTTTTGCAGAAAACTTTGGAAGCAAAATTACATACCTACACCAGTTAAATAAAAAATCTATCCTTTTTTATTTAACTGGTGTGTGGCAATCCAAAAAGTGGCAAATCTCTGATTCCGAATTGCTGTAAATTGATACAGTGACAAAATCTAATGTTTAGCAAGTTCAATCAACCTACCTTCTTACAATGAATCTTGTTACTTGTTAAATACTGTCAAATCATTATAGTTCGTTCGTATATTGGTATTCTTTTTCTTATTTTTGTTGCTGGCAATTCACCCCTCTTCAATGTTTTGAACGATAATTACTTTTGCCATTTTCAAATACGACTAAATACAAATAAACGTCACAATGATAAACATTTAAATTCTTTTGGACTGCAGAAACCATTGTATTGCCATTCTAAACTGATAATCACTCCATAATTATTTTCTATTACTATTATTACCTTCCCAGTATTTAGTACGTCCAAACAAAGGTTAGTGCCGATTTATAGCTTATACTCTTCTATTTAGAGATTGAATGCTTATTCTATAGGTTATAATGTATTTCTGAGACTCGACTTCAACAAAAATTTCAAGGTAAAACGACTTGCAGAACCTCAAGACAAATGTGTGGGGTATTACTTACAAGCCTTTTACGTTGCAAATGACAGACCATGTGAAGCAGCTACAGATTCAGAATCACGGTGCAGGGTATAAGAGAAAAATCCAAAGCTGATAAATATCAGATTCTGGCAATGGAAAGGTTAATTCAAATACAGTTTACCTAAAACAAATCTCTAAAAATCGCTCAATACATTGAAGCGCATCCCTTACACCCTGTCTATTGACGACAAATTATTTTTATTAATTATCTCTTGTTATTATAATTTAACCATATTATTATTGATGTGTTACTCTTTATAATTTTCATTTTGTAGAAAATGGTTGTGATTAGTTGGTTTAGCATGACACATAATCATTAAGGAGTATTTTAAAATCTTATTTACAGGTTACAGGCAAGAATTTCACTCCTCGATGAGAAGCGACCAAATTAAAGATATGTAGTACAGCATAGGCACAACCTTAACATTAAAAGGCTAATTACAAGTGACTCTTCCCATTATTCCCATTAATTGTATTTGTACTTTGATTTCAAGCAAAATTAAAAGAGCACCCCGAGCGGACACTTTTAAAATTATCGCAATACACAACAACGTCACAGAGAAGTTCATTTAATTAAAACCATTTTCAATAAAAACACTAATGGAACACATTTTTAGTTAAATTTAATTAAAAGCTCATGTACGCTTGATATTCTTGTTGATTTACTACCAAACATAACTCATTCGAATAATAAACAATGAATGTTCTAAAACTAATATTATCATAATAATATAAATAAATAAACTGATTCTTTTTCAGTGTAGAACATTTCAACTCATATAGATTTCTCTCCAAATCGATTTCCCTTAATCATTCCTTGAATTTATCTATATTTGTGACGTAAATCAACAAAAAAACTATTATAATAACATTATAAAATAAATTTATAATAAACAATTTCAATGATAAAATAGAATAAAAAGTTAAACGTGTCCCATTGCGCCAACGCAATTTGTCGAATGCACCGCAACATAAAAATTCTGATCAATTTTTGAAAATCCCTTCAAAAATAATAATTTCAATATTTATTGCATATAAAATCGGGGCCCTTTAATCCCCATAATAAACGTTATATACACCAATGTTAAAATTACGATACAAAAATATTTTGCATACTGCCGACATAGGTATATTCAATGGTTCAGGCATTGTGATTTGCATCACTGTCGACTGGTAATACATCACAAATATATTGAAATGAAGAATAAAAAATGTTTAAAAACAAGGTTAATCATTAAAATAATGTTTTACAAAGATTTTTACATATCAATAGTAACATAGAAATGATAAAAAAAATTATTGTTTACTAGAAAAATAATTGATTGTTTCTAGTAAAAAAATATTTATAGAATGTGTTGTGAGATAGATTATTTCACAATTAATCAAATCACAATGCCCGGACATTAAATGCCCAAATCTCTCTAATGTTAGACATAAAATTACATTCAATAAATTCCATCGATTAATATATAATTATTACGACACTAATAGAAAATATCAACCAAATTTTATTGCATGCATTTCATATAAAATTAACAATATTACAATCCTAAATAATAATGCTGTTGGACGATTCATAGTCAACTTAACACACCTAACAATACAGTATTGTAAGTCACATGGGGAGATGATCTAGTGTGAGCTTAAGTATTAGGTATTGTTTAAAAAAACAACAATTTTAAACAACAGAATGCTTACACCTAGAGAAATCAACGTATATATTACTATAACATTCTACCGCTACATGTTAATGCTTATAAATAAATGCTTTCTACGTTTTTTGTGAGTAGTACTGATTTTTGGGGATGCCAAGTAATCCACAGAAAATGAAAAAAAAAAAGGGAACTGTTAATAATATGTCAACGTACATAAAGTAACTTAAAATCAATACGCACCAAGAACTAGATTATCTTGATTAAGTATATTAAATTTGAGTATTGAAAAAAGAATAACCAATAAATTTTGAGAGCATTATACTCTAATAGTTAGACCTGAATATTTTTAATGTTCAATATTTACTTACAAGGAGCGGCGAGCGTATTATTTAAGCTGCACTAATTCATAAGCAGCTCTTAAATTGGTAATGTTCCTAGCCACAGTGTCATCAATTTTAGCCAGCGCGGTCTAATTAACAACTTATCAAGACACTTAATGCTAACAAATATTTGGATTGGAGAAAATAAGCAAGACAGCCTCTATATCAATAGGCGCCTGTGACTGTGGATTACTAGGACGGATGAAATGAAGATGACCAACAAATGACTGTATGCACTTAACTAGCGGTCTCAAATGAAACACGTAACGTGGTATCGACACACCAGCGTGGTCACTAAATAACAAACTAGAATGTAAATTACGAAAATAATCCATTCATACGAAGCGAAATAACTATACCTAGTACGTTTAAAAATCAAACTTTTTGTCTTAATCGAAAAGCTGATAAAAATCTTATTTACACATGCAAATACCAAAACAATAATAGATCGATATCATTCAAAAATTTACTATTTAAATATATATGTATAATAAGAAAAGAAAAACAAATAAAACCATTATTTTGCTTAGCAACTAAAACAATAAATAGATAGATGGCATCCTCCTATCTAAGACGACCTATGTTCCGGGACCGCCATACATACGACCTCTCAGTAACGAACCAATGATTTCGCCGAATGTGCGTTCAAAGTGCTATACGTTCCTTAGTCACAAATTTCGAGTTGCTTATTCCACTAATACTGAAAGCACCATTTCAAATTACCTAATTTAATTATTCTTACATAAATTCATTAGGTACATAATTCCGAATTTTGCGTTCGAGCTTTCGCCTAACGTCGTCGCGTAGATGAAAACAATCGTAGTAATCCATACGATAATACGTAAGAGAAAGTGACGTTTCAACTTATGATATATCCCAAATACATATAATAAAACAATTTAAAAACATTGTTCGCCTTTCACATAATATGTAGTTGACCCCAATAAGGGGCAGCGGACGTTCATTATAAATATGATTAATAAAATATTATAACAACATCGTCTATAGTAGTAGTGTAAAATGGCATCAAATACTACATAGCTAATTTAATACTGAGATAATAATCATAAGTTATAATATGTAGCATAATTATGTTGTGCAGAAGAAATGCGCTATCTTCAAAATATAATTCGTAGTGATTAAGCGATCGAATCCAACACAAATCTCATAATTCATCACATCGGCAGCTATAACTAGAACTAATTTTAAAGATGACACCTTCTTCTACACAGCACTCAATCTAGATGCCAAGTTGTTCGGATACCTCGATCACCCGTGCTATAAAATTAACATTAATTTATTACACGAATAAAAATCATATGACACTTAACGCGATTGACTTCTCATTGTCACCAATGCAATAAATAGAAGGGCAAATAACAATTAGTACACTGTTCAAAGGTCGAGAGGTACACACGTGGGGTAATTACACTTCAATTACCTAAACACATTGTTTTACTATCCGCGTGCAAAACCTCCACATAAAACCGGTTACGCTATTCCAAAATTTTACAATAAGCAAATATCACATTAAATACCCCTCTATTTTTGCATAAAGTAACGAAGGTCAATTCGTGTATGTTGCTTATTTGCATAATTAAGTATGTCAATACTAATATTAAAATGGATATTAAGGTACTTCAGTTTGAATAACTGAATTACCAGTACAAAATCTATCAAGTATCACATTTTGAAATAGTGTAACCCATTACAGTGCGATCACAACGTGCCTCACCTCTGCCGCGACTGACAAACATTACCGTTTAATTATAAAAACATTTTATTTACACGCATTTATTCACATTAGTCAAAAAATCTCTAGTCAACGTTCCGACCCTAGCCACAGTTTCAGTATAAACCCTATTTACATTATCGTTACATATTCCACTAGCGCTGGACTTGTCTATTTATTTATTTATAATACCAGTCGAATTTTAGAATTCGTCAATTATAAGTCTATGGTTAAGTTTGTTAAACATGTGATAGTCGACCGAGCCCAACAGTTGCGTACCACTTGCGGCACAAATTACAACGGTGAACAAAAATTGCGATCAAAGTATCCTAACTTATACATATTTGATCCCAAGCATGATATTATAGAAAGTGAAAACATAGTGAACATTTGAACCAAAGGTGCACATTTTGCAATATTGAACTGTCACCTCACCGCAAGCGAACAGAGAAGGGCTAGAAGCTGTCCTGTGACACTGGTGGTGGTATAAAAAAAACACATTTGAAAAATTTCACAACAGGGTTCAAGTTATCCAATTATTAAGATATCTTTATATTAAGACGGCATAGATGAAATTAATATTTTATAGCATCATAATATGGCAACAAGACACGAAACTTGTTTGAGAGCGAGTTTTAAAGGCTTCAATGAAAAAAAATCTATATAGCTGATTATAAAGTAACTTCACATTGTCAACTATACTTGCCACCAATAAAAGAAACCTCTATTGCATAACTTAACGAACTCAAGCATTTCAATCGCTCAAGCTACCATTCTGTCGCTTATGCTGCCTTGTAGTTAAAATACTTCGCGTTCACAAGAACTCCCACTTCCAACCCAATACCACATAGTAGCCAATGGAGTCAGGGCCGAAAAACCATTCACTATACTCACCAGTGTCGCACGAACTTCACGGAAGAAGACCACGAAACGGGAACACATCACAAACACTTAACTCACTAAGAGACACCTTAACCGCAACATGGGTATTAACGTCCTCGCTATCGAGAAGGCAAAATTGGCACTTAAGACGAAGTTCTTATGGTCGAGTTCGCGTCGCTAGGGGGGCGGCGATCCCTGCCCCGGGTTGTAAGGGTGGTTCGAGTTGCGCAGCACTGTGTACACACTGTCCACCTTGCTCAGTTTCTCGAAAAACGGTATCAAGTCCAACAGTTCTGAATCTGTCATGTCGTCGAACCATGACGCGACAGGTACCTGTGTGAAACAGTGACATTGTTTAATAGGCTAGATGAGTAAAAAAATTTTTTTGCTTTAATAGAAGCTCGTTCATATTATAAACAGAGAGAAAAAATCGGTTTTCGAATAACTTTAAAAACCACCAAGATATTATAGGGTATTGAAGATTTTTTCCATCTCTTTCTAGCAAAACGGCAATTTACAAGGAGTTTATATGGCCGTACTCAACAATGACGTCACGGTTGATGTCGGATCTCTGTCTAATCGCCTTCAAATTCACAACTTAAAATGCTTGTATCTAATGTATTTCTAAGCTGATTGTAATTCTAATTTCACAGGACTGCATCTTTTTTCACGGTATTTTAATATTTAATGACGAGACATAAAAATTAGAATTCAGTCATCATCCCAATTCACATAAGTTTTGATAGTTTCAAATTTGATGAAATGTAACATCTCGCTATACGCTTTTACCTCGTAGGTCCTAGTCAATCCTTCCACTCCAGGTCAATATATGTGTACAGAATCATTTTAGTTAGCATGTGCTTGTACATGGAATCGAGAGCATTTACTAGTGATTGGTAGCTTTATAAAATCTATCAAAATTCTCAAACTAGTTGCAATAAGATCATGAAAGCAAACGGTGGACACTCATAGAATTCTCAATCGCAAAGAAGCTGACTGTGCCTCTTATTTATCGGAACACACGCAAATTAACTTACCCGGAAATAACGTTAGAGGTAGACCTATGAAAGTATGGAGGATATGCATACGATGAATGTAACTGGGCTGACGTATGTTAGAGGCAAATGTAAGAAGACAACACGTTGCGCCGACTCCTCATAAAAGTAGGATAACGGCATGGTGATGATGTCTCAAAGCTATTTAAGTATTGGAGTTGTACATATTCGTATCTAAAAATGCAGACCATCGTGTGGATGGTCATATTCGCGGATATTAAAAATCCTGCATCTGCAACAACCCAGCTCTCAACTTAATTTTCAAAGTAGGTATACAAGATGGTGAACTCACAGCATTGTCTGGATGGAATATATAGGAGGCGGGTGAGTTGTCCACAATGACGACGCGCCGTAGGTCCCGGCCGAGGCTGTTCAGGTCCTTTACGTAGTTCCCGCGGTGGAAGACGCAGCTGTCGCGGAACAGCCGCGCGCGAAATACGCCCCACCTGTGGAGATGACTGGGGTTAAGATATGTTATAGAATTTGAGCAACAAATATGCGTACAGTTCATCCTGATGTTAACTGGCATCCGTAGCCTGTATGGTCCCCTGTGTTACCACCTCAAAACCGCATGCCATTAACAGGGCCGGATTAACAATTAGGGGCCCCTCGCGCAGACAAATGAAATTAAAAATGTTTAATAGAGTGAAACTAGAAATTTTGTATCCTCGATAACAATAGGTATTTTTTTTCGCCGCATACTGTCAGCTCATGAAATAAATTTTTATACAACAAAGCTGCCAAACAAGCAGCCTGTCACCTGATAGTAAGTCGCTACAGTCGCCTCATAGTACTATGGCTCCTGTAAGACTTGCAAATCTACAACCCCTACAAGGACGCCAATGTACTATCGAGGTCTCTCGTGCCTTACCACTTTGTAGAAATATTCGTTTGAAAGCGGATCGCATCGGACACGCCCACACGACCCATACCTATCCCTGATTGGCTACGTATTTTTAATACGATTTACTACGGCCAATCATAGACAGACATCTGGTTTCATTGAAATCGCTCTTGGTGTCAGTCTGCTTTACTATTGGTGAATGAATGGAGCGGGGCGTGGTCTGACGCGATTGTCATCGTGCAGTGTGCAAGCGACTTTCGACGTAGGACTGGTAAGGTGCCAGTGTCCTCGATAGTACGTTACCAATTTGTGACATAAGATGTCAAGTCACAGTGCCCAATAATTTCACTGCCTGTCTTACCCTTCAAACCGGAACTCTGTTTGGCGCCAGAATTAGGTAAGATAGAGGTACCCATGCAGACTACTCTGGTACAGTCTCCTTCTGGTAAAGCCCCATACTTACAAAACAGAAAGATCTAGTATGGAATAGTCGAACTAATTATATGGATGCGTTACGTAGCGTACTAACTGTGTGATAAAGAAAAGTTTTGAAATGCATGATACGTAAAAGCTATTTTTGAGTTTTGTGACTGTGAATGAATTTCATTAAAATAGTTTTACTGTGCTCTGGTTGGAATAACAAAACAAGTGTGATGAACTATTACACAAAACCTTTTTCAATTCGGATCTAGTTGCCAAACAACGGAAAATGATCTTCAAACGACTGAAAAGGGTCCCTAAGAATTGTCTAGGGGCCCCGATATGGTTAATACGGCCCTGGCCACCAACTGGACTAACACCTGTGATAGCATTACTTCCAATAAACTTTGGCGACCTAACATATTTTGTTTTTATAGTAGGCCTAGCAAATAACACTATGCCACCTGATGGTAAATGGAAATGGAGTCCAAATGCGATGATAGCTAGTGCTGCAGAGAGAATAGACGCTGTAAAAGCCACCCCTAGACAATCCTAGCCATCTTAATAATAATTAACACAATACATTTTTTTGTTTGGCTGCAGTCTGTGTAAGGAGGTAAATAGAACTGCGATGTCAACACAAGTTAAAAATATTTTGTATGCTCCACGACTCGGCATATCAGTACCCAAATGAGGTAAAAAAACAAATTTGATGTAACTCCAGCACCTCCATGCTTTAGAGGACACGTCAAGCGAGTCCTGTGTCGTATTGTTGACCAGCCCCCTTAGACAAGAGCCACACGCTTATTTTTCCGTAATCTTTCCACAGAAAAAAATGTATGGAAACGACATTAGCTCGTGACAGCCTCAGTTAACATTCACTAGTATCATCACAGAAGATATAATAGTACTCCGTACAGAACGGTCACTCACCTCCCCGCACTCATTTGAAATACCTCACCCCACCCAGTATTTCGTTGTAGATGTCACTGACACTTAAGCAAGGGCGCGCGCGTTTGCTCAAGCATGGCGACATAGCGCATTCACCGAGTAGACGCTAGCGCTGACCGATAACAGAGATAGCGCTATGCGGGTAAAAGAGAAGGCAGTCGCTGCACTTCTCGCTCTGAATAAGGAAACTAATGGAACTGTTGCAATGTCATATAGATACTTACTTATGTAAAATTTTAGAAGACGAAAAAACCAATATAATGGCGTCTTTGTCTAACGTATGCAAATAAAACAGTCCAACTCTATACAAAACAGTTTCGATTTATTGGCAACATTTTTCGTGACGTCTGACGTGTGCCGCGTCCGCCATATTTGACGCTGTTTACTTTGAGGCGCGTTCCACTTACGCGCAGATTTGCAGCTCTTTCAACATTTTTAGCATCATCGCGATTCATTAGCTTTTGACGTAATTCATCGTATGTAAACAATATCAATATTTTTAGATTAAGTTCCCTTCAAATAGCGCGGTTAAAAATGTTACCATTTCTTAAAAGAAACGCAAAAACACGGTTAACATTTGATGTTAGCGTGAAAAAATTGTGACGCTTAAATGGAAAACCGGGTTGGTGTGAACTGTTGAAAATATGCGGTACTAAGCCGCCATGTTTACCCGCATAGGTATGCACGTTTTTTTCGTAGATATGACAGTTCAATTGGTTTCCTTATTCAGAGACTTCTCGCGACATTTCGATTGATAATTACGCACTCAGGCGTGTACAAACGTCATTTGCTTAAGTAGTAGTAATATTAGGGAAATTGATTCGCGAACGTTGTATGGAGTGTGCGGGGTGTGCTAGCTAGTATCACACATTCACAGTACATATTAACATGTACGCCGTACGCACCTGTCCAACAGATCGGCCACCGGGTCCGCGTACTTGGCGAGCGACGCGGTGAACAGCACGCACTCGTACAGCTCGCCGCAGCGCCGCAGGAACTCGTCCACGTGCGGCCGCTTCAGCACGTACACCTGGTGCACCGCGCCGTCTATCTCCACCGGCACCACGAAGTCCGCGTTGTTTATGGGCTGCCGAATCACAATGTTCTCTCATTGAATCTAGCCGGGGTCTGCAGGTGCTATCTAAAGATTGGTTTCCACCATGTGCAAAATTGGTAGCTCAAAAATTAACTAGTTAGATAATCGTATTAACGGTTTTCAAATATTTTCATTAGTATGTGCTGTAAGACATTGCTTCATGCCAAATTTCATGATTCTAGCCCTGCGTTCCGTAAAACGATGAAAGTGATAATATCGAAAATCCGACCAAAGTCACAATATAACCTACTGATTCAATAGCCCTTATATTTTGTGACGATTTAATTTGGTCGGATTCGCGATATTATCGCTTTTATCGCAATTCGGAACGCACCATAAGTCAACTGCGGCCCTACCGCCTAACTCATAGAGATCACTCGCTATCGTTATCGTGACATTAGAACAATAGTTTTTATGTCACAGGTGGGTGACATTAGAAGTATTGTTCGAATGTCACGAAAGCGATAGCAAGTGATAGTTATGAGATAGGCGGTAGGGCCGCCGGTTTCTAAAGGTTTTGATACCCTTGTAAAATCGCAAAAAAATCGAAAATATCCGACATAACGGTCATATATCTTTTGATCGTGTTTACTTATCCTTACTAAGGTTGCGTTCCAAAACGGACAAGTGTCGCTCGGTAAATAGCTAAATTGACTCAATCCCAGTTCCAAAACAAATCCGAAGATTTTTAACGAGGTGTTTTGGAACGACTTTGCCGAGTCAATTAGACCCTGGAAAGAGCGATTTATTTATCCTATAATATACAGGGGTGGTTATTATTCTGCCATGGCTGCAACTGACAGTAGTGACAGTTGACATTAACTTGACGCGGTAAATTGTGGAAAATACAAAAGAATTATTGTAGCAAGTTTGCACATTGCAATTTACTCCAAATCCAGAAAGATGATAGCGATCACAGAACATATACTCTCTACCGAGAAATAGCGATGATACAAATATGAGAGAGAGGTTAGAAAATCCACAGATAACGCGTTCCGCGACGCTAGGTCAGAATTCTTCGCGAAATCACTTTTTACCCCGTTCCAAAACCGATTTTCAATCTTTAACTTTATCTGACAAAGGAAATTTTGTATCGTAACGCAACCTAATATCATAAACGCGAAAGTTTGTGAGTATGTATGGATGTTTTCACGTTGTATTTGGATGAAAAATTTTATAGGTAGACAGATAACGACAGAGATTAACATATAGGTCACCTTTTATCCCAGAAAATAAGTAGCTCCCGCGGGAAAGTAGATTTACAGTTTTTTCTTTGAACTTTTAATAAACATAGTTTTTTATTATTGTTAGTTTTTTATATTAGAAACGTAGACAATTGTATTTTATAAGCAAAGTTTTTAAATCACAATTGCTACTGCGGTCCTTACGTTATCATTATTCATGTGAAAAAGATTGTTATATCGATAATATCGCATGGATATTGTTATGGAATCGAGATAAAAATCGATAATTTTATAATATAATAGTTTTCTTGTGGTACATCTTTGAAACTCCACGTGTGAGTTTCGATTTCGTTTTTCAGACTTTCAGGATAAAAGTTGCTGAAGAATGAAGCTGATTTAGCTGCGTCAAGCAAATCTTTCTCATTTTCTAATTTCTAATAATACCTACCTATACCTATAAAAATATAGATGAATTGGGTCGATGCGCGATGAAACTCGCATAATCATGTGTATAAATTTTAAGCACTAAGCAGCTAGAGCCAAGTTTATTGCGCATTAATGAATGGGTCATCCTTGACACGTGCACATTAAGATGCCCAGTGCATGCGACTCCGATGGGAGCTAAAAATGGAAAGCAATCAACCCAACTTATTGTCTATAAACAATTCAAAGCGGCGCTCATCGTGCATCCGACTGGACTGATATTAATTATACTTCCTGATTGTTTTCAAAGTCACTATTCTCTTCGTTGATAGAACAATTATGTTGTTAAGAATTGTAAATATCGAAGTGTTGACGAATAACTTTCGATTTTCCTCATTATTGTATTTTTCAATAAAGTAACATGAAAATTTGACGGAAAATCGCTCTTAATTGAGAATTCATCATCCTCAAAGCCCGCTATCATTTTAATATTGTTTTAGCAATTCACATTTGAAATAATGTCATAATACGGTGTCATGTTGTTTTAATAAACTCAATAGTGAAAGACGATGGCTATAATTGATTATTTGTTAATCGAGACATCTCTGTAATCACCAGCTACATTTCCGCATGCTTGAATGAACTATAATACCTACACACTTGACCATCTGAAGTTCTGAACGAACGACACATCGACTGTTCAGCTAGGTACCTAAATATTTTTCAACTACAATCTTTATTAAACAATCTGATAGCGACATCTTTAACCACATAGGCTATTGTTATGTTTGGAAGACAACGGTTACACAAACCGATAAAAAACAAGCGATAAGAAAAATCTACAGTGGGCGACAACCTTTAAATTCCACATTATTAATTGGTTGCGTTAATATCGACATTGAGAATATAATAATTATCAGATCCTACCGATCTACCGACCTACCCTCAGGCCGATTTAAGTAATAAAATAAAGCCGTACAAATATACACTTTGCATTGTTTTCCGTTGCGGTTTTTTGACCAATCGGAGCGCATAGTTTGTTTCGAGGCTCGATAACGTGATAACGAGGAGTTTTGATTGGTCAAACGCACAATCCCCTAACCATGATCACTCAAAACAATATTAAAACCGCCCTGAGAGCGGGATGGCGCTATACGCAGCAAGAGCGGTATCTCTGTTTCAATATTGTTTTAACCTTGCTATAAGCGATAATGGTAGGGCCCCAGTTCGGTTTTGTTGATTCGGAGCGAAATTGATCCACGGGTCCTATACAACACAATTATTAGCTCCTATAGGCGCTCGATTGAGCCAAGCCCAAGGTCGGGGCCTTGACACGAACAGTAAAGAATGTAGTTTACCAAAAAAAGCCAGCACAATGGCGTTTAGCAACATATGGTGTGCGTGCAATAGACATTCTAAACGATTATCCGTTCTGGTGAACCCATTATAATCATGTTTAGATATTACCCTGATACGATACTGTTTATATAGGAATTATTTTGTCGAATCATGGAAGTAATAAAAAGTAGTTCAAAAGTAATGTGATTGATTAGATTAGAATAAGGAAGCTATTAGCGTAATATCCGACCGAATATCTGGTTTCGTTTTGGACCTAGTTTCGGTAAAAAGCAAGGGGAGGGAAATATTGTGCTGCAAATCTGCAATCGGTCATGTAACATGACCGATTGCAGATTTGCAGCGCAATATTTCCTGTCCCTCCCTACTTGTCCACCGAACATGAGTCATGTTCGGTGGACAAGTAGGGAGGGACACGGTATCAAATACAAAGTATCGATACAGTACTCATGAACGGTATCGAAGAGTTTCGCATTCGAAATTCAATTATTTCCTTTGTTGGCCAACATTCGATTTATTTATTTCTACCTACGGCCCTGTCCCCTGCGCTTGTTTTGTGTAGAAAAACATCGAAACATTGCTCAAAATCACAGATAATATTCGAAAATTCCCGAGAGTTATCTGTGATTTTGTATAATGTATCGACGTTTTTCTTCACAAAAGAAGAATATGTAGTTCCCGAGACCAATTGAGATTCCTTACGTCCGCGTCCCGGCTAATGTCACCGTCATGTTGGATAAGTAATTAAACCACGTGCGCAGTATACTTACTATAATTTCAAGAAAATTGGATCGATAAAACCGGATATAAGCAGGTATGTAAGTACGTAGCAGCACACAGAACGTTTGCGACAAAATTGTAGGTGTACTATCAAATTATTCGCGGTATTCCGTGACCAGAATGACGTCATTTTTCTGCATAATTATATTTAATTAGTCACCTTCGCCAACCAAGACCTTCATGTTTTCATTCTCATAGTATTTATTACAATATGCATGGAATTTAAGAAAATTGTTTCTGCATAGGTCATAGGTTTTTCATAAATAAATTTAGAAATGTATAACTCAAGTAAGTATATGTACATTTTGTATGTAATAACAACGTATTGCGGTAGTGCACGCAATCAGAATACTTAATAATAAATAAGACGAAAAAAGAAACCTGAAATGTGACAATGTCAATGTAGTTTATGTATTATTTAAAATACTATTTTAGATGAAAAACAGTTTTATTCTGAGGCTGTTTTTGTGACTGACAACACTAGGTATTGTGCAAATGAAACGAATGAAGTAGAATGAAGAATTAAAAGAAAATTATTTTCACAATGCGTCCAATTCGGTAATCGCATCTCCAAAACCATATGGTAAATCTTCAAACAGAGTAGGTATAATGAATTCTTGGGGAATTTTACATTCGACTTCAGAAACAGGTCATTGCTAATTCTCGGAACTGATTTGTTACTGGGAATAAATTTAAAACAATAACCGTGGTGTCGTTCCCTGGAACATAGCATTATTCAGGGAAGTTCATATGAATGCTAGATAAGCTAAAAGCAATTAGATCTTGATAGTAATATCATTAGGTGGGGTGTATACATAAATATAGGATTATTATTAAATAAGTAAATGTTAAAAATATCTTAAGACAATATTTTCTTGACTAATTCCTGATTTATATGTTTAACGTCAAAAAGGCTCGTTTTGACAGATGTCCATACATTAAACATCAAACAAAACTTCATCTAAAGAACGACCTCAGCTTTGAGATGCATTTATTAATACCAGCCCAAATGCCTGTTGAGAATATGAATTAGTATAAATATTCCTTGATCGGCATAGAAAGAATTTCTTGTACTTTCTGTATATTTGCTCTTTGGTTTTTAAAAAAGGGTTGTACTTTAAAATAATTTTATTTCTTTTTATCGGTATTTTGTAACACGTACTACATTTACTTTTTAACACAAAAGTCATTTACACACGTAGATAGTCCTCATCTTAACAGCTCATATACGTCCCCACCGAGGGGCTCGAGCCGATCCCACTCATAACCAGAAACTCATAACTGGAATAAAAATGTGGGGACTCATAACTAACTTCAGGACCTACTCATAACCATGGTGATAAAATATATTTCAAAATTATAAAATATTTAATTTGGAGGAGTAACTCATAAAGTTAGGATGTTTAGACCACCCTAACATAACCACGCTGGCACAGTGCGGATTCGTCAACTTCACATACACCTTTGAATTTCTTCGCATATGTATGCAGGTTGCCTCACGATGTTTTCCTTCACCGTAGGAGCGTCAGAGAAATTTACATATAAAAATCGATAGTACCTAAGGATAATACATTTAACAGTCTATCCATCTAAAAGTTAGGTTAATAGAAAATAATTAGATTACACTATTTACACGTAACATTAGCAACATTCCACTCCCGCCGTGTCGATATGGAATAAACAGAATTACGTACGCAAATCTAATGGTGTGACTGGCTGCTCGTGTAAAAATAGCCCAGTTACAATCATTTGCACGATATGCTTTTAATGCTACAACAATGATAGCCGGGAAATAAAATGATAATAAAAACCTCATTTTACTACGGTAAACCGCTACTGCGTCGTAGCATGCAGTAACAATATAATCGCTGTATTCCTGTTCAGCATTTGTGAGGTTTCCACACAGGGGAGACGTGCACTATTGCCCAGCCTATCAGGGGAGACACGGTTTCGCTACCGAAAAAAGCATACATATCCTAATGAAAATGAAAACCAAACTTTCCAGGTAAATAATCGAAGAAAAATCCGACGCTCGATAAATAAATCGGTCCTTACTTTTTATTCGGACATTCGGTAACTATTTTTCTGTGCATTTTGTATGAGAAGCGAATGTTATCAATCCACACATACCAATACCAAGACATAACAGGTCAGATATATTGGAGACAAGGATAGGTAAAAAAAATAAATAAGAAAATCCCATCCAGTACAAACTAATAAGACAAAGCTCAAATATTTCTGGATTTTTAATGCTGCGTCCCACCGACGATATGTATCAACTGGCGCTCTCTGGTCATTTGCATTTAGTTTAATACTTTAGTAAACCCAAATTTTCACTCCTTTTCCCATCATCATAGCAATGAAGTTAAACCAATCTGTGTCCGTATTTGTTTCTTCACAAATAAACTGCCGACGTAATATATTTAAATACAAGATAAAATGTATATCGTCGTTGATATTGCAATACGTTCTATGTCAGATAATGCTGATTTTTCAGGAGAGACAAAAAACACTTTTGTGTCCTAACGATTACTTCTAGTGATTATATTTTTAAACTACATTTTCAATAACGATGTTTTTCTTCATATTTGACAACAAAATAGTTATATTAATACTTCAGTTCATAGATTCAGTGACATAGAACCTATTGCATTTCAGTTTTAGTCTAATAATTATATTTCAGTAGCGACATAGGACATTTTTGTATTAAATATATACTAGGTATCCAAAAGCTTTTCAGTCAAAATTAATCATTTCTGGTAGAATCAAAACATTTAAAAGTGTCTATTTTGTAAACAAAACCCGTATATATTTAAAAAAGTTGTAAGTGAAGGTAGGAAAAGGAAAAACGATTAAAGGAGAAAAAATTATACTTAAGTAATCATACAAATCAGAGTTCCTTATCTATTGGATGTAATATTATACAATATAATAATTTACTTTTTTATTTTTTGAACGCGAGGGCAGCATGAAAAAGCATGAAAACAATTATGCTCCAGATAATCACTTTGTATTAGTGGTTTCGTTTCTTGCAAATGAATAATGGCAACTTAGTTTCCAACATAAACTTTTCGTGAATCCCATGATTGCATGTTCCAAAATTCGTCGAAAATTTACTGCCGGTTGTTAACAGACAATTTCTCACACTCATATTGCTGTCGGGAATCTCCACACTGTATTTTGGTATGACCATTGCAGGCTTCTTGCAAGAGTTTAGCCGGACGTATGAGAGTTTGCTGATGTTTGCCATCACTCTCCTTTTGAAAACCGATATACTACACTCCCTTTAGTCTAGCTTCCGAATTTTTTGTTCCCTTTCTGATTTTTTAGCTTATTCTTCTTTTTTCTGCTATTCTTCTTTCGTTTCCGGGTCAATGTGCCGCATCGTTCATCCAAAATTTATTCTCATTATCATATCAGCCAAGAGACGCCCACTGTTGGATATAGGCCTCCCCCAAGGATCTCCACACCGATCGGCCCTGCGCCTCCCGCATCCAGCGGCTTCCAGCGACCTTCACCAGATCGTCGGTCCACCTTGTGGGGGCCTACCAACACTGCGTCTCCCGGTACGCGGCCGATACTCGAGGACCATTCCGCCCCTACGGCCGTCAGTCCTACGAGCGATGTGTCCTGCCCACTGCCACTTAAGGTTTGCGATTCTTTGGGCTATGTCGGTAACTTTAGTTCTTCTATGGATCTCATCATTTCTGATGTGATCACGTAGAGAAACCCCGAGCACAGCCCTCTCCATCGCCGTTTGAGTGACTTTCAACCTTCTTATGAGACCCATTGTAAGCGGCCACGTCTCAGTTCCGTATGTCACCACTGGTAACACGTACGAATTGAAGATGGGCCGAGAATATGCTGCGTAGCTTCCCGAAAGCTGCCCAGCCGAGTTGAATTCGTCGATTTACCTCTTTCTGGAAGTTGGACTTACCGAGTTGGACTATTTGCCCCAGGTAAACATATTCCTCAACTTCCAGCGTAGAGCCTCCAACATTCACAGGAATGGGTATTTACAGGAGTGGTAATTTATTCTACTTCGGAAGAATCGGTAATAATAGTGTCCTCATCCGCCACGAACTCAGGATCAGAAGGGTTGACAGACTCTACATTAGAAAATCCACAAAAAGTCTCATCGTCGCTTACATTACTCGGTTCCCTAGAGTTAAAGCAAACAGCTGCAGGTAGAAACTCTCCATTTTTTCGTTCAGTACTGCTACTTCGTTCATAGAATTTGCTGTGTTTACCATGTCGATTTACGTCTTTCCTCTTGTCAGTCGATGCATGATGAGAAAATATTATATCCGCCAAAAGGACAAAATTAAGCATAAGCCACCCAAATTAAACTTCAGCTACCCAAATTCACCCAAAACCAATGAATATTAATTTCAATCCAAATGCCTATAGGTAATATCATTATATTTATGAGCGATATGACATAAAACATTTCATGCAAAATATTATTTTAAAAGAGCGTCACAGAAAGTAAAATATAAAATACTCTTAATTAATAGTATAAGACAATTCATGTTAGTTACGCACTCTAAATGTAAAATTACACAAAAAACTTTAGAAAAAGAAAAAAATTAATAGCATACGCCGAACTGTAGGTTAGTTATTGTTCGTAAAAGGCAAAGCTGGTAGAATTATGGTTATCTGTTCAAATACGATTTGTTACAATGAATATAACTTACCAAATAATTGTCAAAGAAACAAAACAATCACAATAATTGTCAAAAAAACAAAACAGTTGCTGTTCAAAATCCGACATAGAACATATTGTAATATCAAATGAGAATGTTTATTGACACGTGACCTATTGCGTCAGTTTCAAATCCAGTGATCTGATTGGCTGTTGACATAGAACGTCTTACGGATGCGTTCATAATTATAATATTATATCATTTTGCAGAAAAACAAAAAATCATAAAATTTTGACATAGAACGTATTGCAATATCAACGACGATATAGGAGATTCGAAAGATGGCCAAAGATTTCGGGGCTGGAAGATATAACTCATCCATGTGTCACGCAAAACTGAAACCAGTATATTAGATAGAATCTTGAAATTTTGCAGATAGGATTTTAAACATGTTAAGCGAAGGAACACCACGAAAAGAATTTTATAACATCTTCCCCTATTTATAATATAATCACAAATAGATTGCGTTCAAATCTGGACTTATGCGAGCGCGATATACTAATATTCACACTGTGAATATTATTTCACACATTATACACGATATTTCAGCGTTGATGTAATCAATTAAATTATATAAACAAGTTACGATAACTGTAGCGTAACAGATAAAAAATATATTATCTCTGCAATTACATACATTTTTTTCATCAGTAGGGCCACTGGCTCGTCTGCCACCGTTAGCAATACAAAAAGCACGAATATTTGCATGGTAAACGTACGTAACCAGTCTGGTTAGTATCACGGCGATTTTTATACACGGTGTTTCATAATAACCAATAAATAATCAATACGTTATCTAAAACTAATTATTAAAATGTGTTTACACGTAATGTCATTAAACCCAAAATATCATAGTATCATCATCATGTCTATGATTTACATGAACATTTTGGGTTGAATGACATTACGGGTAAACACAATTTAATAATCAGTTTTAGAAACGCATTGATTATTTATTGGTTATTATGAAACACCGTGTATAGTGAACTTATTTAGTTAGGTAGTTATTATCGACCTACAAAATGAGATCCGCACCTTCGTTTTGACGTGTTAATTCAAAATATCAGAAGATGCGAGATGCGATCAGGGACCTTACCATGATTGCATATAGCAAGGTCGAAACAATATTGAAACACAGACACCGCTCTTGCTGCGTATAGCGCCATCCCGCTCTCAGGGCGGTTTTAATATTGTTTTGGGCGATCAATAGACTTACTCCTGCAGGCGTAGCACGGGCTGCCAAGAAATATGTAAAAAGACTCAGCAGGGTACGAAAAAAATCATGATTTTTTATTTTAATCAAAAAAATCGATATTTATTGAAAAAATCACGATTTTTTTTATTTTTATTTATTTTTTTGATTTTTAGCTACTTCAACTGTTTTACAATGTGGCAACAATTTTTTGTGCAGGAAATTAAAAACACATGCTGGCAAGACCATGGAAAATGTCAATCTGACAAGTTCAAGAAAAAACGAATTTTCTTTTGTTGTTTTGTTTGTGCGCAAAGTTCATTTTGTTTTGTAACTGTTTGTAGCTTTTTCTTTTTGTGACCTGTATAAGTATGTCGTCCGCGGGTAGAAAAAAGGACCCGATTTGGATTGATGAATATATTTTTAGTTCACAATTTTTTTTTTAAACGTTGCTCCACACTAGGATTTTCTTCTGTGTCGTGGGTGCAGTTACAAACATACATCACCCAGACCAGACCACATGCACATACGCCCAGACCGGAACAAATTTCTGTTGGCCATACAAAACAGTTGTCCCGTACGGAAATCGAACCCGTGACCTGCAATAGGCGATCACTCGACCTCTGCGCTAACCGTGTCGAAATGATGGATGACCTGTTCCATTTTTATTTCGTTTGTTAGAATTGTAATATTAGAATTAAAATAATTAATACTAGACTATGATGTCTGTGATTGCATTTTTAAGCTACAAATTTTATTTTTTGTCTATTTGTCTTTGTATATCTATACCATTGAAGGCTGTCTCTTAGTTGACTGTTATTGTATTAGTTACTACGTTACTAGTTATTTTTATTGGGTAAAAATATGTGTCATTAAAGTTAAACATGAGTATTGTATTTTTGTATTTGCTTTAAGTTACTTTAATATAAAAATATTAATTTTGATTTAAATCACAGATTTTTTTGAAAAAAATCACGATGAAAATCATGATTTAAATCAATTTGATTTTAATCAGCGAACCCTGAGACTCAGTGACACGTATCCCTTGAGGATCGTCAAGCAAGAAATTTTATCATGTCAGTCACACTAAGGCTGCGTTCCGAAAATCAATAAGAGTCACTATTAGCGCGCTCAAACGCGTTCCGAAATGTTAGCCGGCATGAAGAGCCACTTGACGTCATCATTAACGTCATATAGAACTTACGGCGCTCATGCTCTGAGGCGCGTTCAGAGCCTCTGGGTGTAGTTGTCCGGTTGTTTTTTAACTCGCTCAGAGGCGTTGAACGGATTGCAGCAACCAAATCTTTTATCTCCCTCTTTCACATGGTTTTTTATTTCTCTCTCTTTCTAGTAGATGACATTATAGAATATGGCCGCCAATATCATCCAATCACGTAAGAGTATTTCAATAATAAACGTCAGAGCGTTTTACAACCATCAAATTCGATGGTTGTTCGGTTGTAACTCGCGCCAACACTCGAAGGTCTTGAACGGGCGGTTGTTTCAAACGGTTGTCACGCTCGAAGGCATTGAACGGGGTTAGAGCGAAAAGTTGTACTTCGCGCGAAGGCTCTGAACGCGCCTCTGGAGTGAAATCACTTTATGCGAACTGTCAGTTTGACGTTCGATAATTGTGTTTTCGGTTCAAAATGTATGTACCTCTTCTTCCGGACCGATATCGTAAGCATGCTGATGGCATTTTCAGTGTTCTCTTTAATTTGGACAAGGCGATTATAATCGTTAGTACTGTGAGCGCTGTTATCGGACCGCAGCCTCAATACGCGCCGCCATGCTACTCTTTAAGACGTAGATATTATGTCACTGAAATTGTGAGATAATGCGTGACTCAAGTCCCGTCTTGGCAGCCCATGCTACGCCTGCTGCTGAATCAATTCCAATCGATTGACACTGAGATTGTGATATTTTGTACTTGGAATCGTAATGGGTTCAAGGTTAAGCCTACAGGTTATAGGAGGCTGGACACCGATCCGATTATGCATCTAGGGTGCCGGGGGGATGCGGCCCTTGCGGCCAAACCTACCTGGTTTTTTACTAATTACTGGCTGACTCGGCAGTTATAGTATGTGCTTTAAAATGAAAGAAATCAACGTTATACTAGATCATCATCCCAGTGGAATAGACTGTAGCACAAAGAAATTGAAACATAATGCCATCTAGTGGATGATTACTCTTTTTTTTAAAGATAAATTTGAGCACGTTTGACCACAATCTTGCCTGATGGAAAGCGAAGATGTGGTCTAAGGTGGAGCACGCAAATAGTGCCTGTTCACTATTGCCTTAAAATCCCCCAAGTTATACTTAATTGGAAACACAGACGCAGGAAGATCAATCCACAGCTTCGCAGTTCGCATGATAAACGAGGAAGCAAATCGTTTGGTGCGAGTGGGTGGAATGTCGACTACATATGGATGGAATCCCTCACCTTGATAGATTAGTTACTAACTATGTACACCTTGCTTCGCGGTAAATTTCATGATACCAACGAGATATACCCTACATATAGGTTTTGATTACCTTGTGAAATCGCAAATTTTGCGAAAATATGTGACATTCACGGTCGTATCATTTGATCGTGTTGACTTTCAAGCAAGTATGATTTTTCCACCGTTTCTTCCCCACTGCTTAACTCAATTGCTCAACCAGTTGAGCAGTTGAGCAGTAGGACATAGCTTGTATGACCGAATATTTTATGCTCTATAGCTCAACTATGTTTGCTCAAAAGACACCGTAGACCCGAGTATTTCTTATAAATTTCAGTTTGATATCTCTACGTGTTCCCGAAAAAAAGAGTCTTGTCAAACAGACGGACCTATAAGGGTTCGTTTTTTTTTCTTTTGAGGTACGGACTCCTAAAAACCGAGGAAATCGGATTTTTTCGGAGATCCTGATTTTCTGGAGTACGTATTCTTTGGTTTGTCGAAGGTCTGGAAACCGTGCAAAATGTCGGAAGAAAGAATCCAGAGACGAATCCCAATCCTATCCTTCACAGGGTTAATTCTTTGGAGGCTGCGAAGGCGACAACATCCTGAAGATGCCACGTGGAGTGGGGAAACGCGTCGAATCTGAGTATTTGCATGTTGGTGTGGTACTATTTAGTGATATTGCCTTGTCTCAAGCGATTGAGGGAGGGCGGGCGATGCAACATTGGCCTCGTCATCATCAACATCATAACAACTCATATACGTCCCCACCGAGGGGCTCGAGCCAACCCTAAGTTAGGTTGTTTAGGCCTTAGTCAACCATGCTGGCCCAGTGCGGATTAATCGACCTCATATACACCTTTGAATTTCTTCGCAGATGTATGCAGGTTGACTCACGATGATTTCCTTCACCGTAGGAGCGTCATAATGTACATATAATGGCGGTCTCGAGCCCCGGACCTCCTGATTAGGCAAGTGCCGAGTCCACAGTAGTTAGTACCAATTACATCTTTGTCGAAAGGTTTGCTACGTATTTATCTTCTCACTAGCTGTGGCCGCGACTTCGTTCGCGTGGATAAGATGTCGTACATTTTTTTCCCGTTTTTGCAATATTTTTATTGATGCTCAGCTCCTATTAGTCGTAGCGTGATGTTATATAGCCTATAAATGGATATATTTATCGATAAATGGACTATCCAACACAAAAAGAATTTTTCAAATTGAATCAGTAGTTCCTGAGATTAGCGCGTTCAACCAAACAAACAAACAAACAAACAAACAAACAATCAAACAAACTCTTCAGCTTTAAAATATTAGTATGGATTAACAATACGGTAACTAACACCGCTCTTATAATATCCGCGCCGGGAAGAATGGGAGAGACGACACATAATCGAAATGCGTTTACATCACACGGGCGATTTCTTGTTATTGAAAAAAAATCATTACGATGGCGCTATGTGATGTATAGACCCTTAAGTTGGCATTTAACCGAAAAAATGTTCTTAATGTAGACTCCGTTCTATGGTTCCACAATATCCTTGGAGAGAAATACGCGTGGTGTGGTTATACGAATGGTATTATTGGTAATCGCAAAATAGCATGCATAGGAAACGCCTATAAATAAGTATAAAACAATGTTGCCTTCGGCGTCTGTCTGCTTGGTTGCTTTGTTCCTCTAACGATTCTAATACTCGTACTATTATTTCTATATACGGTTCGACTATTAAGAAATATGATTTTAATTACTATATACGAGTATTTTTGATAAATTGATAAGTATTAGAAATACAGAGAAATATATTGTTTTGATTCTGAATTCCTTAAATACTCGTCTGCAAGAGTACAAGGCATTTAAATTTGCAATTATTTATACGCCTACGCACTGCTCATATTTTAGGATTAATATAAGGTCAAAATCTATTGAGTCGCCCCACAATATTAGTCGATACGACATCATATTATAATGTCGTATCATTAGCATGGTTTATAAATGCGAAAACGTCTCTCGTAATAAAAGGGCGGTTAGGCGGTTTTTTGCATTGATTAAATTTAGTTTGAGCGTCTCGGTGGCTCGATGGTGTCGGGCCTACACCATCGAGCCACCTTCCAATTGGGAGGTTCGTGGTTCGATCCCAAGCCATGTACCAATTGTTGTTCGATTCTCGAATTTCATATGTACATTTATCCGACGCTCTTGCGGTGATGAAAACTCTTGAGGAATCCTGCATACATCGCGAAAAAGTCGAAGAACCCGCACTGGGCCAGCGTGGTTGATTAATGCCTAAAACACCCTAATTTAGTTAGGGTGCCCCTCGGACGTGTATGAGCTGACGATAAAATTTAATTTTGGTCTTCTCATTTTAATTTTTTGACCACTTTACGGGAGGTAGGTTTTTGAACCCGCGAATGAGACAGACAGAAATGGGTATTTTTCATAACCACGATAAACGGTGCAAATTCCTGGCATTATTGCATCAGTAAATATATTTCACATGATATACAATATTAATGAATCTCAAGTAGGCGATGCGAAAACAAAACAATCTTTCACTGATATATCAGCAAGATTATTATACTCTCTATAACTTATGAACAAAAACATTTTCTACAGCTATTAAATGGGCCTTTCTCGCTTTCTGTAAACTGAGAAGCCCTTTGGTGTGCTACGCAATGTTCTCTTGTCGACTGCACGCTCTAGTTCATAAACTGAACGAAATTGAAGTAAAGCGACAGAGCTGTTTGTCGGAAATATGCTTTGTGTTTGAAGATTAGGATATGTTTTTAGAATAAACAATTTGTGTTGACAGATTTTTTTGGTTCCGTATATCAAAAGGATAAACGTAACGCTTATAGGATCATCACATTATTGTCCGTCTGTCAGTCTATCTGTCAAGACCTTTTTTCAATTTTCTGCTATTTCATAATTATGACAAACCCGATAATATTAAATGCTCTTGCTAGTTTCATTGAAAAATATAAGAAATTACAGTCACAAAATTAACGAATTCATTAAACATTCCTTCTCCTCACTAACCCCCAAAGTAACTTATAAATATTTTTATGTGCTTTTTCCGCAGGTAGCGCAACCGAGAAACCGGATTGAGTAAATTGTTAACAGCATTTTCCTACATTACGTGTCTTTTCCGAACACTACATTGGCGGAATTGTCGCTCACATAGTGACAAAAGCCTAAAAAAACCTAAAAAATAGTCATAAAAAAACTGAAATTTAATATCAAATATTCGGGTCTACGGTCTCCTTCAGCAATGAAAAAAAAACACATGCGTGGACTTACGCAATCAAAAGATATGGGCCATTTATGTCGCATATTATTTTCGCAAATAAAAGTGTAAAATATTATTTTCGCAATAGTAGTTTTTGATGAACAATAACTTTAGAAAATGCTCTAAGACAGTAAGCGCCTCGTCAAGATATACTGCCCCCTTAGACAAGATGTCTTTCGATAATCGCTAACGCAATCGCTAAATGGACAATGTATGAGATTTGACAATTGCGCTCGAAAGCTAAGCGAGGGCTTATGTCAAATCGCATACATTTTCCTTCTAGCGATTGCGTTAGCGATTATCGAAATGCGTCTTGTCTAGGGGGGCTGATTGAGCCTTGCACCACTGCCCCCCTAGACAAATGCCACACGCTAACTTTTCCGCAGTCTATCCTCAGAAAAAATATATGGAGATGACATTAGCTGGGGAAAAAATAGCGTGAGGTTGTCGTAAGCTAATGTCATTTCCATAAATTTTTTTGCGGAACGACTTCGGAAAAGTTAGCGTGTGGCATTTGTCTAAGGCCTCTGCACTCTTACTTAAGTCGCTCGAAACAGCGGCGCTTTTCGTAGTACAAAATGGTACAAAATTGCAAATGTAAAGCTTGACGTGGCGCTTACTGCACACAACGTAGTATTATATTATCTGTGACACAACTGAGGAAAGTGTAGGTATATCAATGCGACAGTTCCGTGCAAGCAACGAACGACATTTTAATACAGTTGCCAAAAATGTCCATGAAACAAAAATGGCAATTAATTAATAGAGAAAATGACAGGCTTTCATTCTCCTTCTAATTGACAGATTTTTTTAAATGACAAACAGCTTGAGACATTTCAACTAAATCAAAACAACACATACAGTAAGCTCCCATTCAAGCTAGGTATACATTTCCTTCCACTACAAAAAACGCCGGTATTACGAAGCGACATAAGAAAGGTCCAAAGGTGAATCAGTATAGCTTGATAAGGCGCTTACTGTACATATCTAAATTCACATATGTTAACATCAAGAGGCAATAGTAGTATTTTATACTATTTTAATTTTAGAAACAATGTTTTATAATTTTTATAATTTAGTGACGGAATGAGAAAATATGAACGGTTGTCTAATATGAAAACTTGTTTTTTAATTCCTATTTCCTATACGGCTTAAATCAGCCTCCAATGCATTAGGGATTTTTTCACACCATTTGTATGCTGCATATAGCTAGTTGCTGTACAGTCAGTGTTGGTGTCAAGGGTTGAATCCAAAAAAAAACAATACGTGCGTGTTGCCAGATGACGTACGCAACTGAGACGTGGCCGCTTGCAATGGGCCTCATAAGGAGGCGTAAAGCTGCTCAAAGGGCAATAGAGAGGGCTATTTTCGGGGTTTCTCTACGTGATCAAATCAGAATTAACGCGATCCATAGAATAACTAAAATCACCGACATAACCCAGGCAATTGTGAATCTTTAGGTTCTCAAGTGGCGGCCGCGTGCAGGAAGACGCAACGTTAGGCCCCCACAAGGTGGACCGACGATCTAGTCCCGGGTAGCCGCTGAGAAGCGCAGGACCAATTGTTTTGAAGATCCTTTGGAAGGCCTATGTCCAACAATGGGTGTCTCTTAGCTGAGATGATGATTAATCATACAAAACAAATTTCAGCAAGGCACAACTGCTCAAAAAAGGCAAATAAAATGGTTATTATATTCAGACACTATTATAAGAATAGTTAAAGCTTTGTGTTGTAATTTCTTGATGGAACTCCATGGTATCTTGTTATCAAAACACTTATTTCACAAGTTCCACTTGAATATTTATTATATTTAAGTTATTGCGACCGGTTTCGATACATCATCGTCAGGCAATGAACAAATTTCAAAGGAAGGGTATATATTTACATAAATATATCCTCACGATTATAATAAAATCGTCGAAAGTTATTTTGAATGTACCTTCGTTTTGTTGGACAATATTAATAGCAGATGAATCAAACTGTGTCACAGTGCAAAGTCGCGTATATCAAAAATGAATGAAATTCTAAATATCAAATTGGTGGAATGTCATAAGTGATTAAAATATTAAATTTTACGTCGGCATGTCAAGTTATTACAGATAAAATTATTAATGTCAAATTGATGTGTCATAAGTTATTAAACTGTCAATATTGCATTGGTATGTCAAGTTATTACAAATAATTAATTGAAATAAAATATAATACTAATAATAATTATTAAAAAAATATATAGTTTGATATTTTTGTCACAACTTAAAATAATTTAATAAGGGCGATGTAGATAGACAAGTATGGCCATTCAGAATGCACTGAAAAAACTAATTAACTAGTTGAGTTAAATAAAGATTAGCAAAACTTTGTTAACTTTTAAATTAATTTCATTTATGTTTAAATCACCTGGCTTGTTACAATTTACAAAATCATTTCAGTTATTTAATTTTGGTTGTGAACTTCTAAAGTTTTTGTTATTTACTGTCAAATTCAACTTCAGTACCTTGTAACATAACAGTACTTTGCTATAATTGAACAAACTTAGAGTATTTTCTAACATACAGTTGGCTATACTTAAATTAAGCTTTTACATAATTATTGTGCTATTTATTACCATAGCTAAAAATTGTTTACAACTGAATAGTATTGTTTAAGATCGTGTTACAAAGTTGCTATAAACAAATTAAATATTTGATTGAAACCAACTAGTATTAATAATGTTGATTACAACAATGTTTTTGTAAGCCATAACAAAATAGTTTTGTCAGAGGTAATAAAAGTGATACTGCGTGTAACAAAAAAAAATGTAATTTCCCACCCGAACTTGCATCAAACGTGACACGCAGGAACATAATGTTCATTTCGCTTTACCGGCCATGCGGTTCGCACTAGTTCGCAGAAAGCAAGTGGCATTTAGTGATAACTTTGTGATATTTTTCAAAAATAGAGAAGAATCATGGTACACATGAAGAGTCAAAACTGTATGGTGATGCCGTATTCATGAATGCAGCCCCCCCGAAGCAAACGAACCTGCAGAAAAAATTTCCTACTATCTGAGGTTGTGGGGCTTGGAAATGATTATTTCAAATTTTTGGATGGTGAGTGAACAGAACAAAACTTTTTTGATTTTTATAAGAAAATGTTTGTCCGTTTTTCGTACAGTTGTGCTACTAATGTGTACTCAGCTATTCACTTACTTCGGTTACCAATTCCGAACTGTCATTTTGAACACAATATCATACTGCTAAAATGAACCCTGCCATAACAAAACTCACGTTGCCATTGCTATTTCAGCGAGTAGTTTTGTGTGTAATACACTCAGTAGTATATCACAATGACAGTTCGGAGTTCAGAGTTCGGAGCAACCAAAGTTAGCGAATAAGGGAGCTGGTGTTTTTGGCCCAGTGATATTTTTCTTTCATATGCTTCTTATTTTAATGCAGATAACTTAAACATGTTTTTATTTTACAGTCTTATGAAGAGCTACTGGACTATGCCGCTTTGACGATTTCGAATAATAATTGTACAAGTCACTAGTCGAATTGACCACGATCTCCGATGCCACCACGCTGGTAGCATTGCCAGCTGCCAACAATATTTTGGACAAGGATACCAAAAGAGGATTGGCGCCTAGTGTTGAGGCGTAGTTATTTATAGTTCTGTGATTATTTCTTTTGTTGATCAATATATTTAAAAGTTTTCTGTAATTAATTAATTTTTTAATTAATGAATGCTCACTTATTTGAACAAATCAATTTAGTTTTTAATTTGTCCCAGGTTTGTAGTCGAAATTAATATATGAGGAGTTTCAACAGCGCTTACCTTTCTTGCTGAAAATTCTCATATTATTAGTTTTGGCTACAAGCTATAAACCTGTAGGAAAAAACCGCTATAGTAACCTAAAAGTAATGTAACTATTAACTGAAAAGTTCAGGTACAGATTACATAACAGTGATGTTGTAAATAATCTGAAACTCTAGCTATATTTTAATCACTAGTTTAGTAACAGGTATCAAATTAGTTTGGTCATGATTACAATATATTGATGCTATACTAATCTGAGAATCTAGTTATAATTAATCAAAAGTTTAGTAACAGATAGCAAAATTGTTTAGTTGTGATAACAGTTTAGTGATGCTAATATTAAAGAAATAGTTATTTATAACAAAACAGTTTCGTAAATAGTAAACATAGATGTGGTCTATTCTTACTTGAAAGTTTTGTTATTAATACATTTATATTAGTAATTTACTCGAAACACTTTGGTAACTTATGGTTTATATATTTGGTGGGAAGTAATTATTTTTGTTTGGCTATAGATAACATAACTGTTTTTACAAAACTGAATTTGGCTACTAGTAACATTACTTGTGAAGTCACTATTTTTATGTAATAGGTTACTCAAATGTTTGTCATTTGTTACTAAAAATTTCTTTCAGTGTGCGGGTATTAATCTTGTGTCTATTCACCTCTATTGCTTCTAAAGCATTGAGCTTTCTTTCTTTGTCAGCAACATGAAGATATTTTACGTTCTTTGATGGGTCGAAATCGTGTCCCTCATCATTGAGGTGTTCCGCGAAAGTTGAAGACTGGGTTTTCTTCTTCCAACTAGCTATATGTTCATTTATCCTAATTTTGAACTTCCTACCCGTCTGTCCGACATATATCTTACCACATGTATTGCAGGATAGGCTGTAGATATATGTCGGACAGACGCCCAACATGGCGTCTGTTTTTAAAATGTTTTTGTCATTATTTATCAAGAACTAAAAATTTATGATAGGTTCGGTATAATCTATTAATGTAACATCCCACAGCACCGGTCTCTCTCTTATTAGTTGTATTAAAAACAAAAAATATTGTCTTTATTTCACTCAAAAATAAACCAAAGAGAATTGTTATAAACTTCAAGCGATACGTGTTCCTCTAGTGAGCGCTAACAAAAAATGCTTAGCTTCCCCTCCCCGCAGGCGAACGCGGGGGATGTTATCCATTCGTCGCGGGAAACATGTTATCGTATTTTTCTAACAAAACTGTTAAACCACGCCCCTAATCGGTTAACTAAACAATGTTTTCGTGTTTACAAACACGAAAACATGGCGCAGCGGACCCGGCTTAACATGTTTCCCGCGACGAATGGATAACATCCCCCGCGTTCGCCTGCGGGGAGGGGAAGCTAAGCATTTTTTGTTAGTGCTCACTAGAGGAACACGTATCGCTTGAAGTTTATAACAATTCTCTTTGGTTTATTTTTGAGTCAAATAAAGTCAATATTTTGTTTTTAATACAACTAATAAGAAAGAAACCGGTGCTGTGGGATGTTACATTAATAGATTATACCGAACCTATCATAAATTTTTAGTTCTTGATAAATAATGACAAACACATTTTAAAAACCGGCGCCATGTTGGGCTCATGTTTTGTTAACATGTTTTGTTAGAAAATTGGCGCAGCGGACTGGCTGTTTTTCTTAACATGTTTTGCTAACATGTTTTGTTAAAAAATTGGCGCTGCGGACCCGGCTTTATAATCGTGAGGGTATATTTATGTAAATATACCCTTTCTTTGAAATTTGTTCATTGCCTGACGATGATGAATCGAAACCGGTCGCAATAACTTAAATACACTCAGCGGCAAATTTAGAGGAACACTACACTTTTTACATTGATTCAAGCTACTTTTACAACATCATATCGATGTATGATTGACCTTTAATGCGTTTGTTTGATTGTTATCCAGGATTCATGACCAACGCCATAACGGATAATGACAAAATTCCCCTATTTGTGACCTGGAGAAGAATGGCAACTTTTAATGGTGGTCTTTTTTATCACAATCGTACAACTGGTTTCCGCGTCGAATGTTTTTTTTGTAGCGAATCCGATGGCTAGAAAGCTGGTAAAACTAAATATGGTTTCGTATGCTGAAATACACAGCGTTATCAAAACTAGGAGTGAATTTTTATCGTTCGTCTAAATTTGCCCCTGAGTGTATAATAAAGATTCAAGTGGAACTTGTGAAATAAGTGTTTTAATAACAAGATACTATTATTAGAATATTAAAAAATACGTAATGTTTTATTAACAGTTCTTTTAAGCAAAGTATATGATTTGTCCATTTCATATCAATGGGGAACTAACATTTCATTCATTGTTTCTTTATAGTTAGTCAGTCAAGATATGTCTCTCACATATCTTTTGTTTACTTACATTGCCTTTGTAGTATCAAAATCATTCATTTCATTATCAAAACAATTGTATCTTGTTTCATTATAAAGGTTTTCTTTGTAACAGCATTGTGTAAATGTTATTTTTGATATTGTTATTAATGTGATAGCAGACAGTTTATCCAAATAAATATTTAATTTAGTGTAAACATCAATTTCCTTTCACTCCATGTTCACAATTTCACACATCTTTGCTGAAATGAACATTCAAAATGTATAAAATGAAGTCTTGCATCTTCTTGAATTTAATCTAATTTGTGATTGCTGACATATAGGTATGTATAGTTGATTAGGAACCTAAAAACTTTAACTAAATGCTTTGCTAGTAAAAATAAAAAAGTACTTTCATACATCTGAATGTTTACTTTGTATTCATACAGTTTAATTTACGTTCACTTGAAGTGGGACAGTGAAGAAAGATACTGAATGAAAATATCCAACATGGCAAAATCAGTAAATTAATGGTTTTTCTTTCTATATTCTTCTGTTATGGGGAAATGTATAATCTTTTATAATAAAGTTCTACAAAGTGTTACTAATTTGCCATTTCATAAGATAAAAGTGCATGTAAAAAGACGCTCTTTATGTTGAAAATGTTGAAACAGATTATATTTTAATGTAATCAATAGCCTACAACCAAATTTCATATTTCAGATCCAAAAATTACAATGTTCTATACTAACTTGGACCCCCCCCACTTTACCCTTCCTTTTTTAGATATCAATTGTATCTACAGCAAAATATAAAAAATCAAAACCAAAAATGTATTTTGCAGTTTAGTTCCACTCGCTCAAGGTCAACAAGATTAGTGTTCCTGATAACATTCATAGATAAAACATTTGCTTACTTTACTACACAGTAATGTTTGAGTTACTGTGTAGAGTGTGTACCATTTAAATTACAAAGATTTATATTTTTTGTTGCAAATCAATTTGAAACTCGAAGCTATTGATAATTTGTATATCAGAGGAAAGACTACTACAGACAATAAGATTGGAAAGATAATGCATGATAAGAAAAATCCACAATGATTTGATGTGGCTAATAATGTTGCATAGTACTTATGTGATTAATTCCAACTGACTGGAGGGATATAAGACAAAAACTCTTACCTTGAACGAATGAATGAATACTTTATTCCTTAAGATTAAGATATACAAAAAAAGATAGGATGGAAAAAACAAACAGCAGCCTTATTACCAAAGCAGCAATCTCTATGAGGCAACCGATCTTGTGTATTTCTATCCAATTGTTTTACACAATCGATAGCCATTATACACCTTGTTTTTATAAAAATGTATTTTTTGTCTACTACAGGATCAACTAAACTACTAACACACCAAAATATTAAATCATGGCCATATGCAGTACATGAAGACACAAATTTAGAATACTTGTATCACCAGTCCCCTTCTTCCCGTGGATGTTGTAAAAGCCATATACATATGGGTCATTCCATGTCAAACGCTACTACACCTAATTTTTACTTCTTTTTTTTATTGTTCCCAACGAGTCACACTGTAACCTGTAACACTGTGACTCATTGGGAGAACTTTGTAAAATGATTCCCAAGTAGTCACACTGTAACACATTGGGAGATCTTTCTTAAATGATTCCCAACCAGTCACACCACACTGCGACACGTTGGGAGACCTTTCTTAAATCATTCCCAATTAGTAACACTCTAGACTCCTTAGGCCAACCTTCTGATAGATATACTTTTACATGTTCATTCTATTTTGGACTCTATTTATATAGGTGACCCCTTTTATCCATTCTTTGACTCAAAGATTCGATCCTATTCTTTTAAAATGTAATATTCCTGTTAATCTTGATAGCCTATAAAGCTATACTCTGACCTTTTGATAAGGTACCTGTTAAAATATTTATCCCTTTCTAACAGGGAAATAAAAATAAAACCGACAAACGCACTAACTATTATTGACTTGCCGCTGTCATAAAATCATATTGTTTTGTTAAATAGAACAGGTGTTTTATTGCTCTCGACTTGTTTACGTAATTCCCTTTTTGCGCAGAAGCTCAACCCAAATGTGATCCCACTAACCCTATATCCATTTTACAAACATTAAGCAAAATATTTGAGAAAATTGTATAGCATCAATTACTTTCTCATTTCACATTGAATAAACTGTTTTATGATAGACAATTCGGGTTTACTAAGGGTAAAAATATTACAGATGCAGGCGTTGCGCTAATGATATAAATATTTGATGCCTGGGAAAATAAACAAGATGCTCTAGGTGTCTTCTGTGACTTGTCCAAGGCAAGGAAAAAATGTTGCCTTCCTGTTATTAAAGCATTAAGTAGCAGTGTAGCTGATTATTTAGTGAAATTAGGGCTAAGATGTAACAGTAATCAGTATACCCCCAGATCATACAAAAAATATACCTAAGAGTAGATTGGCCTAACGATTCACAGTGTGACTGGTTGGGAATTATTTTAAGAAAGGTCTCCCAACATGTCACATGTGTGACTGGTTGGGAATTATTTTAAGAAAGGTCTCCCAACATGTCACATGTGTGACTGGTTGGGAATTATTTTACAAAGTTCTCCCAACGAGTCACAGTGTAACAGGTTACAGTGTGACTCGTTGGGAACAAAGGTTTTTTTAACATACTAAGCACTTGCTTAAGTAAGCCTATTTACATTGGATCACATGAATTGAGTAAAGATTGTAACGAAAATATTTTTGCCATTTTTCACTTGTTCCAAAAATAAAACATCATTAAGATTGTTTTATGTTTAAAAATGTTTTAGAAATTAAAGGTTTAATTCATATATCTCATTTATTTTTCATTTCGTACACGTTACGCTGGATACAAAAGCCTGTTACGCCCCTTACGCTGGAATATTTACATAAATTTTAAATTATTGACTGTTTTTCTTTAATTAATATTGTAGATGGTGGGTACAGGCTAACCTTTAATTTTTATTAATAAAACAAGGGCAATTCGCAGTTTTCATAACATGTCGCACCATTTGGAATTGAGAGGTAAAATCTATAAAACTTATAGAAAATTTATGACTTATAAATATTAACTTAATATAGGCTAAAATACTATTAATAAGTTAATAATCATGTGTTGACGCAAGAAGTATATTTAAAAATACTACTCTTCTTACTATTCACAGTTTTCCTTTACGTGTATTAACAAATCAACTCAAATAATCCTACAGCTGGGCAGAGATTTCTTCATATGAGAAATTGGCATTGGTGGTGTGGTACACACCACACTGGCCAAAGAAGATGGTTTTTGTAGGGTTTTGTTTCCAGTTTTTCATCCCTTTGCAGAGGTGTAACTGCAACTTCCCAAGCAGATATGACATACATGGGAAGAAATGATGCAGCTACACATGTATTATAAATCCATCATCACATTAACACAGTTATTTTTTTTCTTTGTACAACTTTGCTAAGTTAGCAAGCAAACAGGCTACCCACCTGGTGGTATGTGGCTACATGGGGTACATGGGATTCTTGAAAGATTTGCAAATCACAACTCCTTCAAAGACCCCAATACCAATTATGTTGTCAACTTGTACCAAAAGATGTAACAACACAGTACCCAGTGATTTCATTGCCTATCTTACCCTTCAAACTAAAATGCAGCAATGCAAGCACCGCTGCTTGGTTTCAGAAATAGGTAAGATAGAAGTACCCGCACACACAACTCTAGTACTGAGTCCCCCTCTGGTACAGGACTCCTATTATGATTGTTGACAAAATCCTCTTTCTTAGAGATAAAGCAAAATTAAATGAACATACCTTAAAGGAGCTGTGTACTAAAGTTTCATCGAGGTCGATAACCATGCACTTTTTATGTATATCTTGGTGTCTCACTGGTGGCAACAAGGTTCTTGGTGCATGGTCAGCCATGACCAATAGAGGTGGTGAGGCCCTGCCATCAATACTGTTTGTGCCATTTCCTCCAGGTGGGCCCTTGCCACGGCCTCCTCGCCAGCAACACAATAAAGACCGTAAGAATCCACCGCTGGCACTGGACTTTTTACTCCCCAATGGAGTAGCCCCTGATACTGGTGTTCCGTCACCGTCATTATGTTGTCCTCCTGGGGATGTTCCTTTAACAAATACATATTTTAAGCACAGCTATACAGCACGCTCGTGATACTTTAATTAAGTATCAGCACAGTTGGACTTATAGAAACTCAAGGTTGCTTCTAATGTTATCGCATTCACACGTTCCAAATGTTTACATTAAGTTGGACATGACAGAACCTTATAAAATAACGAGTATCAAAGGTTTATTATTAGCCACTGAGCGAAAAACACGCTCCAAAAACATTTGTCTCATGAAGAGGTAACACAATACGCTCTAATTTGATGCTAGTAGGTAACAGGTGTAATTCAGTGCAGATTTACCTCTGTCGGGTCCATAATTGTTTAATTGCTCGTCATCCCGTGACACCTGAGTTATAATGGACGATGCGTCCATTTAAACATTTGTTTTGGGCCCAAATATAAATGGCAATTAACGTTTTTGAGGAATTTTAACACCATAAAACTATTTTTTATCTCCCTTCTATCTTACAAAATGGCAGGCTCACAGCAAATACGAAAAACAAAGTTGCCAACTTTCAGAAAAAATGTGCATGTTTCTCTTTTTGACCAAGGCTAGAAGACCTTAAGTTAGAAAAGGAGGTCGAATGAATTATTTGAATTCATTGGTTGTGTAAGGTTGTCATAATTGTCAACAGCCAAAAAGAGAATAAATGCGTTCACAAAATAGACAAATGGTTAAACTGAAGTAAAAAGATGTGAAGAATCTTACGGCCGGCCGGTTGCACCAAATTTACGTTTTACGGTTACGAAAAGTAACAATATAAATACGTAAGAATGACACCATAATCTAGTTTCAATTGTAGTTTTATTTTATACTTTACGTTTAAAAATGTACGGCGCGAATCATATATTTAATAGTGAAACGCCGCATTTTTAGGTATTAAGTTGTTACCTTTTACAAAGTCGTATAACGTAAAACTTGGTGCAACCGGCTTTTAGAAAGGAATAGAAATACGTGGATATTGCTGTGGGATATTGGGACCCGCAGGAGCGCGTTCAGCAAGCCTATGCGCTAACTACAGTTGGTAACTAGAACTGTCATTTTTGAAAGGCACTTTATATCGCTTACTGGCTTAGACTATAGATACCAATAGACATGAAATACCTACGAAAAGAGCGTGCCAACATTTGGGTTGGTGCTCTAAGATGGCGGAAAAAAACTAGGGACGCTGCATCCAAGATTCCACACTTTTTATGTTTTTCTTTATAGCATTCATTAAAAAAATCTATAAAAAACGTATAACTGTAAAATGCACTCACAAATAATGCTCACCGACTGATATTTTAGCACAACAACAAACACGGTGCTTTGTAATGGCGGACTGAACTGGACGCTTTATTTGAGACATATAATAACATTGCGAATCCATTATGTGTTACGGCAGCGTTCATAATAGCAATAATGGATGTTAAGTTCCTTTCAAAAATGACAGTTCTAGTTAGCAACCGGAGTCAATGACTTAACAAATACATGGACCGGCCCTACCTACAGAATCAGTGTGACTACCTACAAAACTTTGGCACATAATATGGCTACCTTTACTAGTGATGTACTCAGTATTAGTTGTGCAATATCGATAAATTTAAGTTTAAACAAATTCATCAATCCACTTATCTACGACATATCTAGGGAAATAGATCTTAGCTGAACAGCCCTCCTAGACAAGATGCATTTCGATAATCGCTAACGCAATCGCTAGTAGGAAAATATATGGGATTTGAAATAAGCCCTCGCTTAGCTTTCGAGCGCAATTGTCAAATCTCATACATTGTCCATTTAGCGATTGCGTTAGCGATTATCGAAAGCCATCTTGTCTAGGGGGGCTGCACATTACGGACCTACATTGTAATAATTTGATTGAAAAGTCGTGTTTCAGAAATATTTAGGCAGTTTCAAATTGTGGAACTACGCAAATTCTAAGAAAAACTTATTAAAGATCACTATTTAACTTAAGCGGTACAAAGTTCGCCGAGTCAGCTAGTATGACTATAAAGTTACACCAATAGACGTGTATTTTCTTTGTATAAATAGGTGCGAGAAAATGTTATTGTAAAAAAATAGGAATAGTTTTTTTTTGTAAAAAATTATTTAAAGGAGGCGTTAAGTACTTACTTTCAAGTAGGTAGGATAATTTGGGTATAATTTAAATATTTTTTTAGTTTTGTACGGTAAGTTTACGGTTAGTAACAAGTTAAGGTAAGTAACCTTATATGTTCAATTATTATGAAAAATGGAGGTTTTAAAAAACTAAAATTAATTGACAATGATAATAATTCATCAATTATTAAGCTTTCCAATGATATTACTTTAGTCACTGCATGTGAGCTAGGCTTAGGCACGTAAGTCTGTCTATTTAATATTATATATCGATAGACTAATTAAATTTTCTCTTTAGGTATCTTCACTATCGCCCATTAATAATGTATGTAAATTATCAAAAAACAATTAGCTATTATGCTAAGATCTTGTTTATTAACTTTAGCCAAAAAAATGGCTATAAATTCTTGTTTAGCCAAGAACTTGGCTATTAATTCTCATGTTGACAATGCTTTTATTGAGCAACATGATGTTTTGGAACAAGTTCCAAGTAATTTAAATTAGATAATCCGACAATAGAGGTAGCCTCTGGCCAGGTATTGACCAAAGTTAAGCCTCGATATTTACGGCTTGTCCATCAAAATATTCAAGGCTTTTCTGGTAAAGACTTAGAAATAAATTTATTTTTAGATTTTGAAAACATAGATGTACTCTGTATCACAGAGCATTGGCAAAAAAATCATGAATTGTTAATAAGTTTAGATAATTACAAGATTGGAAGTTCGTTCACTAGAAAATCTGCAATCAGAGGTGGATCCTTAATAATTTTGCATAATGACATCCAATTTAAGGAAAGACAGGACATAGTTTCACTCTCTGTTGAACGAACCATTGAGTTGTCTTGTGTGGAACTTGACAATTTCATTATAATTTGTGTATACAGACCCCCCTCTGGAAATTTTTCAGAATTCGAGTCTGCTATGGAAGATGCCTTAAGAATAGTATGCAGAAAAAGTAAAAAAATTGTTGTCTGTGGGGATTTTAATGTAAATATTTTAGAACAATCCCAAATATCTAGTAGATTTATTAACTTATTCAAATCATTTAACATGAATAATGTATTTAAAGAACCAACCCGAATAACAGCAACATCTGCTACTTGCATAGATAACATCTTCTGTAATTGTATTGTACAAGATAAGTTGATTATAAATTGTATTAACTCTGACCATAGCGGACAATTAGCCTCGTTTGAGCACCATCATGTTTGTTCTATACGTGAGACTACTTGTAGACCTATAACAAAACGTGGTCTAGAGAAATTTACAAGAAATGTTATTAGTCAAACTGCAAATTTACCGATCGAGGGGACTAACGCCAGTAATTTGTACAATAACTTATTTCATGTAGTTAAAAATGAGTGCAATGATATATTCAAAGAAAAGGTAATTAAAATCAAAAATGGGAGAAAGAAATTTTGTGATTGGGCTACGCCTGGTATATATAAAAGTCGCAGAAAACTATATGAACTATATGCTTTAAAAGGAACATCCAATGACCCCGCTTTCATAAATTATGTCAGAAATTACTCTAAAACATTCAAGAAAGTGTGCATGTGCGCAAAAGCTATGTACATAAGTAACAAAATCTGTTCATCTAAAAATAAAATAAAAACCACCTGGAATATCATTAACCAGGAAACAGGTAAACCCAAAAGTACTGTGAATTCTTTCTCTTTAGAAATCAATAACCAAACTATTAAATCAGACAATGCGGTTGCTAAAGCATTTGAAGACTTCTTCTCTCATATACCCATAGAAACTACAAGTAGTCTCAACTCATGTCCCAATGAGGCTGTAGCTCTTTTGGGACGGAGTGTGGAGAGGTGCAACAAGGTGTTCAACTTTTGTCACATTGATGCTAACACTGTTTTGAAAACATTTCGTATGATCAGTACCAAAAAAACTGAAGATCTTTGGGGTATTTCGACCCATATAATTAAATCTGTAATTAAAGAACTTGCGCCGCAACTTGCGTTGATATTCAATAAATGTGTCGATGAAGGTGTCTTCCCCGACCTCATGAAAAATAGCAAGTTGATACCTCTATTTAAGTCTGGGAATAAAAATGACCCTTCAAATTATCGACCAATTTCGATTCTACCAGCTCTTAGTAAAATATTTGAAAAAATTATATCTAATCAGTTAACTGATCATTTCTCAAGTAACAACATTTTACATATGAACCAATTTGGTTTTACCAAAGGTCGTTGCACTACTGATGCCGGTGTTGCACTTCTGAAACACATTTTTGCTGCTTGGGAGTGTAAACAAGATGTAATTGGTATATTTTGTGACCTATCAAAAGCTTTTGATTGCGTTGGTCACCAAACTCTTTTAAATAAACTCAAACATTATGGTGTCTCTGAAGAAGCAATGAGACTTATTGAGTCTTATTTATCCAATAGGGTTCAGAAAGTTGTTATTAACAAAACTGAGTCTGTTGGTGCACCTATAGTTATGGGCGTGCCACAAGGATCGATATTGGGACCCTTGCTTTTCTTAATTTATATTAATGACCTCCCACACTTCACTAAGAATCTGTGCGATACAGTACTATTTGCAGATGATACTTCTTTAATATTTAAGGTTGACAGAGGAAATGGCAATACTGACGTTGTAAATAGTACTCTCTCTAAAGTATTGCATTGGTTCACTATAAATAATTTATCTTTAAATTCACGTAAAACTAAATGTATTAAATTCTCATTGCCAAATGTAAGAAAAGTGGATACCATAGTGGAAATGAATAATGAAATTGTTGAATTCATCGACTTTACTAAATTTTTGGGTATAACACTAGATTCTAGATTGCAGTGGGATCCACATATTGAGTCCTTGGCTAACAAACTTAGTTCTGCAGCATATGCAGTTAAAAAAATAAGACAACTTACTGATGTTGAAACGGCAAGATTGATTTACTTTAGTTATTTTCATAGTGTCATGTCATATGGAATACTACTGTGGGGATCGGCTGCTAGTATTGAAAGTATTTTTGTACTTCAAAAAAGAGCGGTTCGCGCTATTTATAATTTACGAGCAAGAGATTCTTTAAGGGACTTATTTAGAGAAATTAATATATTGACTTTAGCAGGACAGTACATTTATGAAAATTTGATTTATGTCTATAAGAATTATAATACATTTGAAACCAATTTCCAAATTCATAATCTAAACACAAGATACAAAAATAAACTTGCCGTTCCAACATTCAGGCTTCAAAAAACTAGAGGCTCGTTTATGGGGAAATGTATAACCTTTTATAATAAGCTTCCACAAAGTCTTACCGACTTGCCTTTTCATAAGTTTAAAGCGCATGTAAAAAAGACTCTTATGAGTAAAGGATATTATAAAGTCAACGATTATTTGAATGATGCCAATGCCTGGTGTTAATTTTTCAGATAATGAATCGTCTTGTTATGTATAAACATTTGTTTAAACAAAAATTATTTTTGGTAATAAGTAGTAAGAAGAGAACTGACACATCTAATCTTGTAATGGAAGTTGAGCTCAAACTTCTGCTGTGAGGTCAGCTTCCAATTGACGACTCTGTAACAATACAGGGAGAAAAAAATAGCCCTTGCTGGTTTTCTTGCTGGTTCTTTCCAGTACAAGGTCTCCCGCCGTAGACTTGTGAACCAATGGCGTAGCTGCTTTGACGTTCAAAAGAGATTGTAACAATCCAATTTGAATAAAAGATATTGAATTTGAATTTGAATTTGAATTTATCAAAAATATAAAAATTCTTACACAATTAAAGAAAAATATTACGTTATATTTCTTCAAGTAAATTGGCAAATGAAATCAGAATATGAAACCACACAATTTTGTTTACTTATTTGTGAAGAGTTAATTGCGGTGTATTTTTGTTTTTTCTCGCACTGCATTGTATAATATTGCAAGAAGGCATTCTGTAGTCTTTTATTGTGGCGCACTGTTATAATATTACTGTAAATTACTTCGAGATTATGGAAAATAGTCAAAATCCGAAGCAAAATTCACACGTTCGTTCGGCACTTAATATGGCGGACTGGTCACGGTAGGCAATTTTTGTGACGTCACAGAAACTACATGCTACAGACGAAACAGTATGCATCTCTTTCTACAAATGTATTTTTACTTTTGTAAGAAAGAAACAAAACGATATTTGATAGATTCGTGTCAAGATATCAAAGAACAGTTTAACGGGGCATCTCCATATGTCTATCTCAATGACCGGAGTTACAGAATAGGCCTGCTGAGCCTCAGACGGAGTGTAGTTGTCCGGTTGTTTTCTAACTCGCTCAGCGGCTCAGAGGCGTTGAACGAATTGCAGCAACCAAATCTTTTATCTCCCTCTTTAACATGAATTTTTATTTCTCTCACTTTCTATAAGATGACATTTTAAATTAACCGCGATGTAGCCGGTGAACAGCGCCATCTAGTGACGTGCGTGAAAAGCGCCATCTATTGACAAGCGGGCCAACCACCACAACACGGCTGTTATGGCATTTCGAGTGTTAACAATCAAAGAAAAAAAATACTGCATAAATAAAATAAATAATAGTACATTACTGCCGCGGTCTATAATGACTTTGCTTTGCTGGTCGCACTGATGATGGCCGACAGCGCAGCGTAGCGCAGCTCCAGGCCGACACAGCACAGTCAGCTTGCAGCACTTGATGGACGAGGTGATATAAAGGCCGAGATCGTAGGTCGAGGCCTTTACAGTGAGGACAACACTCATAAACGCTGCCGTAAGACATGAGATCACTTAACTAGTAATGGATATAATGTCTTTCAAAAATTACAGTTTTAATTAGCGAATAGGCCTGCCGGTCGGCGTTGTAGGAGGTATGAGGTTTTTTTCGTTACGGAATTTCTTGATTCGGTCGCCGCGCTCAAAGCCCGCGATAAAAGCTATGCAATAGCTTAAAAACTATTGTTCTATAGTCTATTCAAGACACCTGAAACAATTTAACTCTAACCCAAACCGGAACAATCGTCATCAGATCTCAATTTTGTCCTCTTGATTGTACTGTCTGTGTGACCGATCCTGTATGTCAGCTTGATACTCACCATCCTCCGTTGGCTATAGGGTTAAATTTTTCGTCTAATACGAACTATCTTGCAAGAAAGCCTTGTAAAAGATTAAATCATAAAAGATGCAATTTTCCTAATTTGAACCGAGACATTAAGCAAACAATCTATCCTCTGATAATATAGATCATAAAGTTGAAAACTTTTACATAAGACTAAATGAGCTCATCAAGATTAAGCACACCCACACCCCATTAACTAAAGACGATGTTCTTTTCCTTCATGGTTTTGTAGTAGTCTTAAGTAATGCATAAGAGAGAAGCGAAAGTACCACAAATTGTATAAAAAATATAAGAACCCTCGAGACAAAAAATAATAATAATATTTTAAGCTCCCTTATTTCTAACTCCTCCATCTGCTTCCATTTCTGCCTATTTCTGGCTATTTCCATCCATCTAGTGCCGGCCATTGCAACCAAATCATCTGCCCATTGCTTTTTGGGCCTGCCTGGGTTTCTTTTCCCTAGAGGGCCTTTCCACTTTGTTGTTTGTAATGTCCACCGTTTGTCTTTGTATCTGGATATGTGTCCTGTCCATTGCCATTTCAATTTTAGGGCGTGGTGGAGAACGTCTGTTATTTTCATTTTGCATCATATATATTTATTCTTTACTTTTGATTTGTGTAGAATGTATCATGTTTTTTATTTTATTCGTAAATACCCAGGCAAGGTAATACGCATGTATTACCTTGCCTCAAAGGTAATAAATAAAAATGTAAATAAATAAAAAGTCAAAAACATAAAAATATTACAAGACACGAAAACTTGTCAGATAGTTAGGTATTATAAGTTTGATTTGTAATTATAATGGAAATATAAATATGTAGGCTGGTTTTTTTTATATTTTTTTTATTATTTTCATGACAGGGTTATACAGCAACTTTGAGATTTAAAAAAAATATATCTACAAGTCGTATCGATACCGGACTTTGACCGTAGTGCTTCAAATGATAAATACTATCGATTTCTGTAATAAAAAGGGCATGCAACAAAATCGGGCTTTTTCTGAAAGATACAACCCGGTCCACGATAGTGTCCCTCATGCGGTGGCCGCCATACCTAGGCACACGGTGTCCTGTACTTATTTCTATCGTCAACTGAAGGAGGACGACGCCATAAGACGCCTCATTACCCCTTCCAACACGGCAATGGATGACGAGATCAAAGACCACAATGAAAAATGAAAATGTGCAAGACCAGCCACCAATAAATATATCATCCCGAACCCTATCCGGAACTAGTCCTATCAGTAGATTGTAACATATGAATAGTATTACATAGTTAGTATAATAATGCACGTACGAAAATAATAATACATAGATTATAATAATAATAACAATACACTTTATTGCAAATAATTATTATTTTATTAATATTAGATTATCTTTATATAGGCAACTATAAAATTGTTAATGCGCAACTCACCCTAGATTAAGTGAAGAGTAGTTAGTAGTAAGCGTTTTATAGATCACATAATATACTCCGTTCACTCAACTTATCACCCGAAGCCTTTAGCTGGTTCGATTCCTACCTCCATGACCGATCCCAATGCATTAAAATTAATGACGAACTCTCTGACTGGTGTAAGCTGTCAGCTGGTGTCCCACAGGGGGGAATCATTTCACCGCTTCTCTTCTCCTGTTTCATTAACACAGTTACTAAGGTGATTTCATCTCACTATCATCTCTATACAGATGATTTGCAGCTATATCGTCACTTTACTGCCGTTGAAGCCGTTAACAACATCCTAGCGATTAACCAGGATCTAAGAGGTGTATCGGAATGGGCTAAGGATTATGGGTTGCTGGTAAATCCCTTGAAGTCTAAAGCATTGATAATTGGCAGTAGGTACATGATAAACCAACTTGACTTAGATTCGTTGCCTCCTGTTATTATGGACGGAACTGTAATTCCCTTTGTTGATTCGGCTAAAAACCTTGGCGTGATATTTGATAAACATCTGAGCTGGAGGGATCAAGTGAATGAGGTTAGTCGGAAAGTGTTTCATTCTTTTCACACTCTTAAGTCACTGCAGTACTATCTACCAGTTCCGACAAGAATATCTCTGGCACAGACGTTAATTCTTCCAATTTTGGATTACGCTGATGCTTGTTATTTGGATATTACAGAGGAACTATTAGATAAGCTTGAAAGACTTCAAAACCTCTGTATTCGTTTTATATTTGGGTTGCGTAAGTATGATCATATCTCCAAATTTCGTACACAACTCAAGTGGCTTCCTATGCGACTTCGTAGAAACTCTCGTATTCTCTTTCTTCTTTTTAATATCATACACAACCCTACATATCCACCTTATCTTCGTGAGCGCTTTGAGTATGCTCGTTCCCCTCATACGCTCTGTAGACCTCATTTACGCACACTCCTAAAGTATACCTGTCAGCCTTTTCAGACGAATTTTCTGAAATACTCTTTCACTGTTCACGCTGCTAGAATGTGGAACTCATTACCGTCATCAGTGCGAGATGTGCAAACACTGATTTCGTTCAGAAGGCGTTTGAGGGAGCACTATCTGTCACAAATTTAAATCCGTTTATCCTGGTTATCCATAAGAAGCTATTTTATTCTTGGTGTTATACACGGTTATTTTTTTATCACCCTGGAAAATTTAAGGGACGCTTCACGACATGGTATTAGAATGATTTAAATATAAATAAATAAAATAACCCCCCTCCTTAATTTTATATTAATTTTTTTAAAAATACAAAAAATGCTGCACTAGTTGAGAGCAGCATTTTTAGAGTTTTTTTTTTTTAATATATTTTTTTATTTAATTTTTTTTATCTATTTTTTATATAATATTGGATGTGTCCTGAAGCGTCCCTAAAATTTTCCAGGGTGATAAAAAAATAACCGTGTATATATAGAACATATATATGTATATATATTATTTATACATTACAATATTTAGGTATGTATGCAGTTTATTTCATTGCTTTTTTTTTATATTGTACGCTGACATCTTATATATCTATGCACTTCTCCCATTGCGGGTGAGTTGGAAGAGATTTCTATGTGAAATAAGCTCACCTTTTGTACTGTCTTCACTTAGTAATATTTCTACATATATTTTTAGTGTACAATAAATTATTAAATAAATAAATTAATTATATTGTACCCAAGAATTCAGAAAGCACGGACCACGAGTCTGTGGAGTTTTAAATAAACTAAAAAAAAATCGGGCTTTCTAATACACTGCGGGTCCGACTGTCACAGCCAGGGGTGCGTTCTGTTGAATAATAATAGCGCTATGAGCACTCACAGCGCTCACAGCCAGTCCGATTTAATTTAGCGCGATATCGCGCTATATTCAACGGAACGGCAAATAGACGCGCTCACGTCACTCAAATCAAAACATAACCTTTACGTGTTTTGGTGATTTTTTATTTTCGTTTGTTCGTGGTATATTTGGAAAATAACATATATCAGTAGCTATTGCCAACCCTTATATATACAATTGACTCAGATTCCGATGATGATTTTATGCCATATTTCATGTATTCGCAAAATGAAAGCAGCAGCAGCAGCGAAGGCGATCAAGAAGCAATTTTGTCTGTAATTTCGTGCCGGACCAGAGTAGGACGTCGAAAAATTGACTTTAAAGATACGTCTGCTACTTTTCTGTTAATGGCGGGAAATCAGAATTGATTTGAATTTCCCGTCATTCGTCAATTTTGACAGATCGTTCACAGCGACCATGTTCGGTAGCATGGTCATTGTAAGCGCAAAGATGGCGGCGGTGGAAATGTCAATGATGACTATCGTAGACGCGATAACGATTCTATACGGACCACATTTGTGAGCGCTAAAATCGATTTTATTGTTCAACGGAACGCAGGGCTTGTTGTTATTTCAAACGATTGCCCATCACTTTCGACCTTAGACTATATATACCAATAGACATGAAATACCTATGAAAAAAGCGCCAGCATTTGGGTTGGTGCTCTAAGATGGTGGAAAAAAACTAGGGACGCCGCATCCAAGATTCCACACGTTTTATGTTTTTCTTTATAGAATTCATTAAAAAAATCAATAAAAAACGTATAACTGTAAAATGCACTCACAAATAATGCTCACCGAATGATATTTCAGCACAACAACAAACACGGTGCTTTGTAATGGCGGACTGAACTGGACGCAAAGGAGATGTTCCAGAATGTATGAAGCATGGCCCATAAAGCTATACAGTTATTTAAAATATAGGCAATAATTTAACAATCAGTTTCTAAGTGTTAAATTCTTATTTAATAGCACCGTTTTCGGGCTCATGTTATTTGAAATTGCTATAAGTTGCAACACAACTCGACTTCAATCATGGCGGAAAATGTCACAGGGCCCCGTTCCGTTTCGAGATTACACTACTCACAGTACTCAGACTGCTCACGCCCGGACCGAATCAATAGACGCGATAACAATGGCATGCTATCGTCTCGGAACGATCGTGAGCGCGCTTATGTCAATAATATCAAAACAAACATAACCTCAAAAAGAATTTAACTCGTAATTTCAATTGTTTCTGTGATATCCAAGCTTTAGCAGTTTTTCATTGACTTGTACCTTTTAACATTTTCTGCTCTTTTAGCGTCTTCAATTGAAAGTTTGCGGTAAACTACTTTGTTTTCTTCTTCAACAAAAACTGGTAATTCTAATGTCGTCATTTTTTCCTTATTTTGCCTTCAATTCAAATACTGAGTAATTTTCAACCATCGAATTAACGAACCAAAACAAATGTCAACTCGACAATGACATTTGACTCACGGTACTGACGAATTCGGCCTGAGCACTGTAGACGTTGTTTGTGACGCAATCAATGACGTCATCACAACCAACGTGAACACTGTTGTCGCGAAACAGGCCGTCTGTTAGCGCGCTCACAGTGCTGATGGTCACTATAATCGCGAAACGGAACACGGCCACCAGTCAAACCTCAACTAAAGCATAGAAACCTTAGATAAAGAATGAATAGATAGGACGTGACCGTATACCCGTAAGGGACAGACATAGATGACGTCATACCTGCCTAAAGTAGATGGGTATACCAGTGTTGCTTTAAGTTTTACCCTACTTTATTTTTATAGTGGCTTTTACCACTATAAACATAAAGTAGGGTTGATTGATCTACGTATTTTTTTTGAGACATTTTAATGAGCGCCCCTCGCTCAATAATATGTCTCAAAAAATAAAAGTGGGAGGAAGTTGCGATTTTTTTTATTGAATTCTTCATTCAACCTTCGCCGCAGTCTAAAGTTATTTACACTTTTAAATAAAACTACACTTTTCGGATTTACTCGAGTATATTTCGTTTTAAAACATTTTAATAATAATAATAATAATAATTTCTTTATTTTGTCAAACATGAGTATACATTAAATGCAGGTGTCAGGTTTTTTCATTGTCCTTACATGTTTGGCCTTGTAGGGCATACAAAATCAAATCAAGATTAATCAAGATCAGTCATAATATATCATATGTCAACTCCAATCATTAATTTAAATTAAAAATAAATCAATAAACAATTCCAAATAAAACTTCCAAATAATATCAATCAACAATTCCAATTAAAAACAACTATAAATTATAATATAAATAATGTATTACAAATGATAATTATGAATAAATTTAATGTCCTAATGGCAGTGAATTTAATTAGTCGGTAAAGTAAAGTCAAGAATTACATATAATGTCACAATTCAAAGTCCAATTTTTATAAATGATATAATTAATAAAAGAAATTGTTATATTTATAGATCACATATTTTTAACAACATTTCATTATTATAAATTTGGTAACTCTTTATCAAACATATAGTCACGTACGGTGTAATAGCACTTTTCAATAAGGAATTTTTTTAGTCTTATCTTAAACATATTTAAATTGAGTTCTTTTATGGCCATTGGCAGCTTATTGTATATAGTCGGACCCATACCAAAAATACTATTACGCATAAGTGCCGTATTTGAATTACACACACAAAGCTTTGTATTTTTATTTTGTCTAATTCGATTACTGTTAAATAATTCGATTTTGTACAACTCTGGATTTGCTTTCACAAATACAGCTACTTCAAATATGTATAGAGATGGCAGTGTTAACAATTTGTACTTTTTAAAATAATCTATACAGCTATCAGTAGGTTTTAAGCCAAACATTGAGCGTATTGATCGTTTTTGAATTTTAAAAATCGTTTCTTTATCTACCGAATTGCCCCAGAAAATACTATTATTTATTTAAGCTATTATGTAAACAACTTTACAAATATAAGAAAAAATATTAGGAATCATCATCCACACGCGTCCACTGCTAGACATAGGCCTCTCTAAGTGCTCGCCACTGAGCACGATCCGCGACCATTCGCTTCCAGCTTTTGCCAGCTAGGTACCTTGCGAAGATCGTCGCTCGATTAAGAATACAGCGGGCAATAATCATTGTTTTTTCTTTATCTCTGCAGTTTATTTAAAATCCAATATTTACACATTTACTAAATATTTGTGAAGATTTAGAAAATGTATAATATTAAATTTTAAATAAACATTTTCTAAAATTAGACTACTTTTTTTCCCAATCGTCTAAGCGGTTGACGCACTGGCCGTAGTTTTTTATTTGATGACCTCGCTGATTGTTTCAAACCCAGCATTTGAAGCCGCATTTTTCTCTTTCGGGGCGTATTCAAATTTGAACCGAAATCCAACACCGATGCGTCCTGAAACAATATGTATACAGGTTAAAAATAAAAGGAGGTTCCCCGAAGGAAATCTGTTAAATACAGACAAACAAGCAAATGGAAAGTCTCACTTCAAAAGAATTACCTTTGTTATCTAAAATGCTGAAAATTTTATACTTAAATATGTCAATATTAATGTAACACAGAAACTAATATGTGAGTTCCCTTTCACGTAGCAAATTACCTACGAATCAAGGAAAAATAGTCGTAGCGTAACTGGTATCATTATAACCCGGCAAAATGTTATACGCGTTGGCTGTATACGTGGCCATATTGTATGGCGACATTCCTAGCTTGTTAGGTTAACAATAACCTTACTACTTAGTTTGAAATTTCATGTTTAATCCCATAATATGATTGAAAACCATAGTAGAAGGATAAAATATTGCAATATAACTTGTATCTATAATTTAAAAAATAGTTTTGGCGCTTTTTATTGACACAATTTAGGTCTTACCTGTAAAAGGTTATATTTTCCTGTTTTCTAGCACTATCACTATTACAAACTAAAACGGAGCAGTGCACCATGATTTAAATGTTCAAATAGTTCACAATTACACTAATTAAAGTGTTAAATAATTACACAGTAAGCTATAATTCACAGAACAAATTTCTTCCACGTATTTGTTTAGCACCAGACGCTGGTGATAAACAATCCCCACTACCAGTTTCACCTATATACGGTAACAAGGACAAAAAAAAATGATGCCATCTTCTTCTTTCCTTTGGTAATGTGTATAAGTTTATCTCTTTTCCTCATGTTTGACGGCTTTTATAGCCCATCTATTTCATTCTATATCTATGATAGAAACCTAGCAAAAATAGCTACTGAACTTAATATATTTGACTCACTTTGACATTAGGCGCTCCTAATAGAAGTTAGACAGAGACACGTATATGCAAGATGTTTCCAACTTTTGTAGGTCGTCACTAATTCTCGCTTGTCAGTTCTTCTCCCAGTGATGTCGTGCTCATCACTCACCTAGTTTCAACGTCGATAATTATATTATGTAGGTATTTAATAGATCCCTAATACTAAAATGTCTTTATTACGAGAAATATAACATAAATAATTAAGGGTAGATTTTCTTATGTAACTTATCCAGCTAATAGCTGCTGTGTCTCTTTGGTATGGTCAGGCTGGCTATTCATGAGACTAAAAGCGGGAAGTGCGAGTCGGACTCGCCCACCGAGGGTCCCGTATAAAATTGTAGGTTATACTTTAAATAGAGACAAAATTTTTTATGTTTTAATTACAAATGTGGAGTTTGAGATTTTCCCTGACTTGTAGTGTAAGACTATATAACTTCACAAATTTCATAGTTCTAGCTAGATCAACGAAAAGTACCCTATACATTTTGATGCCCGTGAGAATGTCGAAATATACGTTTTTGGCGACATAAACGGCCGTACCTTTTTTTATTAACTTAGAAGTTTGATTTTTTCACATCTTCAAGGGACTAGAACTTGTTAGTGTAGAACTGAGTAATTACATGGTTTTAATTTCAACTCGATAGCTTCACGCGTTTCCAAGATAGTCTTGACAGACAAACGGACAATAAAGTGATCCTATAATGGTTCAGTGTTTCTTTTGAGGTACGGAACCCTAAAATTTGGACTATTTAAGTGACGGGTATTTCCTGTTATCTCATCATCACAGCTCATATACGTCCCCACCGAGGGGTTCGAGCCTACCCTATGTTAGGGTGATTAGGCCTTAGTCAACCACGCTGGCCCAGTGCGGATTGGTCGACTTCGTTATCTAAAATGTTGAAATTTTTCTATTGCAAAGATTCACAAATTCTATGGGAAGGAAATCGAAGACACACTGCTTTCATTTCATCGCTTAGATTTAATTCATTTTTTATCGCATCGCTTAGAGGTGATTGGATGATATAGGCTGCCATATTCTATAATGTCATCTACTAGAAAGAGAAAGAAATAAAAAATCATGTGAAAGAGGGAGATAAAATATTTGGTTGCTGCAATCCGTTCAACGCCTTTGAGCGAGTTACAAAACAACCGGACAACTACACCCAGAGCTGCGTTCAGAACCTACGCTCGAGTGCACTCCGAGTGCACTCTGACAGCAACCAACCCGTTCAGAGCCTCCGGGTAAAAAACGCTCTAACAGGCGGTTAGTACACTCTGTGCCCGTTCAGAAGCTTCGAGTGATGCAACCAAACAACCAACTCGAGCGTAGGGTGAAAAACACTCTGACAGATTTTATGTCAATGTCGATGTCAAAAATACGCTAATTATTTATTATTTTATTAAATAACACTACTTTGAACTATTTTAAGCCTAATACTAGGGAAATATAGTGATTTGTATGTGTTGAAATTATTTTTAAGCAGAAAAATGGATATTTACTGTTAATTTCATAGTAAGGATTAGTAATATTCTGCCCTTTGCTTGATCTTCATCGACAAGATACAAACTAAAAAAAAAGATAGCAACCGACCCGTTCTGAACCTCGGAGCAAGTGTGAAAAACACTCTCGGTTGCATTACTCTGACCCTCGGAACGTAACTCAGAGGCGCCTCAGGTTGCATTACCCGGAGCCTCAGCTGCGTTCAGAACCTACGCTCGAGTGCACTCCGAGTGCACTCTGACAGCAACCAACCCGTTCAGAGCCTCCGGGTAAAAAACGCTCTAACAGGCGGTTAGTACACTCTGTGCCCGTTCAGAAGCTTCGAGTGATGCAACCAAACAACCAACTCGAGCGTAGGGTAAAAAACACTCTGACAGATTTTATGTCAATGTCGATGACAAAAATACGCTAATTATTTATTATTTTATTAAATAACACTACTTTGAACTCTTTTAAGCCTAATACTAGGGAAATATAGTGATTTCTATGTGTTGTAATTATTTTTAAAATGGATATTTACTGTTAATTTCATAGTAAGGATTAGTAATATTTTGCCCTTTGCTTGATCTTGATCGGCAAGATACAAACTAAAAAAAAAGATAGCAACCGACCCGTTCTGAACCTCGGAGCGAGTGTGAAAAACACTCTCGGTTGCATTACTCTGACCCTCGGAACGCAACTAACGCACGGTTGGGTTGTGTCAAATGTCACCGCTCACGCTCAGCTGTCAGGTGTCAACCTGATGACATTATAATGAAAAAGCCAAGAAGGCTGTAGAAAAATATACCTCAATGCAACAAAATTCATAGGGAAATCAACGTAATATTCAGTGAAATGAAATATGTTGCATTAGTGTTTTAATATTCATTCAATCAACTTATTCTGTATCGCAATTTTATTTACTAATTGTTCGTTTACTATGTCCCACCGAGACCCTGGGCCGATTCCAAGTCGGTGGCTTAAGTGCCCGAGAAAGGCTACTGGACTTTTTGTTTCAAAATTTCTTGCATTTAAAACGCCTTTGGGACCAGAATTCAATGAGAAAGTACCTGAAGGAAACCGATTTACTCCATCAATGCTCTTTGATTATATGAAATCTTTAAAGGTATGTGTCTTGCGTTCGTCAGCTGTTGCTGTAATGGCCTAAATTTCCTTTTTGAGACTGTAAACAAAACACTTAAATCTTTATGATATTATAGATGTATTAATGTGTCTGGTGAATACAAAAATATTAAGCCCAACCGGCTAAGTAGCTATCATATCGCTAAACTTCTTAATTTATATCCGTGTTTTCGCTTCCCAGTCGAAATTGGCGAAATTGTCAAATCTGACAGAAGCCACTTTACCTAAAAATTGAATTGAATTGAAATTAAAATACAACAAAGTACTTTTTAGCATTTTATTAAGTTTTTATGCTATATCATTCTCGCATTTGAATGATGAAATAAAAAGTATTAAACGAAAAAAGAAGTCTAGGATCTTTTCACATATTATCATACAGTAATACATCACCTATTCATAGCCATAATAAGTAAACAGGCCCATAGCAGAATGGTAGACATATTCACGAGGAACATAATTTACTTCCCTAATTTCATTAGAATTGTTGTATTTGGGGGAAAAATCACATTAATTTTCTGTTGACTGTGGTGACTGGGTATGGCCTCAGAATTGTAAAGTTATTGTTCATTAACTTACGAATTTATTCTTTGGGAAAAAGAAAGTATAATTAATATGACATTATTGATTTGTAGATGAAGTTAGGACTGTGGATTGATCTTACCAACACTAGCAGGTTTTATAATAAGAAAGATATTGAAAATATGGACTGTAAATATGTCAAACTGCAGTGCCGAGGACATGGAGAGACACCATCTACAGATCAAACGAGGTATAAGGCTGTAATAATATTTAATAATTAATATTATAATTTCTGTACTCTTTTTAGGAAAGGTCTCTTTCAGAAAAAGTATTTCTTAATAACAAAATGTTAACCTTGTAAAATAAAAACCAAATTTTCAAACACATCTTATCAGAATTTTCCACTATTCATTTTTATAATATGTACATATTACATGTTTATGTTATTTCAGAGTATTTATTCAGTTGGTTAGCAAATTCATGAGCAACAACCCTTTAGAAGTGATTGGCGTTCACTGCACCCATGGATTCAATAGGACTGGCTTCTTGTTGGTTTCGTACATGGTGGAACAATTAGATTGTAGTGTGGAAGCAGGTTTAGCAGAATTTGCTCGTTTAAGGTATCTCTTTCTGCTGATATATTGTGTCTTATTATATTGAAAATGCGAGTAAATATAAAAAAAATATACAATGTGGAAATGAAATTGTGCAAAACCTGAAATTAGTTGTCGGGATTGAGAATAGAATCAATCCCAGTAATAATGCAATTAAATATATATGTATAGGTCAGATTTATAAAAAAATTTCAACCACACCACTTTTTAAAGGACATCAGGCAAAGTCCTTTGAAAAAAAAAAACCCAAGAATGTATAGCAATTCTATTGTTTTCAAATTAAATGTTGTTAATTAGTAATTCATAACAAATAAGATTTATTTGTTTAAAACTTTCTTTTTTTATTCGGACCCGGGTCCCTATAGATGTCTATTGCTTTTCGGACTTGATAGAAGCGTTAAAAGGGACCCCAGGTCCGTATAGTTCGGAAACGCTACGCGGACCAATCGAAAAAACTTATTGGGATACTAAGGTCAAATTTCACCAACATTTAACAGGCCGTTATAGTTAACAAACAACCGTTTTTGACACTAAGGTCGAATCTCACCAACATTTAACAGGCAGTTATAGTTAACAAACAACCGTTTTTGACACTGATTGTATGAGTGAAATGTCAAAAACTTGTTTGTTAGTTAACTAACCACCTGTTTAAATATTGGTGAAATTGGACCTTAGGATGAAACTGAAAACTGTAGGTTAGCTTAGATTAGATATTGTGAGTATGAAACTGAAATGAAACTGCATGTTTCATGCTTCGGGTCCAAATAGCAATCGACTTCTATAGGGAGGACCGAATAGACACAGCATTTTTAATAATTTATTTTAGCGAAATTGAGGGGTGAAAATATAAATTTGCTGCTGTTTTAAGATTCATGTAATACAAAGTGTTTATCGGAGACAGAATAATGTTTATACACTTTGGGTCTCATGTGCCTGATGTCCTTCACTTAATATTCTTGAACTTGAAGCAATCCTAATTAAAAATAGATCAGATGTAGTTTTTATATTGGAATCACATGCGACATCAAGAAGTACATATTGTATTAAAGATTATAACAGCTATTCCACATCTCACCCAGATGGCAGACCCCACGCAGGAACAGCACTAATTATAAAATCAAACTTAAAACACTCGCCTCTAAAATCTTATTCTACCCCATATCTTCAATCTACATCAGTAAGACTGGAGGACTGCGCTGGCCTTATTTATCTTCCTGCTGTATACTGTCCTCCCAAAAAATACAAGAACTCCCGATGACTGGGACAGATACAAAGATGCGCAGAGACACTACAAGAAGAGGATCAGCTTCTGGAGAACGGAAGCCTGGCAAAACTTTTGCAGCAGCATAAACTCAACAAACTAAGCCACCAGAATAAAGAAAGTATTGTCCAAGGGAAACACAGACCTCCTTGGTAACATCAAAAAAGTCGACGACACTTATACCAAATCTGAAGAAGAAACCAGTGTGGTAATGCTGGAAATACACTTTCCCGGTTGTCAAATCGCGTCACATCTGGAATGGTCCGACGAGCACTATAGCACCCCGTCAACCGAAGAATGGGAGGCTGCCAGCAAAGTAGTAACTGCGGATAGAATAGAGTGGGCTATAAAGAGCTTCAAACCCTTTAAATCCGCAGGACTGGACGGAATATTCCCAGCGCTGCTACAGTGGCAGCCTAACTTGGTAGTAAAATACTTAGAACCTATATTTAAGGCTTGTATAGCCTTCAAATATATTTCCAAACAATGAAGAGAGGCGAAGGTAGTATTCCTACCCAAACCAGGTAAGGAAGACTACACTACGGCGAAATCCTTCAGACCAATAAGTCTAACATCATTCCTGCTCAAAACACTGGAAAGATTGATAGACAGACACCTAAGGGATGGAGCAGGGCCGGATTTAAAGGTCTGGAGGCCTCGGGGTAACAAAGGAGTGGAGGCCCCTTGGCCCCAAATTATTTTCCAAATAAAATGAACAATTATTTTTAATGTAATCATGTTTGTACAAAGAACTGTAGGTAAAGGTAAAACGCGAAGAAAAAAATGAAAGAAAAAGTTGTTTACTAGTCTTTTGTTTTTTTTTCCGAAGTCTCTATTGTGGGGGCCCCTCTTTTGTGGAGGCCCCGGGGCTGTAGCCCCGGTTGCCCTCCCCTAAATCCGGGGATGGGACGGAGCACTCCAAGAAAGACCCTTACATCCCCAAGAACACGCCTATCGTAAAGGCAGGTCCACAGAGTCGGCACTACATATGGTGGTTCGTAAAATAGAGTCGGCCATACACAACAAATCCTCAACCCTAGGCGCCTTCATAGACATAGAAGGAGCTTTTGACAAAACAATGCACAATAGCATTAACCACGCCCTTCAAAAGTACAATATAGAACCAGCAGTAACAAAATGGATCACTGAGCTGGTAAGCAGGAGGGCGGTTCAAATAGTGGGGAATAACACCGTTAGAGCAAAAGTGGTAAAAGGATGTCCCCAAGGGGGAGTCCTATCCCCACTTCTGTGGAACATAGTAGTAGACAGCCTCCTAAGGAAACTAAACGAAAGAGGCTACACTACTATTGGATATGCAGATGACCTGGCAATACTGATAAATGGGACTGCAGAAAACATACATGTAAAGAAATGCACGCAGCCCTAGTATTGGTGGAACAATGGTGTGACGAACATCAATTATCAGTAAATCCAAATAAAACAGAACTTATACTTTTCATCAACAAAAGGAAGTTACCAGAACTACAGCTACCAAAATTATTTAACACCAAACTCTCCCTGTCAACACAAGTAAAATATCTGGGCATTATCTTCGATAATTAATTAAACTGGGCGAGTCACATGGAAAAAATAACAAAGAAGGCATGCTTAGCATTTAACCAATGCAGGAGACTCGTTGGTAAGAAATGGGGTCTCAATCCAAAAATCACACTTTGGCTATACACTGCAGTTATAAGACCCTCTATAACCTATGGATCAGTGGTTTGGTGGCCCAGAACCCAACTGACCACAGCAAAAGCCAAGCTCCAGAGTCTGCAACGCTTAGCAACTACATCGACCTGTGGATGTATGAGAACCACTCCATCAGCCTCCCTAGAATACCTCTTACAACTAAGACCGCTAGATCTAGTCATACAAGAGGAGGCGAAAGCAGCAGCCCTAAGACTAAGATCAAAGGGACTATGGAAACGCAACATAGGAAAAACACACACGATAATCCTAGATTGGAGTACGAAAGAAATACCTCTTCTCGATGCCCCAAGCGATAGAATACCATGCCACCATGTCTTTGGCAGAAGATACGATATCCCACTTACAGTGGAATTGAAAGATTGCTCTGACATTAAAGAAGTTAGGATATACACAGACGGCTCCAAAACCTCTTGTGGAACTGGGCCCGGACTCTTCTCAAATGACCTTAATATCAAATTATCAATAACCCTAGATAGGCAGAACACCATCTTCCAAGCAGAATGCATTGGCATCACTAGAGCGGCACAGGCGATTGCAGCTAGAAATGTTAGCAATCTTAACATAAAGATTATGTCAGACAGCGCATCTGTCCTGCAGGCCGTCCAAAACAATACTATCAACTCTGTCCTTATATTGGAATGCCATAACATGCTCCAGGCCATAGCACATACAAACCGGGTAACTCTGCAATGGATAAAAGGACACAGTGACGCACTTGGCAACGACGCAACAGATGAATTGGCTAAGAGAGGTTCAAACACAAATGTGTATGGACCAGAGCCCTTAATGCCCATTCCACAGGCCCAAATAAAAACCTGTCTGCGTGAGAAAACCGAGGAAAAACATTTAACAGAGTGGAGAGCCAATGAGGGATGCAAGCGAACAAAAGACGCAATCCCGGTACCATCCAAAAAGCTTGCCCGTTCCCTCATCAGACTAAGGAGAGACAAAATCCGAAAAGTTATAGCTACTATAACCGGACATTGGATAAACAAACACCTATTCACAATAGGGGTGACAGACAGTCCTCTATGTAGAGGATGCATGGAGGCAGAGGAAACGCCACAGCACGTCCTTATGGAATGCACAAGTGTGGCCGATCAACGGGCGAAACTTCTCCATTCCCCAGCATCCATGCCGGAAGCATATATTAGCCCACAGAGGCTGCTGGCATTCTGGGAGGAACTGGGATGGATGGAGTAGGATGGAGGCTGACGTAACGTTAGGACGCACAATGGCCCAATCATGAGGCTAAGTGCGAAAGAGCCCAGCCAAACTAACTAACTAACTAACTGTCCTCCCAGACACAATATCACTGAAACGATGTCTTCACCGTTCTTCCTCATTACTAGGGGTGACTGGAACGCGAAACATACGTTCTGGGGCTCACAGTGCATAGTGACAAGAGGACGTTCACTGAACATTCAGTGGACATAAATGGTCTTCAATCATGATCAAGTGGCAACCCTACTTAATGGCCTTCTGTCTGATCCCAATAAACTACCAGACCTACTGGATTTAATCATCAAGGCCTAAATAACCAGTGAATATGCATCGAATCAAGTCAGGATGGGTCGTATGATCATATTCCAGTGATACTTAGCTTGGGAAATAGAGTTATAGCTTGGAAGAAACCAGAATCTCTGTCTAACTTCAAAACGGATTGGATAGGGTTTAGGAGTTATTTAGAGAACAATCTCAATTTGAATCTATCACAAAAAACCAAAGACGATGTTGAAGAGGCATGTAAACATCTTACTAATGTGATTCAGGTGGCTTCTTGGTTAAACACACCCTAGTTAAGAGAATCTGAAAAACTCCCTCCACAGTCTCAAGAAGTCAGATTGAAAATACAGTAAAAACGCCGCCTAAGGAAAGTTTGGCATTTGTCTCGTCATCCTGTTGACAAGAAAAGGTTTCAGCTACTGGGAGTGGTGAGTAATCCTTTTGGAAGGCCTCAAAAATCTGGGAAAGACCACAGAAGCATATTCCTCACATACGAACAAATCACACTCTAGCTAGAATGGATAAGGAGAAGGCCGAGATTTTTGCAACTCACCTAGCAAGTGTATTCAAACCAAATGACGGGGACGGTGATCACTCTATCGTGGAAAGCATCCTCGACCAGGATCTACAATTGTGTCTTCCCCTAAGTCCAACATCTCCAAAAGAAATTATGAGAGAAATAAGATTACTAAACCCAAAATAGGTCCCTGGTTTTGATTTAATCACGCCTATAGTTCTCTAGGAGTTGCCGCAGAAAGCCATAACATTTTTGACCTGCCTCTTCAATGCAGTTTTCAGAATGTGTCATGTTCCTGCATTATGGAAAATATCCCAAATATTGCTTATCCTCAAACCTGGCAAACCGGCTCAGGAAGTCTCATCATACTGGCCTATTAAGTCTTACGCTCATCATATCAAAACTCTGGGAAAAGATTTTCTTGGCCAGACTTACATGATTAATGGACAATTGTGACCATATCCCTTCATATCAATTTGGTTTTAGAAAGTCTCATTCAACCACCGAGCAAGTTCATCGTGTCTATCACACAATACAATAAAGTTTTTATCAATTCAGAACTTAATATTTCCTTGTTTTTTATTCCAAATCATCTAAATGATAAAATTTGAATTTGAAAATTGCGCACACACTACCTACATTGCTTCTTTTTCGTGAACACTGATAGTATCGCTTCATGACGTCACATTGCTTTCGTTAGCACGCATCCGTTTAATTCGGACCGGGTTGTTTGCACGCTATCGCTATCGGTACCAATAGTGCATATTAGCTCAACTGAGACCACAGTGGTAACTTACAGTGCGACGGGTAATTCCCGAATTTCCTACAGCGAACTAACGTTGTTTGATAGATACTGAAAAAGGAGATGGCTTATATGAACTGGAGGAACAAGTGGTAAATATCTGGGGACTATATAACTATCTGCTTAGCATTCCATCAACGGGTGTAGAAGCTAAGAGAACATTTTAGGCTGCTGAATACATTTTTGTAATAAAATTAGAAGTTCTTTAAATGATGATAAAATTGATATTTTGTGCATTTTACGTATTACATACATTTTCTAATAAAAGATAAAAATTAGAATGTCCGATACCGCAATATCGCGATATTGAACATATACTGCGGTATTGCATGCTCTAATCCTACCTGTCAGAAAGATTATTCCAGGTTAAGCAGGGAGACGCGAGATCTTCTTTACACTATATCGCGGCTGGAGTACCACAAGGGTCCGTGCTGGGACCAGTCTTGTATAACATCTTTACATCTGATCTCCCGACCTCTACATATTTTACTATTGCTACATACGCAGATGACGTTGCCTACCTTGCAAGTCACAGAGATGCTATAATTGCGAGCCAAAAACTCACACATGGTTCCGTAAATGGCGAATTTGTGCTAGTGGCCAAAAATCAAGCCATATCACTTTTTCTTTGAGGAAAGAAAATTGTCCTCCAGTAAAGCTGTGCAACAACACCCTGTCACAAACAGAATGTGTGAAATACCTTGGATTCGACCTGGATCGCATACTTATCTGAAAAACTCACATAAAGCATAAACGAGAACTTCTGAATATTATATATAGAAAAATCTAGATTGGCTATAATAGGTCGCAACTCAGTTTTATCTGTGGATAATAAGCTTTTTCATTACAATTCGCTTATAAAACCAATCTCGACGTATGGTATTCAACTGTGGGGTGTGTGTAGCTATCATCAATCATCATCAACAGCTCATATATACGTCCCCACCAAGGGGCTCGAGCCTACCCTAAAGTGTAGCTAGTGAAAGCAATATTATTTGTCTCCAAAGAGCACAAAACAGTATCCTGAGAGGTATAGCTAACGCACCATGGTTCATTCGCAACGGTGAAATCTATGATCACTTAAACATGCCCACAGTCCACAAGAAGATACAAAAACACAAAAGACGCTATGCCCAGCGCTTGGCTGTCCATCCGAACCCACTGGCAATTGAACTGCTTGATTCCAGTAATACAGTGAAACAGCTAAAAAGAAGCCAAGTACTTTAATTGGAGAGCAGAGACAATGGTTAATGTATCCTCACCGCCATTACCGTCACTCATAAAAACTGCTAATAGTTCTAAAAAATGAACTGATGGCAGTTTCACTAACCACAAAAAAAAATTACTTAGGTATCTCTATCGTCTTTATTTCTTCTCTGCAACGTGACGGCTTAGCAACAAAATCGTATAATTATGCAGACGTGAGACCATAGAGTTTTAAAATTGCAAGATATGCAACAAAACAAAAAAAGTATATATCTTCATAAATTATCTGCAAAATTATAAATCTGGAAATATTTCATTTTCATCATTTATTCTATAATTCTTTTATAATATGAGGATTTGTGCTATTTTATTAACACATTGTATACATTCACATTTATACATATTAATTCAAATTTTTGACAGACCACCTGGTATATACAAACAAGATTATCTTGAGGAATTGTATAGACGCTATGATGACGCGGCATTCACACCTGCCGCTCCATTGAAACCTGATTGGTGTAATGGTAAATAAACATTGTATTAATATTATTACTACATTAAAAAATAGTCTATCTATATTCACCATTAAATTAGTTGGAGCACAATTGCATAAATTTCAGTGTATGACATAGGGAATTAGGTAGTTTGATGCTAGTATACATAGAATATAGATAGATACACTCACTGGATTTTGGATTCTGGGAATATAACATTACTTTTATATTCAGCTTCATTAAATTTAAAAACTTGTTAAATTATTGTTGCTTTTATTTGTTTCAACCAAATGTCTAAACATTTGGTCCAGTGGCCTACCTGAGGTGTTATTCGGCTATATGAGCCTTATTCCAGGGGAGGCCAAGTATTGTAATAAGGTGCTATATTCTTTGATATAGCAACTCGTTACATTCCTACCTAACCTGTCTGCAATTTGAATTGTAACATATGTCATAATTCTGTTCTGTTCTCCCGTCACCGCATTATAGCGTTAATGCATTTAAGGCGTATCAATAGCATTGCTGTTTGAGAGTTATTATTAGTTAACCAATAACTAGCTAAAACATTTGTCACTATTGACTTATCAAGTAATTGTACTACGAATATTGCACAACAAAATGTACTTATATAAAATTCACAAAACCAGTTTTAATGAAATGCTATCAAGACACGATATCAAAGTTAAGATTAGCAGAATTAGGCCTCTGTTATATGTGTATAACTTTATGGTATGGCCATATCATCACAATAAGATGAATACATGCGTTGTCTATATGACTGGCAAAGATGTAATATGTTTGTAGCAATACTTCGGTTAATAGTGACAACAGGACACAAATATCTCCAAAAATGCGGATTCACAATTACTTAACGATCTATCTTGAGTTTTGAATTTAACCTTTAATTTGGTTACATTTAAACTTTTGTCAAACCATTCCATTTTCGTGCCTGACTAAAGTATATTTCTAAAGCACATTCAGTATGTTATAATCTTAATTACAACATGTGTGACAAACAGGCGTGCGGGTTGCGCATTGTCATACTATGCTTTGTAAACGTATACACGGTAATTTTTTTATCACGCTGGAAAATTTAAGGGGCGCCGCACTTTATTAGAATGATTTAAATATTAATAAAAAAAATAACTCACTTAATTTATATAAATTTTCTAAAAAATCCAAAGATTAGGTTAAATTTTAAAATAATTAGATTTTTAAAAAAATATTTATTACATTTTTTAAATTTTTTACATAATAATGGATGTGTCCTGAAGCGTCCCTAAAATTTTCCAAAAAAATAACCGTGTATAATGTAATGGCACAGCGTTTCGATGGCGAGATATTGACTTATGATAATTTCTACAGAAGAGGAGGAGTATGATGATGACGATGATGAAGACAAGCCATGCAATTCCCAAAACCAACCTGTACAAGGTACTTCAGGGTAAGACTAACAAATTGTATGTTTTAAGTTTTATTCAACCTACCTAAGGAGATACTTTTCCGTTTTCGCACAATTTCGATTAGGTAACTGTACCACCACAAACAGAAAACCATTTTTTTTTCATTTAAAAAAAAAACGCCGCCCCACATTAGGATTTTCTCCTTTGTCGTGAGTACAATTACAAACCTAGAATATCACATGCGCATACGCCCAGACCAAAACAAATTTCTGTAGGCCGTACAAAATATTTGTACCGTACGGGAATCGAACCCGCGACCCGTTGCGCAGTATGCGATCACTCGACCTCTGCGCTACGCTAACCATGTCTAAACATAAAGTTCTAGAATTCATATATGATATTTTTGAACATTTTATCTAAACATTTTGAAAGACAAAAACACGATAAATCATATTTCACTCGATAGAAAAAAAATCCAAAGACCACTATTCAATATTTTAAAACAGCTGTGAATCAGAAAATACAATAATAAATGACATAAAAGTTTCACCAATAGACATGCATTTTTACTGTCTAGAAAATAGCAAAAATACATTTTTATTTTGTACTTCAGTTTTTCAAAAATCGATTAAAACATTTAAAAAGTAACGTTTTCGTTCGGTCACAGCGCGTAAGCGACTTTGGAAGCTACGCAATTATTACTTTGCAATAAAATAGTTGCCGTACACGTGTAGATTTCCTGGGAAACCTCGCCTTAAATGTTTTATATACGATTTCCAAGCACAGTAGAAACAGCTATTGATTTCATTAACAATATTCTATTTTACACAATTGTCACTGACATATCATTAATTACAAAATGAAAGATAGCAAGCATAATTAACAAGGCTAGTTTGTAAATTAACTAAACACTCAATATGTGTGTGTTTTTGTGCCACAGTCAAAAACACAAGGGCAGAGGTAGACGGGAGGCAACACATAAGAAATCAATATTCATGCCCGGTGTGCGCGGAGTAGAGCCCTTTGACACGCAGCCTCGCCTCAGCGAAGTGCAGAAGAAGTGCCAACAGTTCTGCGACTGGCCGTCGACTGGGTTTCCGGGCTCGCAGCCAGTGTCCATGGACACGATGAATCTGAAGAAACTGCATCATAAGCCTTATAGGGTGTCATGGAAGGCGGATGGTGTTAGGTATGTAATGACTAATTATCATTTATTCAATTATTTTGTCTTGTGGTTATCTGATGTAAACATTGGTTATTTGGCGTGTGGGAAATCCCGCATACTGCATATCTACCGATATATCGATCGCACACTGTCATCATTTCAGCCAAGAGACGCCCACTGTTGGACATAGGCCTCTCCCAGGGATCTCCAAACCGATCGGTCCTGCGCCTCCCGCATCCAGCGGCTTCCCGCGACCTTCACCAGATCGTCGGTCCACCTTGTGGGGGGCTAACGCTGCGTCTCCCGGCACGTGGCCGCCACTCGGAGACGTTTCCGCCCCAACTGCGTCAATCCTGCTAGATATGTGTCTTCCCCACTACCACTTAAGGTTTGCAATTCTTTGGGCTATGTCGGTGACTCTAGTTCTTCTACGCATCTCATCATTTCTGGTGCGATCACGGAGCGAAACCCCGAGCATAGCCATCTCCCTCCCTTTGAGTGACATAATTGTACTATAATTAGTCGTAATTCTTAATCGTAATCTGTTACGATTTCAAGGATCTGTTTTGGCCCCGTACCCTGTTAAACCTCCCTTCCCTTGGAAACCTCTCTCCCCTTATGGGGCATGTTCAGGATCAGGCAGACCAATTCACCGAACGCACCTCCTGGTATTTACAGTGGCCTAACCTTTAGTAAGCGGTTCTTGTATGATTTACAAATGCACGACCGCTACCAAGTACAGTATGTACCAGTCACTACCTGTCTTACCCGTCAAACCAGAACTCGGTATTGCACGCACCGCTGTTTATGGTAGAATTAGGTATATTAAAGGTACACTGTTAGACATCCTATCTGGTTCCTATTGAGTTTCACTATGATATCATACCGAGACGAGATTTACAGTACCTACGTACAGAGGACCTATGTGAATGTGCTCTTAGAATTACGCTTACACATAAAAAGTACTTCACTACACTACATAATAAAATATCATGGTGCACTCGGATTTATTGTTCGTTTATTTCAACAGATTTAATTCGTAAAAATGTTTTATATTCAAGGTATATGATGCTCATTGATGGTGAAGGAGAAGTGTATATGATAGACAGAGACAATTGTGTTTTTAAGGTATATGGATTACGATTTCTACACAAGGATCTGAAAAGGCATCTGTCTAACACTCTTTTAGATGGTGTAAGTATATTGCATCTATACAGAGTTTGTTTGAATGTTTGTTTGGTTGAACGCGCTTATCACAGGAACTACTGATTCAAATCAGGGATGTCGCGAATATTCGCATCCGCATCCGCAAATGCGGAGCTTCCGCATGGATTTGGACATCTGCATCCGCATCCGCATCCGCAATAATCAATGCGGATTATCATGCGGATGCGGATGTAAGACAAGTTGCGACAAGAAAGAAATTGTGTGGGGCCGGTGAATGGCGCGTTCCGTTTGGAAAAGAAAAAAATTCGTGACGAGATCCGACGCGTTTGTTGTGGTGCATCATTACATGTTTGTTTGCGCTGTGGAATACTAAGACTTATCATTTATCCACTCCGCGTGTTCCTAGCGATCAATTATTTAGTAGCGCGAGTTTAATTTACGAACTTCTGCGTAACCGGCTTGAATCAAAGAAGGTGGCAATATTACTTTTTGTTAAGTATAATGCTCCTATTTTTTAATGTCATTTACTAATTGTCTATACTTACTAATATCATTCCTGCTCAAAACACTGGAAAGATTAGTAGACAGACACCTTATGGATGGAGCACTACAAGAAAGTCACTCCTTACATCCCCAACAACACGCCTATAGAAAAGGCAGGTCCACAGAGTCGGCACTACATATGGTGGTCCGTAAAATAGAGTTGGCCATACATAACAAAACCTCCACCCTAGGCGCCTTCACAGACATAGAAGGAGCTTTCGACAAAACAATGCACAACAGCATTAACCACGTCCTTCAAAAGTACAATATAGAACCAGCAGTAACAAAATGGATCACCGAGCTGGTAAGCAAGAGGGCGGTTCGGATAGTGGGGAACAACACCATTAGAACTAAAGTGGTCAAAGGATGCCCCCAAGGGGGAGTCCTATGCCCACTACTGTGGAATATAGTAGTAGACAGCCTCCTAAGGAAACTAAACGAAAGAGGCTACACTACTATTGGTTATGCAGATGACCTGGCAATACTGATAAATGGGACTGCAGAAAACATTTTATGTAAGGAAATGCGCGCAGCCCTAGTATTAGTGGAACAATGGTGTGACGAACATCAATTGTCAGTAAATCCAAATAAAACAGAACTTATAATTTTCACCAACAAAAGGAAGTTACCAGAACTATAGCTACCAAAATTATTTAACACCAAACTCTTCCTCTCACTCAACACAAGTAAAATATCTGGGCATTATCTTCGATAATAAATTAAACTGGGCGAGTCACATGGAAACAGTAACAAAGAAGGCATGCCTAGCGTTTAACCAATGCAGGAGACTCGTTGGTAAGAAATGAGGTCTTTTTTTTATATATGTATGACCCGGCAAATGACCTCCTCCCGCCTGATGTTAAGCGGTGAAAGAGGCCCAAATGAGTTGACAGGTAGAGTAGGGACGACATCCACTATCCTACCTGCCCGCCCCTTGCCGGCCCAAAAGATGCTTTTTCACGCCTCTTTTGAAGGAACCCATGTTGTAGGATGGAGGAAACAAGTGCGCAGGTAGAGAATTCCAAGTGTGGGATGAACGACAGAAGAAGGAATCTTGGAATTTCTTGGTACGGTGTGAAAAGGAGGACACAGTGTACGGATGACAGGTCTAAACCCAAAAATCACACTGGTTATACACTGCAGTTATAAGACCTTCTATAACCTACGGATCAGTCGTTTGGTGGCCCAGAACCCAACTGACCACAGCAAAGGCTAAGCTCCAAAGTTTGCAACGCTTAGCAACAACATCAACCAGCGGATGTATGAGAACCACTCCATCAACCTCACTAGAATACCTCTTACAACTGAGACCCCTAGATCTAGTCATAGAAGAGGAGGCGAAAGCAGCAGCCTTAGGACTAAGATACGCAGGAGTATGGAAACGTAACATAGGAAAAACATATACGATAATCCTAGATTGGAGTACGAAAGAAATATCTATTCTCGATGCACCAATCGATAGAATACCATGCTACCATGTCTTTGGCAGAAGATACGATATCCAACTAACAGCAGAATCAAAAGATTGCTCTGATATTAAAGAAGTTAGGATATACACAGATGACTCCAAGACCACTTATGGAACTGGGGCCGGTGTCTTCTCAAACGACCTTAATATCAAATTATCAATAACCCTAGATAAGTGGAACACCATCTTCCAAGCAGAATGCATTGGCATCACCAGAGCGGCACAGGCAGTTGCAGCTAGAGGTATTAGTAATCTTAACATAAAGATTATCTCAGATAGCGCATCTGTCCTGCAGGCTCTCCAAAACAATATTATTAACTCTGTCCTTATACTGGAATGCCATAACATGCTCCAAGACTTAGCAGATACAAACCGGGTAACTCTGCAATGGATAAAAGGACACAGCGACTCACTTGGCAACGACGCAGCAGATGAATTGGCTAAGAGAGGTTCAAACATAAAAGTGTATGGACCAGAGCCCTTACTGCCAATTCCACAGGCCCAAATAAAAACCTGGTTGCGTGAGAAAACCGAGAAACAACATCTAACAGAATGGAGAGCCCATCGGGAATGCAAGCAAACAAAAGATGCAATCCCGGTACCATCCAAAAAGCATGCCCGTTCCCTCATCAGACTAAAGAGAGACGAAATCTGAAAAGTTATAGCCACTATAACCGGACACTGTCTCCTAAACAAACACCTATTCACAATAGGGGTGACAGACAGCCCTCTATGCAGAGGATGCATGGAGGCGGAGGAAACGCCACAGCACGTCCTTATGGAATGCACAAGCGTGGCCGATCAACGGGCGAAACTTCTCCACTCCCCGGCATCCATGCCGGATGCCTGTAGTAGCCCACAAAGGCTGCTGGCATTTTGGGAGGACCTGGGATGGATGGAGTAGGATAGAGGCTGACGTAAAGTCAGAACGCACAATGGCCCAATCATGAGGCTAAGTGCGACAGAGCCCAGCCAAACTAACTAACTACTTACTAATATTATAAGGAGGAAAGATTTGATTGTTTGTCTGTTTGTATTGAATAGGCTCGGAAACTACTGGACCGATTAGAAAAATTCTTTCACATTGAAAATTCTACGTTATCCCTGATGAACATAGGCTATAAAATTATTTTTCCTATAGGAAAATATAATATTCCCACGGGAAAACAAAAATAACGCGGGTGAAGCTGCGAGCGGCAAGCTAGTAATTAATAAAATGTTTATTAATTACTCTATTATTATTTTAATTCTTAATTCATATACTTTTTTCTATAACATCTTAAACATCCGCATCCGCATTCGCATCCGCGGATGTGAGCCTTCAAAAATCCGCATCCGCATTCACATCCGCGGATGTGAAAAAATCGGCATCCGCAACATCCCTGATTCAAATTGAAAAATTCCATTTATCACGGAAGGTTATAGGCTATTATAACATCACGTAACGACTAATAGAACCTGAGCATCAATGGAAAATGTTGAAAAAATGTACGACCTGTTGTTATTTTTCGACATCTACGCGAACGAAATCGCGGCTACAGCTGTTATAGTATAAAATAATTATTTTAACATATTTCGTATACTCAACAGTATAGCAGGAGTTCGGTACATACCCTTTTTTAACGGTAGGAAATGCGTTACGCAAACCTTGCGCCTGGAAGACGCAAGGTTATGTCGGACTCCGTAGTCACTGGGAGCAGGGTGCCAGCCAGATATTGCGGTCTACTGACTAAAACCCACCGGTGCCCCTCACATACGCCTTGCCGCGAGCAAGTCCATCACCGACGCATCCTCCCCATCATCAGGTGAAGAGGACACGCTGAGAAGGGACGCGTCGCTGCCTGATAAGGTCATGGGAACCTCTGCGGCGAAATTGTAAAATTAAATCTTCTCCCCAAAACTTAATCCATATCCGCATACATTTTTGCTCACAGACCCAACTCTTTGTATAGGGGATTTTTAAAATAAATTTTAGAATTTCGAATTTCATCGACGCCATAACTTTTATATGACTACTAGCTTTCTGCTCGCGACTTCATCCGCGTTATTTTTGTTTTCCCGTGGGAATTTTATATTTTCCCGTAGGAAAATTACCCTATGTCCTTCCCCTGGTCTCGAACTATCCCTATACCAACTTTCATCAAAATCGGTTCAGTAGTTTCGAAGCCTATTCAATACAAACAAACAAACAATCAAATCTTTCCTCTTTATAATATTAGTATAGATGTAAACAAGGGTAGGTTTCAGCTTGATAGGGTATGTACCAAACATTTTCTATATTTTGTAAACTTGGCACAGATAGGATTAATTTATACAGTTTACCAACTTAGTTTTAGCTTGAAAAAATGTTGAATACAAAAACTGCACCTGTATTAGTTTCACTTGTTTGTCTGGGTGGAATCTTACAATCGCAACTTTCAATATTGCTTTGCTCGGAATGATAATACAATATTCAACCGTTTCCGGCAAGAAATCGACAGTTTTTGTGACGATTTGAGGTTTCGTTGAGAGCGCCATTTCGTGGACTTTCAGTGGAAACTTTGCAACCGTACAAGCACTCGACCAAGAACTCTTAAACATAGGCACAGAATTAATAATAGTATTAAAGTAGCACAGGCTTAAAAAATAGTTCCGTAACTTTTCGCTAGATTGTGCGATTCATTGTAGTCTTAAGTTTAATACAAGAAGAGTTTTCTTGCTAGTAACTAAATAGTATAAAATAAAAACAATAGAAAAGAAACTATTTTCAAAACCACGCTTCAAAGTTGTCTTTACTTGCTTTTTATATTGCATTTTTAGGTGCTAAAATGAATTCATGTTATAATTTGTTTAAGTTATCATAAGCTTATTAAATAAATGCAGAATGTATGTATGTCAATCGTTTGATTTCAGGAAATGGTTATAGATAAAAAGGATGGGAAAGAAATGCCGAGATATTTAATTTACGATATAATAAAATACGACGATCACGACGTTGCCAAAGAGGCATTCTATCCTACAAGACTGAGATGCATAGAAAATGAAGTTATTAAACCAAGGTTAGTTTGGATTTTCAATAGAACTGTATCAAAAAATGTAGTTTCCACCAATAAGCACATTATGAATATTCTACACCAGTTAAGGAACGTTTTTTTGCTACGAACTTGTTTGAAATTATTTGAACTTGAACAACACCTTTTGTAAATATTCAGCACCGAAGTGGGCCTAGTATGGTCTAGTGTCCACCCCAGGATGTTAAACTACCGATTTGAAAATTTTATGATGGATGCCAAAATAACTTCACACAAAAATCATGGACCAGGCACTCCTGAAAAAAAACCCTAGATACGCCAATGGTAATAAGCTCTGTAGAGACGTTTCTCAAGTGCCGATTGATAAAGCTGGTTATGCACCGACCGGCGGTCCTACCGCCTAACTTACTAACTCACTCGCTATCGTTTTAGCTCTCGTTTATGACGCCAACTTGTGATTTCGGACCACCTATCATAGCAAACTCCGTGAAATTAATGTTAAAATAAAACATGTAATTCTCACACCTTATATTTTGGCTGTATAGTACAGACGACCTTTGCCTGTAAAATGTACACCGTAAAAATATAAAAAAAATAAACTCTCTTGGAATTTTATACTGGAATGGCTGTTTGATTTTAATTCTAATAGAACTGAAAACCTACCTCTGATTGTTGTGATTAGCCGTAAAAAAAATTTTTACCTACAATTAAAACGATAGCGAGGCACCGCCATGAGGTAGGCGGTAGGGCCGCGGTTCCCGCGCGGCGTGTACCTCGTTACGTGTCTCACCCCTCGGACCTCAATTGAAATACTACCTAAACCAATTTCTTTTGTCTAGTTCACCGTTTATATTACCCTTATTTTTTTAACCTATATCTTTCAGATCTCAGGCGATTATGCAGGGTAAAATAGACAAAAATCGCGAGCCGTTCAGAGTTAGTTCGAAGCAGTTTTGGGAGCTGCCAATGGCTCGTCAGCTGCTCGGCGAGAAATTTGCCAAGACACTGCTGCACGAACCGGACGGGCTTATATTCCAGCCTTCCAAAGAGGTGACTGCGACTTACATACTGCGCCAAACTTCTAGATCGCTCTGAAGTTGTCTCGCGCAGCAGTACTGTACCCCCACCTCACGCACATAGAATATTATCGTGCTAAAACTTATTGACGTGACATGCATCCATCACATGTAACTTATGTAGACAGATGATATTATAATTTATTAAAATCTACCTATATTTCGACAGTGCGACTCGAATCGTGCTGTGTTCAGACCCCCTAGCTCAGCCATACTCAAACTTTTTTTTTCTTGGGCCACTTTGAGATTTTAGCTGTGTCGTGCGGGCCGCTACCTAATAAATCACAACCTGTTTTTTGGGTGTTAATGAAAAAACCCTATTATGTTTAATTGTTTATTTAAATCTTAGTGAGAATTATGATATTGGGAACATTTTTTAACAATTTCATCTAGATCTGGCTTGTAATTAAGGTTGGACATTATTATCCAATATTCGGCGTACTCCTTATTTTTTCTCTTAAGTTTGTACAACGTGTGCAATCAGTGCCCTGCGCTGTGCTTAGGAGGATTGTGAAGTTGTAAATTTTCATACAAAAAGCGAAAACGCTTTTCTTCCTCTTTAAATAGTCCAATTTTCATAATTTTTGGAAATGTTGTAGATATAATGAAGATCGTTAGGTTTGTAGGTACGTTTTGATTTTGAAGTAATTTTGCTCAGACTATAAATTATTAGCATCTAAACATCTATATTTTAGACTTAAAAACTACCTCGAGAGCATTTTTATCTATTATACTGACTTGACTAAATTATACTGAATTCAAAAAATCAACGTACAAACATAGATTAAGGTATACTGAGTCTAATGAGACCAAAAGTGTCTAATTTCGAAAAGGTTTAGGGGGGTAAAACCGTTATCGCCCGAAACAATATTTCAATAAGAAATGTAGGTACTTGCCTTACGCGAGCCATAAATTGGCACTTCACAGTCCTCTTAATAATGCAGCGGAATTTAGGTATTCTAATGGGTGGTGCAGTGGACTCGGCACTTGCCTTCCAATCGAGGGGTCGGGGTTCGAGACCCGCCATGTACCAATGTGTTTTTCGTTTCGAATTTCATATGTACATTTGTCTGAGGCTCCTACGGTGAAGGAAAACATCGTGAGGCAACCTGCATACATCTGCGAAGAAATTCAATGATGTATGTGAAGTCGACCAATCCGCACTGGGCCAGCGTGGTTGACTAAGGCCTAATCACCCTAATATAGGGTAGGCTCGAGCCCCTCGGTGGGGACGTATATGGGCTGTGATGATGAATAGAATTTGAAGCTACAACGGGTGGGCCACTGTCAAATGATTGGCGGGCCGCAGTTTGAGTATGGCTGCCCTAGCTAGACAAATGCAACACGCTAACTTTTACGCAGTCTTTCCGCAGAAAAAATGTATGGAGATGACATTGGCCAGGCTAATGTCTTTTCCATTACAATGTTTGGCGCAATCTGTATCTTAGTGGATACCTAGTTTGAAATATTTTATTAAGTAGGTATCGATTTTAAATGTTATTAATTTTTAATCGGTTCACATAATCTATATACACCCTTTACGTCAATACACGTCAATTGACGACTCATCATTAGCTTCCGCTTTTTTGTGTTGTGTTTTTAACTTGATTTCTAATTTCGAGTCGTGATTTTGGTTGTGGTTTAATGGTGTTGGAAAATGAGCTAAATCTGCTTTACTTTGCGATAGTGGACAGCGTATGTGCCGAACAACGGCCGATCAGTTCTAGAAATATACATACTACAGTTCAGTTGCCTAGACTTTTTCTACTGTTCCAAATTTTAAAGATTTTTGAATCACTCGAATTCAGTGTTGTCATTAAAAACAAATTCTATATTTAATAACATTTCATGCGGAAAAAATAAAAAACCAGTACGCAGTGACATGGCAATAACTCGTTAATTTAAAAAAACCAGCGATGAATCGCACGATCAACGAAACTTATATACCTACGTTGCGTATATTCTATAGATATCTTCATCTTAAGATTATTATACCGTTTCATGCGGAAAAAATAAAAACCAGTACGCATGCCATGTCACGGCAATAACTCATTAATTTAAAAAAACCAGCGGTGAATCGCACGATCAACGAAACTTATATATATTGCGTATATTCTACTAGTAGAAATCGAAAACGAGTGAGAATGAGAATGTTCAAAAATAGTGAATTTTGAAATTCGTATGAGAATCTTAAGATTTCGAATACGAATTTAAATTATAATGTTTCAAAAATACGTCTCTAGTACTGATTAGCTGTTATCGTTTCGCGGCAGAGGTGTGCTTAAGGCGCATAGTGGTCCCAATGACCTTGCGTCGATCTTCCCGCACTGATTACATAGGAGTGAGTGAGTGAGAGTGAGGAGGATATTTAAGCAAACCTTTCCGCGTAAGATGAATTATTTCAATAAAAAATTAATAAAGGCGAATAAGAAAAATCTAAAAAGACCATCCGCTAGAATATTGTCCACTTTATTTATTGAAATCGAAAGTATATGATTTAACCTAATATTTACGACACGATTAGGTTTAAAGTTTTAAAATCGAGGCATGTTTGGGTTACATTTAAACCAAGTTTTAATTAATTTATCAAAAAATTAAAAAGACCATCCTCTAAAGAATGCGTTGAATAATAACATATCTTTTTTAAATATTTTTTTATTCAATATTTATGAAGAGAACCGTTTTTTTCTGCAGTGATTTTTTACGATTGACCTTACTATGCGCCTTAAGGCGGCAGGCTTTCGCCAGTGGCAGATCTCTAGTCTAGATCAATGAATTTTATATATTACTACTACCTTTACATTTTATGCTTTACAATAAGAAAATACGGATCCATTTACTATGATGAACTGAACTGTATATATGATATGAACTGTAATTACCCGACAGCCTTATGTAGCCGGAAGGTGCGATGAGGTTATGAAATGGAAGCCTGGGCACATGAATAGTGTGGACTTCAAGTTGAAAATTGTTACCGAGAGTGGTCTTGGGTAAGTGTTAGCTTACTTATCGCTAAGGCAAAGGCACGAATTATTTGGAGGAGATTTCTCAACTCAACTGATATGTTGGTAGATTTATCATATTTTTGTGTTTATCTTGCACTTTCCAAGTTGAAGAAATTTTCACATTTACTAAATTCAAATGTTTACAACAACTATTCCCCCTAGACAAATGCCACACGCTAACTTTTCTGCAGTCGTTCCTCAGAAAAAAATGCATGGAGATGACATTAGCTGCGGAAAAAATAGCGTGAGGTTGTCGTAAGCTAATGTCATTTTCATACATTTTTTCTGCGGAACGACTGCGGAAAAGTTAGCGAGTGGCATTTGTCTAAGGCCTCTGGACCCCGAAGACATGTTCTTGATATGGTTTAACATATCAGAATGTCAAACAATTAAGGTACCAAAGATTTGAGACTTAATTTTGTATGCATGGCAACGTGCCATTGATGTTGAGACCGGCCTTCATCATCACAGCTCATATACGTCCCCAGCGAGGGGCTCAAGCCTACCCTATGTTAGGGAGATTAGGCCTTAGTCAACCTCGCTGGTCCAGTGCGGATTAGTCGACTTCACATACACCATTGAATTTCTTCGTAGATGAATGCAGGTTGCCTCACGATGTTTTCCTTCGCCGCAGGAGCGTCAGACCGCCCTTATCTTGCTCGTAATTGCGGCGATTTTTGTAGTGCAAATGTGAAGCTTGACGTGTTGCTGACTGTACTGGAAAAGTTATAAACACAATATCTATTTTAATAATATCAGTGAATTGTAGATTTCTATTTTGCGTGTAAAATTTTAATGTCAGTGTCTAATGAGGTTATTTCTTTTTAGCATGTTACCTAGAAAAGTAGGCCACCTTTACGTTAGCAATTTACCCACGCCGTTCGCCAGTATGAAAGTAACGAAAGATATTAAGCACCTAAATAACAAGATAATTGAATGCCATTTCGAAAACAACCAATGGGTGTTCATGAGGGAACGGACAGACAAGTCATTCCCAAACAGTCATTCTACCGCTATGGGTGAGTGTTTTGGTAGCTCAAAATTTGTGTTTATAAGATGGTACACAGTCAGTTTTTATGTATTCGAAATCAAATTTTCTCCTGATTGTTACGATTTCACAGTAAACAATTGAATTATGATATGATGGTGATGTATTTACCTACAAAAACTTTTGTTCTAGCTGTATGCGAATCTATTCTTGATCCTGTCACCAAGGAGATTCTACTCGACTTCATAGACAACCACAGGTTCCACGACGATTCAGACTACATGCCCCCGCCGAAACGCACACGCATATAGATGTCCATTAGGTAAACAATTTTAGGCAAATTATGGAAGTATTTGTAAATTCACGTTAAAAGTATGAGGATTAGATTGTGTAAAATATTAACTACTATTATGTAAGACTATTGTATGCTGTGAATGTGTATATTATAAGTAAAAACAAGTACACATATAATCGTTTTAATAATGTATGTATATTTGTTTTATGAATATCATCAATTTAGTTAGGTACCTTAATAGAAGGTTCAATTTGAAATGGATTTGTTAAGGCAAGATAAGTTTTAAATAGTGTTTACGTCCGTAAGTGTTGCTCTTAATAGTAGAAACTGATCCATACCGAACTGAATATTGAAATAAATTTTGTCTCGAGAAAATAATAATTAATGTTTATATCATGTTGAACTACTAACAGTTTGTAATTAATAGCTAATTATATAATATTACTCGTATTATTAATTATTATTTGTAACTATTACTTTTACAAACTGGTACATTATTATTATATATTATTTACTATATTATTACTATTGTGTAATTCTTTTATATATTAGAACTTCAAATTCAAAGCTGAATGAAGCAGCAGTGTATTCTATTCCAGACAACACTTTAAATACTCATGATATTAAATGTTATAACGCTTAGTTATATTATTTTTACAGTTAATAATGAAATTGATACTCTTTCTTGCATTCAAGCAATTTGTTCTGTATCTATCTATAGCAAATTAAAATTTTGAATCTACAATTAAACCCTTATTTATTATCATAGAGAAGCAGCAGAAAACTATAATGAGGGAACTTGCGTATTTTTTTAGCTTATGTTATAGATTTAAAAAATCAATAGAGATACAAAAAACGAAAAAGTTAAAAATATGCACAAATAATTACGGGAAATATTGGAAGTTCGCGCGTCAATTCTCCCTAGATTGATGTGACGTCACATCATAAAATGTACTATTTGCGGTGCCCGAACCTGAATATTATTTGTTGGGCACAGAAATCATTTACCTGTCTTCTGTTTCATTTAATATAATAAATTACACTTTAATGGCAATGGAGAACTCTACATTTAACGATAAATCTCACAAAACTTTGTGTCTTTTTATTAATGTGTCTTATTATTTAGGGAACTGGTTATAGAATGGAAACAGTTTCGCTAAGTAATGTGAAGCAATGTATGTATATTAATACCATCAACAACAGGTATTCTGATATAGTTTACATCATTTTTCCCTTTGACCGTTTGAGTACAAGTGCCATGATGTTTATGTACAGTGGTAAATTAAACCACTGTGTATTGACAGTTAATGATGAAGACCTTTATATATTATTAAATAACAATAATCGACGCTTTTATTGGTAGGTCTTTTGGCAATCACTCCATACCTGAAGTGGACAATTCTCCTCTTCTCTAACTATTAAATGTTGGTGACTAACACTATCAATGTTTGAACAAACTATGTCGCATCGAAATGTTTTATGCTTAATGCCTTAAACAAACAGGCTAGTTGATTCATATCAAAAGATATAAATATTGTTTATTTTAAACAGTATTAAACATATAAAAGTAAAAAAAAATAAGATTACTGTAGGCATTCAATTTAATAATGTATTTTTTGTTGTTTTAAGTATTATTTTAACAATATTGACGACACGGTTAGCGCAGAGGTCGAGTGATCGCCTACTGCGCAACGGGTCGCGGGTTCGATTCCCGCTCGGGACAGATATTTTGTATGGCCTACAGAAATTTGTTCCGGTCTGGGCGTATGTGCATGTGATATTCTATGTTTGTAACTGCACCATTGATTTACTACCAAACGTTTGGTAGTAAATCAATGAACTGCACCCACGACACAGGAGAAAATCCTAGTATGGGGCGACGTTTTTTTTTTTTAAATTGTTTATACAATTAATAAGTAGTTTATTCCCAAAAAAGGATTAACTAGCCTATTTATCCTAGTGTAATTCAGTATAATATAGATGCATAAAATTTTGTTTTATTATTATGCCGGTGACAGCGCTGGACCGATCGTCAGTACGTTCATCAGTCGCGATCGTCATTTATATAAAAATTCAATAAACCTTACAGTGCTACACTCACCATGTGGATGCACACGGGGCTACGGGTACGTGGACTTGGACCGTCAGTCGAGCGCGTCCGCATGCAGACGCGCTATGAATGAAAACATATAAACTCAATAAACTCGCTGGTGCTGCACCAACCGTTGAACTGACTGAACATGCGAGTATGTGCGTATTATCGTCGTCAAAAGTACTTTTACTTTTCGTAGTGAACATGACAAAATATAAAGACACCGAACGACGGTCGTTTTGCCGGTCAAGATAGCACTGAATACTACAAACTGACGGTCGGTCAGTAAGGCCTGAAAGTACGCACCGAAGGTCGTCTTAGCACTGAAACCGGCCTTAGTGCTTCTGAATAAGAGGACAGGTGAACAGATTAACAGATTTTTCTGGAACCGTTAATTAACGTGTTTTAGTTGTTTTTTTTTTAACTTGGCTTTGGGATAGTTTACCTTATATGTGTTAATAAAAAGCCCAAAATGTCAGACACCCCAACTTATTATTATTACAAAAGAATTAAATTAAACAAATCATACAATTTAATGTCTGAGAATTACTTACAATGATATTATCTTCTTTTTGTTTTGTTGCAAATCTTGCAAATTAAAACTATCGCGGTCGCGTGTCTGCGAGTGCAATGTAGCTGGTTTGACGTCGCGCTGCGCGCGCGTCGCCGACAATAGAGAATAAGCCAGTACACACTTATGCAATGTAACAAAATTCCCATAGTGTGGACGCCTTACGCGCACGAACTGCGCATTTTATGCGCACGCTGTGAGCACTACAGATAGCGTGCGGAGCGATTCATGAACTGTCGGTTTTTCAATTAACAGGAAGAATGGATACAAATAAAATTATTAGTCTTCTGTCATCCTACCATCCATACCCAGCATTTGTTCTCAACAGACTGACAACGTTCGCGCGCAATGCCAGGAGCAGAGGTGAGTGTGTTCATGTTCGGTTCATGCGTTTGGAGTGTTCACACATATGAAATGCTTGTCTCATGTTGCATTACACATTGTTGCGTAAGTCTATACTGGCCAATAAGTAAATTAATAATTTGGGCTGGTTGAAAGTATTTGGATTAAATCTGACCCATATTTTTGGAATCGATTCCACTCTCAATTCTGAAGGGACTAATTTCAGGTTTTGTGCAATTTCATTAATACATTGTATATTTCGTTGGAACTGAGTAATCTGCAATGTCACTACGCATCACATAATAATATAATAAAAATATATTTTACTCACACTTTACAAAACAATTAAATAGTAAAATGATGAATTTTTAATTATAATTAAATGTTGAGCTTCTTACACTCATGGTAATGTTTAGGATAAAATAATAATTATTGTGTGTTAAATAAATTATTTACTAAGTATCATTGATAATGATGTGTTTCATTTAATATCAAAATAAATATCATGCACATAGCTAGCATACTCTACAGATAATTATTTTATATAAAAATACTCCATTGCATTAGCATATTTATCTGCAATTAGATTTAGAATTAGCTAGAAATTACAAAACTATCACTGTCATAAAATTTGAGCGATTAGCAATTAGAAACCTATTTAGTTTTTTTTACAAGTTACTTGTTTTATTATATTGCCACCTGCTTTCACCATCAACATTGAACTTCTTGACTTTGTTTTCCACAGTCAATTTGGTTAAGTGATGATTGACATTGTAAGCTGCTGCAGTCCACAAATGTTCTGGTGTGTCTGTATATATGCATTTGACTATATCCATTTCTGTCAGTTTTTTCTCACAGTTCTCTTTTAATACATCCAATATTTGCACCTCTCTTTGGTTTCTGTGCGAAATATAATACTCAATTTTTTGTATAGGATCCTGTAATACAATTATAAAGTAGTGTAAAAAACTTATGTATAATTGATTATCTGTAATGCAATTATAATATAATGTAAAAAACTAATGTTTAATTTATTATTGAAAATAAAAAATATTTATTCAGTAAAGGCCTTATACTTACAGGTGCTTATTGATAATAAAATTGAAGATAATTATTTAATCTACAAATGTATGCAACATTCAAGTCTTTGAAATGATTTTGCCACTATAATATGATCATCAACACTAATATAATAAAAATGATACCTTAATTATGTTTCCATGTCCAGGATATATAATTTCTGGTTTGAGTTCCAAAATTTTATGCAAACTCCTCATATAAGTGTAAAGGTCCTCAAAAACTGCTGTCCCTTCTCCCAGTATACAATCCCCACTAAACAGCACATTCTCTTCTACCAATGTCAGAACTATATGGTCCGTTGTGTGACCAGGTGTGTGGTGAACCTTCACAGTTGCACCTTCTACTTTAAGTTCCTGCCCATCTGACAGCCAGTGTATTGGGATTGATGAAGGTAGTTCATTGTCTGGTTCATCCGATTTACTTTTCTTGTGTTTCCATACTGTTGGCTGCTCTGTATAAGTTAACATAATATTAAAATTTCTAGGTGTCAGTTTTATAATATACAAGAAAACAATAATCATTGCTACACAAACAATAAGATGATCCCTGGATAGTGCTTTTTTATAGTTCTTTACTTTAAGAAATAGATTATATTTTTTAAAATTATATTCAAAATCAAGCTGAAATCAGGTCTTGTCAAATATAATTATAATAAACTTTTTACTTGTTAATGAGCCATAAAGATTTTCCACACCGCCTATATGATCACGGTGCCAGTGAGATACAACTATATGTTCTATATTTAATTCTTCAGCCAGGATAATTTGTTTCAAATTATTTTGATATTCTTTTACATCTTTATCACCAGCATCAAGCAGTATTCGGCTAAAAGGTTGTTTAAATAAGAGAAAGGTTTAGTTAGATATCTAACCTAGATGTTCTTTTATTTACAAATAGCTTCGTAAACTTACTTTTTACCAGTACCTATTATATATGTATTAGTCCCTTGCAATGTCATGGGTCCCGGGTTACATCCAAGAATCCGAATTATGCGACTAGATAATTTAGAAACTGCTGGTATTAATGCGGTCATTTTCAGTTTGTGATTCGCTGCTAGTTATCAGTATTACACGATATCATTAAAAGGGTGGTTAAAGTATGTACACAAAAATTACAGACGTCACGACATAATACGTAAAAATTATGATGTCGCATTTACACATGCGTGTTCGCCATTCGACGAAACATTCGACGAAATATTCGACGAAACATTCGACGAAACATTCGACGAAACATTCGTGTTGCGTTTACACATTCGTGTTCGCTATTCGCCTCGTCATTCGACGAAACATTCGTACCTACGAGTGCCACCGCGAACTACTGTTCACACATTCGCGGGTGATTCATTTTGATATTAGCACACGAACACGGAGGACGTGAAAATAATGGCGGCATGCGTGCTACATTTTAGTTTTTAATAATTTAAGCTTTAATGTTACAAACATATGGCGGACTTAGCGATAAACATCGCTCTCTACCAGTCAACCATTAGGCTAAGGAGAGAAAGTAAATGACGGCATAAGAAAATAAATGTAATAAATGACAATAATTGTTATATTCAAATAATATGATATTAAGAAAAAAACATACATACACGCACATAACACTCACATATACATATTGTATATGTGTGTATGTGTAAGTGTTTTGTAAGTAATGTGTATGATTGTGTTTATATATACACATACATACTTGCATATACAGCGCGCGACAGAGCGTCGGTGGCGCAGTGGACTTGGCACTTGCCTTCCAATCGGGGGGTCGGGGTTCGAGACCCGCCATGTACCAATGTGTTTTTCGTTTCGAATTTCATATGTACATTTGTCTGACACTCGTACGGTGAAGGAAAACATCGTGAGGCAACCTGCATACATCTGCGAAGAAGTTCAATGATGTATGTGAAGTCGACCAATCCGCACTGGGCCAGCGTGGTTGACTAAGGCCTAATCACCCTAATATAGGGTAGGCTCGAGCCCCTCGGTGGGGACGTATATGGGCTGTGATGATGATGATGATGATGATATTGAAGTCGATACGAAACGATGATCTCTTATAAAGTTTTAAAATTGACACCGACTTCAAAATAGAAGTGTGATGTTGTCAGTACCTATTCTTATATTATTTTTACCTTTTCAGTGTTTTTGAAGTCGGTTTTTATTTTTAACCGACTTCAAAAAGGGAGGAGGTTCTTAATTCGATGCGAATGTTTTTTTTTTTGTGTGTATGTTATGCGATTACGCCGCCAATTGTGGACTGATTTTCAACATTCTTTTTGTATTCTCTGATAATGGGATCCCATGAAAATCGATGGAAACGCTAATGAAATACCAGCTCACTGATGAGCTGGTATTAAATTAGGGTTTTTGTTTTTACTAAAAAGATTTCATTCACTAAAAAGTTAAAAATAAAAAATATTTTACAAATAATAAAAACCGACTTCAAAAACGCTGAAAAGTTTAAAATAATATAAGAATAGGTACAGACAACATCATACTTTTATATTGAAGTCGGTGACAAATTTTAAGACTTTCGAGGAGATATCGTTTGGCACCGACTTCAATATAGAAGTGTGATGTTGTCTGTACCTATTTCTTATATTATTTTTAACTTTTCAGTGTTTTTGAAGTCGGTTTTTATTTTTTGTAAAATATTTTTTATGTGTAATTATGATTGCGATGTTTTGGGTTCCAAATGAGCTCTTCTCTATAATAAAGTTCTAGGAATTCTAAAATTCGCACTTTACTCCACTCTAATTTGTCTACACGTTCGGTTGGGTCGGGCGCTAGCAGTCAACTAAATGCATGCGAATGTGTAAACAGTAAGTTCGTGTTCGCCATTCGTGCCCTTTGATTCGCGTCCAAAAAACCGCTCCCGACGCGAACTCACGAATCGCGAGGCGAATGGCGAGGCGAATAGCGAACTTACTGTTTACATATGCGTGTTCGTTATTCGCCTCGCGATTCGCGCGAATGTGTAAACGCGCTATTTCGCGCGAATCTCGAGGCGAATTGCTAGGCGAATAGCGAGGCGAATAACGAACACGCATGTGTAAACAGCTAGTTCGTTATTCGCCTCGCTATTCGCCTCGCGATTCGCGCGAATGTGTAAACGCGGTGTGATATGTTTTAAAATATAATGAGGCACAAAACCAGCCTTATCTAGTGCAATAAGTGATTCAAATTATATTACCTACTTGAACTGTTGAACTGAGTTGCGTTCCGAGGGTCAGAGTAATGCAACCGAGAGTGTTTTTCACACGCTCCGAGGTTCAGAACGGGTCGGTTGCAATCTTTTTTTTTTAGTTTGTATCTTGCTGATCAAGATCAAGCAAAGGGCAAAATATTACTAATCCTTACTATGAAATTAACAGTCAATATCCATTTTTCTGCTTAAAATTAATTACAACACATAGAAATCACTATATTTCCCTTGTATTAGGCTTAAAAGAGTTCAAAGTAGTGTTATTTAATAAAATAATAAATAATTAGCATATTTTTGACATCGACTTTGACATAAAATCTGTCAGAGTGTTTTTCACCCTACGCTCGAGTCGGTTGTTTGGTTGCATCACTCGAAGCTTCTGAACGGGCACAGAGTGTACTAACCGCCTGTCAGAGCGTTTTTTACCCCGAGGCTCTGAACGGGTCGGTTGCTGTCAGGGTGCACTCGGAGTGCACTCGAGCGTAGGTTCTGAACGCAGCTCGGTGAGTAATTATGTTCTGTGGAGTAAATAAACAAATTGCAAATGTCAATTTGACGTTGTCACGTCAGGCTTTACCATATTTTTATTGCTGGCAATTCGCTCAATTTTTTTTTCCAACATTCGCTCGATTTTTTTTCCGGTGAAATACCGGCCATGGCTACAATGGCCTTCAGATTAAGGATTAAGTACTAGTTACTATGCATCTGTAACTTCGGTTGCTAACTAGAACTGTCATTTTTGAAAGACACAACATCTATTACTGCTATCATGAACGCTGCCGTAACACATAAGGTCACTAAACCCTTAGAAGAATAAGTGATTGTTCTGAGACTAAACCAGTCTCAGAACAATCACGTTATTCTTCTGAGAAACCAGCCCCCGTAGCACGTCCACCAAAACACGATATGATAAAGCGATTTATCGCCGTGAACTGTCAAAATACGACGAAACCTTATTGTATTTTGACAGTTCACCGCGATAAACCGCTTTATCATATCGTGTTTTGGTGGACGTGCTAGGGGGGCTGTAATGGATATAAAGCACAGACCTACCACAAATAGACTTGCAACGAGCGTGCCCACTTCAGTCCTTCTCACTCGAATATTGGGTGTTGCCACATTAAAAAGATTTCCCTGGGTTATAGTTAATTTACCTGAGTTTTAAATAGGCTGACTGATATATTTATCTGTCCTAAAGCTTAAGAATGATGGCTATATATAACTTCTGCTAGAGTGGATTGTTTCATTAGGGCAGGTATAAAGCATTTAGGTGGTAGGGTTTGTCTGTCCAATCCATAGATATTATAGACGCTTAAAATTTCACATATCCCTAATCCATAAGTGATAAAATTCAAAGATATAAAAGATATACCATAAGCGGTAGGACCCCAGGACGTGTATTATGATATCTTAATTCCAGACAGTTTTCTGAATTGATATAGTGACTTTCTTATTAGGCCTATGCCCAACAATGGGCGTCTCTTGGCTGAAAGTCTGAAATGATGACTTTCTTTTACTCACTATACAAAGAGAAAGAAATGGCATTATAACAATTCAGAAAACTAAAAAATTTTTTAGTTATGACAAAAAGAACAATGACCAAATCGTATAAATAAATAAAATTGAAGTGTCTGTTTGTGATGTCAAAATAACAAGCTTTTACTAAATGGGTATGAATGTATATGAGTTACCAAAATAAAAACAACTTAAAAAAAAATTGTCTGTCTGTTTGTTCCCGCTAATCTCCGGAACGGCTGGACCAATTTTGACGGGACTTTCACTAATAGATAGCTAATTATATAAGGTATAATATAGACTACTTTTTATCCAGATCTCAAAAAAATGCCTACAAAAATCAAAATGCTGTCAAAAGTTACTATTCCACGCGGACGAAGTCGCGGGCACAGCTAGTTATGTAATAATAATTAGATAAATTTGTAGGGCACCCTTGGTGCGTGAGTCCAAATCGCGATTGGCCGTTTTTGATGTAATCAAATTAAGTCGACAACATACGAGTAGGTATCTGAGAGTTGTTGTTATTTTTAACTTTTGAAAATTCAATAGGAAAACCTACCTATTCGAAATCGTCATATTCTTAATGGTGCTCAGAAGAGCATCATTATGAATATGGTGATTACGAATAGGTAGGGGGGTATAGGTATAGCCCAGGGTGTGTATTATGACGTCTTAATCCCAGGCAGTTTTCTGAATTGTTATAATGCCATTTCTTTCTCTTTGTATAGTGAGTAAAAGAAAGTCATCATTTCAGGCTTTCAGCCAAGAGACGCCCATTGTTGGGCATAGGCCTAATAAGAAAGTCACTATATCAATTCAGAAAACTGTCTGGAATTAAGATATCATAATACACGTCCTGGGGTCCTACCGCTTATGGGATATCTTTTATATTTTTGAATTTTATCACTTATGGATTAGGGATATGTGAAATTTTAAGCGTCTATAATATCTATGGATTGGACAGACAAACCCTACCACCTAAATGCTTTATACCTGCCCTAATGAAACAATCCACTCTAGCAGAAGTTATATATAGCCATCATTCTTAAGCTTTAGGACAGATAAATATATCAGTCAGCCTATTTAAAACTCAGGTAAATTAACTATAACCCAGGGAAATCTTTTTAATGTGGCAACACCCAATATTCGAGTGAGAAGGACTGAAGTGGGCACGCTCGTTGCAAGTCTATTTGTGGTAGGTCTGTGCTTTATATCCATTACAGCCCCCCTAGCACGTCCACCAAAACACGATATAATAAAGCGGTTTATCGCGGTGAACTGTCAAAATACAATAAGGTTTCGTCGTATTTTGACAGTTCACGGCGATAAATCGCTTTATCATATCGTGTTTTGGTGGACGTGCTACGGGGGCTGGTTTCTCAGAAGAATAACGTGATTGTTCTGAGACTGGTTTAGTCTCAGAACAATCACTTATTCTTCTAAGGGTTTAGTGACCTTATGTGTTACGGCAGCGTTCATGATAGCAGTAATAGATGTTGTGTCTTTCAAAAATGACAGTTCTAGTTAGCAACCGAAGTTACAGATGCATAGTAACTAGTACTTAATCCTTAATCTGAAGGCCATTGTAGCCATGGCCGGTATTTCACCGGAAAAAAAATCGAGCGAATGTTGGAAAAAAAAATTGAGCGAATTGCCAGCAATAAAAATATGGTAAAGCCTGACGTGACAACGTCAAATTGACATTTGCAATTTGTTTATTTACTCCACAGAACATAATTACTCACCGAGCTGCGTTCAGAACCTACGCTCGAGTGCACTCCGAGTGCACCCTGACAGCAACCGACCCGTTCAGAGCCTCGGGGTAAAAAACGCTCTGACAGGCGGTTAGTACACTCTGTGCCCGTTCAGAAGCTTCGAGTGATGCAACCAAACAACCGACTCGAGCGTAGGGTGAAAAACACTCTGACAGATTTTATGTCAAAGTCGATGTCAAAAATATGCTAATTATTTATTATTTTATTAAATAACACTACTTTGAACTCTTTTAAGCCTAATACAAGGGAAATATAGTGATTTCTATGTGTTGTAATTATTTTTAAGCAGAAAAATGGATATTGACTGTTAATTTCATAGTAAGGATTAGTAATATTTTGCCCTTTGCTTGATCTTGATCAGCAAGATACAAACTAAAAAAAAAAGATTGCAACCGACCCGTTCTGAACCTCGGAGCGTGTGAAAAACACTCTCGGTTGCATTACTCTGACCCTCGGAACGCAACTCAGTTCAACAGTTCAAGTAGGTAATATAATTTGTGACACATCCACTCCACATTTTGATCTTGCACGCACGACATATTTTTTGAAAAAGGTAAACAGAGTAGTGTAATCACTTATTGCACTAGATAAGGCTGGTTTTGTGCCTCATTATATTTTAAAACATATCATAATTTTTACGTAATTTGATTACATCAAAAACGGCCAATCGCGATTTGGACTCACGCACCAAGGGTGCCCTACATGGACAATGGCGAAATATTTGTTGGCGTCTTTAGTAAGCGTCAATTAATTCCATTTTAGTAGATTTGTATAAAATAATTTCATCAGTTTTTTACAATATTTACTCATATTTGACGAAGTCTCAATAATTTGTTTGAATTAATTATAAGGTTAATTGATATTGTGACTTCCAATACACGTAGAAAGAGTATACAATAGAATGCTGGATGTTTGTCTATTCACTCGCACATAAAAGAGACGAAAATATTGAATTACATGCGTAAAAACGAGATAGACTTCGGCATTTTTTGTCCCTCATCGCGTGCTGGTTTTTTTCAAGGTCAGCACATCATGATCTAAACAAAGTTTGACGTTTGTGACGCGTTCGATTTTGTGCTCTCGGAATTTACTATTTTTTCCTAAAATACAGTGTTTCTTTTTGTGCACAACTACGTGAATTAACGATACCAGACTGAAGAATGGTGTGGTGTAGTGTTTATGGTGCAAAAGCAACAGTAGGACGAAAATTGAGGGATTGTCTTTTCAGTTGTAAGTAATTGAAATATTTACTTTATTTGAGTTATCATACCGAGGTTTCACTTGCTAAATTGTCTAACCAATTCACATAGTATACCCTGACGTGTTCCTAAGATAAAATAAGTGTTTATTTCATATTTCATAGAAAAATGTCTACATAACCTGAAACCTCAGGTTGGCCATCATTTTCCAGAAATATTACCCCTAATAAGGGGTATATAGTACGCTGTAGAAATAAATGCATTTAACATGACTATATTATTATATAATTTATTATCTGAAAACATAAATTAAATTGAAGGGAATCCTTTTAAAATAACATTATCAAAATATTTGTACGAAAAATATTGTAATAGCATAAAATAATATTTATGTAGGTACACTGAATATATGTAATTTATTATTATTATTATATGTTTTTCTATTGTCAAGTAGGTAGGTATGTGTCAAAGAGTATAATAATATTGGTATGTGTTAAACTTACCTCGGGACTAGATGGAGCTGTCTATATTAATATTTATTATTATTAAGGTTGATCTTAAATATAACTTACAGGTTTCCTGAAAGCCCACAGTCATGCAATTTATGGATTGCGGCTACAAGGAGAATTAATTGGGAGCCAAACGCTAGATGCAGAATGTGTTGTCAACACTTTGACAGAAAACTTTTAATGAAAAAAGGCAATAAAACATACCTTCATCCCGAGGCTGTTCCAGTTGAGGTAAAATTAACATTTTAAGGATTTTTTTTATTAAAAGTATTTCAGCAACACCAATAGAAAATATTTTTTAATTTAATTTGAAAAAAAAAACTCCTGTGATATACAAATCAAATTGTAAATTAAATAATTTTTTACTCAACTGTGCCAGATGGTTTTTGAATGTATCTATGTGAACATGTATATTTCTTTGGCACGTTTAGTATGCTTACTAGCATAAGGTGCATAGTGCTCTCAACACAATGATTTACATGTCATTAAACCCAAAATTGACTATGATTTACATGTCAACTTTGAGTTGAATGACATTACGTATAAACAGCTAGCGATGGGACATTTTAATAATGAGTTTTCGATAAAGAATTGATTATTTTTTGGATATTTTGAAACATAACATTTTTGGTTATTTTGAAACATAACATTTGTGTATATATATACTTTTATCACCCCGAATAATTTAAGGGACACGTCAGCACATGGTAGTAGAATGATTTAAACATTAATAAAAAAATTGCATGTTAATTTACTAAAATATCCAAAAATACTGCACTAGTGTTGTGCAATATTTAAAAAAAATAATGGATGTGTTCTGAAGCGTCCCTTAAATTATCCGGGGTGATAAAAAGTAGCTGTATATTTGATGTTATAGACTACTTTTCTTGAAAATAAATGAACAGTATTTTCCTGTGTTGGTGGTGCATTCCCTAGCATATTGTAAAAGATGATATTGGTTTTATTTCATGAGCTGGTCACCTATCACTATATTCTACAATTTCAAATACAATCAATGTACAACTAAACGTCTCTAGAAAATTATTCGACATTATAAGGCATATGGATGTATGTACAGTCGGCACCACGTCAAGCTATACACTTTGACGTTTGAACCGGCCACTTGTTCTCGTAGTGCAAACGTAAAGTTTGACGCACCGTCCACTGTATGTATTTTAGTACCTTTACATAATTTATTTAATAATTTTTCAGGTTAAAAAATTCATGGTTTTTGATTCGTCCAGTTCTGCAACAGCAATGGAGATACAGGAAACTGAATCCTTGAATGTAAGTGTTTTTTGAATTTGTTTTAAACATTTTTCTATATTATGAAACTTTAGTGTGTTAGGTAGCTCAAGCTCGTAGTCATATCATGCTAATACAGCGTCCTCTGGTGGCAACAATTTATTTACATTATTTGTTTATATATACAAGGTTATTTTTTAATTATGACAAAAATTTTGTGTGCTTGTTCAGACAAGCAAACTGAACAACTTTCACTATGGCACCAACTTTGAAATCGCAAAAAAATCAGCTGTTCCATAGGTTCAGTGAATGTTGAACATTTGTATGGAACAGCTGATTTTTTTTGCGATTTCAAAGTTGGTCCCATTGTGAAAGTTATTCAGTTTGCTTGTCTGAACAAGCACACAAAATTTTTGTCATAACTAAAAAATAAACTTGTATACTTAATATAATACATATTATATTAGTATATATAGTCAGTGGTCTAGTGGAGACCATACCGCCTAGAGGTCATGGGTTCGATTCCTAATCATGGCGATTTATGGAACGATCTGTCTTAAATTGCCGTGGAAGTGTTTTCATATGTATACTAGTAGGTATTATACACATGAAAGTTTGTGAGTATGGATGGTTGGATGTTTGTTTGTTATTATTTCACTCCAAAGCTACAAAACGCAATTTAATGAAATTTGGTACACAGATAGCATATAACCTTGAATTAAGTATTTATGAGTGAGAATAAGTTTATCCATTGACTAAAAACTGTACAACAAGCAACAACAAGTTAGTTTATTATGGGACTAGATAGACTATAAATAACTAAAGGTGGATGGCATGTTCTTGAAATTTTTGTTACTACAGTTCAGCCTCTGTAATATTTAAATTATGTTTATATTTTAGGTGGTGTCGCCGAACCACACACCACGAACTCTAAAGAGGAAGTGGATGAAAAAAAATGAGTTGTCTGAGCAGCGTTTGAAAAAGCTAAGAGCCCTTAGAGAAAAATCAAGAAGATTATTAAAAAAAGTCGCTTTGGAAAACATTTTGGTGGACTTACAATCGAAATTATATGTTAAATTCAAAGATTGCGAATTGTTATCTACAATAGACACTACTAACAAATACGTTAATGTACATGTGTTATTATAACCATTAACTTTTACTACCTTGCGGTTGAGAGGACAACTATAGTAATAGAATATTATGTCATTATTTTCAAAACGTTATAATTTAAAATTCTCATTATTTCTATCACACGAATTCTCAAAAAACCGACTATGTCTCGTTTGAGAATTACTGATTTCACTCTTAAGTCTCCTTACTATTATCGTTTCTTTCAATTGTTTCGGAGTTCTGTTTGTAGTATTCTGAACCTTTTTGTATCCAGTCACTCGCCTCTACACTTCGAGATACAGGTTAGTTCCTAGTTCGATGGTGGGTGGCTAATGGCGGGGTACTAACGAATTAATTATACCGTTCTGTAATTAATAGATTTAATCCTTGATTGAAACGAATCAATAAATAATTTTGAATTATTTTGAATTTTTGAGTCTTTCGCCCATCGCGGAAAGTAAGAGTGAACACCTCACGGGGTGTTACCCCCATAATATTAGATTTCTCTCAAAATATTGATTCTTGTTGGATAAAAAGTAGCCTATGTCCTTTCTCATAGTTCTATCTGTGACTACATATTAAAAATAAATAAAAAACTGAAGTTGACTTTAGAAAAACTTATTTATACTTATATGACAAAAAATGAAATTGTTCTTACTAAATTCCTCAAACATTACGTATTACCCTTGGTTCCACCAACATGTCCCACTGGTAGGTCCACGGGTATTTTTTTCCCCGTAGACCTTTTAACCGTGTTCCCACTGCTATGACCCACAGCGGACCCACGGGTAATTCCTCAGATAATTTCTTTCCCCGTAGACCCACTGCGCTAGATATGACAATGACGGTGAGTCATAGTGACAAACAAAAGTTTGTGGATTTTCTACCTCGTCAACTACTTTCAAGATTATCTTGAAGGTGGCGACTGATGAGGTGGAAAATCCGTAAAAAAAACTCGCCGTCATGTAGGTACACCACAAACCGTACCGTACCGTTAGCGTCAATATGAATGTTTGTGTACCAAAATAACAACTTTCACTGCACAATGTTCACTTGAATACAATTTTTGAATTAAAAGTAAAAGCTAACCGTCGCTAGCTTCATCAACAGCCACTTAAACCTCTTTGGAAAAATCACTACTTTTTGTATGAATCTTATTGCGACTTCTTGTTCTATTAGAAAAAAAAACCCGGTTTTGAACAGGTCATTAATAACATTTCATACAACATTATTACCCTCGAGTTTTCCAGGGTAGTAATGTATTGGCGCGCTGGTAGCGGTAGTCGCAGTGTGGAAATTACCATGCGTGCCCACAATGGCACGGAGAACACCGGAGGTTTTAGTGGGTCGGCCTAGAACTTTACCGGGCCAGACGGTACACACACGCACGCCTGCCGTCTAGCCAACGGTGGGTACGGAGCGGTTGAGCATTTCCCCCCCGAAAAAAGGGTAGTAATGTATTACTTAGTGGCCTTTTCTGTTGATTTGAGCGTTAAATTAATGAGTGTAGTTGAAAAAAAAACTTTTTATACTCTTCTTTAAGAACCCAATGCTGTAGTCTCTTGAAAAAATCTCGACGTTCATTCTAAATCCTGAGCGTGCGCTGAAGGTAATTCATTTTAAAGCATACAGTACGAGACCATTTTAGTTCTAGGGTGTGAGGGTTAATTTCTTGCCAATGGCGAGCTGTGCCATGGTAGAAAGTGGCCGTGGGCATAATGTTTAACAGCTCCTCAGCAGGCAGAGGTATTTTTTTTAAACTTGGGTGTTTAATACCGTTTGTGAGTAGGGGATCGTTAACGAGTCTCATGGCCCGTTTGTGTACCGCGTTAAAAGGTACAAGTTGATTTTAAATATAAGAAGATAGAAAAAAATGGGCACGCTAATTAAATAAAATGATATTTAACAACTTTTTCTCTCTTTTTTGTAGACATTAGGTGAACGTATTAAAAACTTGCGATTCGGGGTAATTTTTATAAAGAGGGTAACCCTAATCATCCATGTACTTGTATTTGCTGTCCCTTACTGCGGCACGCTCATCCGCAGTCTATAGTATTATTCGTCTAAGCCAATACATAATTACTGGTCTGTGGTGACTTCAAAAGGATGTTATTTCTTATCTATAGTAACATCTATCGTGGGATAAAGCATAGGGATCTATATTATACTGTCTAAAATGATTCATTAATGGCTGTGTCTATTCGGACCCGGGTCCTAATAGGAGTCGATTGCTATTCGGACCCAGAGCATGAAAAAATGCAGTTTAATTTCAGTTTCTGACTTTCTGTGTGTGGTCACAATATCTAACCCTAGCCTAACCTATATCTTTCAGTTTGATTCTATAAGTTTTTTTCGATAACAATTAACTATCGGGTCCGAATAGCAATAGACTTCCATAGGATCCCGGCTCCGAATAGCCACTCCGTTCATAAATACAATAATTGCGATAAAATAATGATATGAATAGTTGATAACATTCTAGTTTAATAAAAAATATAATAGTGAGCGACAGTTAATTGTGGTTTTACAAAACTCGTCCTAGATCTTTGGCAAAATTTCAAGATGTATTGCCATCAAACGCAAAAAAAGGTGTTGTCTGTTGCTTTTGTTGTTGTTGTTTTATTTGTTTTTTATTATTATTTAAAAATATGCTGCTTATTGGCATTAAATAGGGATGTTATCATATCGGGTAATACGAATAGTGCCTTGGAAGTTGTTCATTGAAGTTTTGATTATTTACAAAGTCATTTAACCAATCGGCAAAAACTAACCTCTAAAACTTTAAATAATAATTTTACAAAATACACACTTCCTACAATATTACTTCCATAGACAATTTTGTTTAGTAATTGATTCTTAATGTTTTTGTACATATTTTATAAATTGACGCAAAAAAAATTGTCAGCAAAAATTTGTTAGGAAGTTTGCCATTGTCCTTTATCTAATTATTATTACATAACTAGCTGTGCCCGCGACTTCGTCCGCGTGGAATAGTAACTTTTGACAGCATTTTGATTTTTGTAGACATTTTTTTGAGATCTGGATAAAAGTAGTCTATATTATACCTTATATAATTAGCTATCTATTAGGGAAAGTCCCGTCAAAATTGGTCCAGCCGTTCCGGAGATTAGCGGGAACAAACAGACAGACAATTTTTTTTAAATTGTTTTTATTTTGGTAACTCATATACATTCATACCCATTTAGTAAAAACTTGTTATTTTGACATCACAAACAGACACTTCAATTTTATTTATTTATACGATTTGGTCATTGTTCTTTTTGTCATAACTAAAAAATCAACTTGTTATATATACAAGTTGATTTTTTAGTTATGACAAAAAGAACAATGACCAAATCGGACCTGACTATGGGCATAAATCAAATGTATGTTAAAAGATATGCTTTTATGAGTTAATTTTAAAAATGTAACTATTAAACCTTAAGAACTTCGAGTTTCAGAGAAAATAATGAATTCGTAAAATCAATTTTCTCGCATATGAAATCGTAATATAGTTTTTGAACGGTTTTCACCATAGATGATAGATCTTGAAAATGACGTCAAGTTCCAATGACTTAACAAATACATGGACCGGCCCTACCTACAGAATCAGCGTGACTACCTACAAAACTTTGGCACATAAAATGGCTACCTTTACTAGTGATGTACTCAGTATTAGTTGTGCAATATCGATAAATTTAAGATTAAACAAATTCATCAATCCACTTATCTACGACATATCTAGGGAAATAGATCTTAGCTGAACAGCCCTCCTAGACAAGATGCATTTCGATAATCGCTAACGCAATCGCTAGTAGGAAAATATATGGGATTTGAAATTAGCCCTCGCTTAGCTTTCGAGCGCAATTGTCAAATCTCATACATTGTCCATTTAGCGATTGCGTTAGCGATTATCGAAAGACATCTTGTCTAGGGGGGCTGCACATTACGGACCTACATTGTAATAATTTGATGGAAAAGTCGTGTTTCAGAAATATTTAGGCAGTTTCAAATTGTGGAACTATGCAAATTCTAAGAAAAACTTATTAAAGATCACTATTTAACTTAAGCGGTACAAAGTTCGCCGAGTCAGCTAGTATGACTATAAAGTTACACCAATAGACGTGTATTTTCTTTGTATAAATAGGTGCGAGAAAATGTTATTGTAAAATAAATAGGAATAGTTTTTTTTTTGTAAAAAATTATTTAAAGGAGGCGATAAGTACTTACTTTCAAGTAGGTAGGATAATTTGGGTGTAATTTAAATATTTTTTTTTAGTTTTGTACGGTAAGTTACTAATCAAAGCTTATGACAAACTTTGTCGTAGGAACCATAAATGTTCAAATATTATGAAAAATTGAGGTTTTAAAAAACTAAAATTAATTGACAATGATAATAATTCATCAATTATTAAGCTTTCCAATTTTAATTAATAATAATTTCCTATTACTTTAGTCACTGCATATGAGCTAGGCTTAGGCACGTAAGTCTGTCTGTTTAATATTATATGTCGATAGACTAATTAAATTTTCTCTTTAGGTATCTTCACTATCGCCCATTAATAATGTACGTAAATTATCAAAAATATAAAAATTCTTACACAATTAAAGAAAAATATTACTGCTGAACGCTTCTTCAAGTAAATTGGCAAATGAAATCAGAATATGAAACCTTAACTACATATTCCTAATTATATTTTTCACAATTTTGTTTACTTATTTGTGAAGAGTTAATTGCGGTGTATTTTTGTTTTTTCTCGCACTGCATTGCAAGAAGGCATTCTGTAGTCTTTTATTGTGGTGCACTGTTAAAATATTACTGTAAATTACTTCGAGATTATGGAAAATAGTCAAAATCCGAAGCAAAATTCACACGTTCGTTTGGCACTTAAAATGGCGGACTGGTCACGGTAGGCAATTTTGTGACGTCACAGAAAATACATGCCACAGACGAAACAGTATGCATCTCTTTCTACAAATGTATTTTCACTTTTGTAAGAAAGAAACAAAACGATATTTGATAGATTCGTGTCAAGATATCAAAGAACAGTTTAACGGGGCATCTCCATATGTCTATCTCAATGTCAAGTTCCGTTTCACACTGTCGTTTATTACATCTTCACGCTTAATTGAAAAAAAGATATTTTTCTAAAAAAAAACACAACAACATTAAAAATGTGTTTATTTTTTGAGAATAGTATTTTAACTTGCTGAAACGAATAATACTAAGCAAACGATGCATAATTCAAAGTATTTTTTTGGTGATTTGCGTGTAAAGGGTCGTCAATGTCGAAATCGAATGACAGATTATGTCTTTCATTGATTTTACAGTCAATCGATTTTTGATTCTCTTTTGTGCTGTGTTTTGACCCCTATTTTGTTTCACGGACTCTAATATCACCTGCTTCTTACGACCAGCTTATACAGGATGGCCCATCCATAGGCGTTCAAAAGAAAAATTTAGAAGCTCTATGCTATGGGGTATCCGAATCACCCCCATGTATGTTCAGCGATTTTTTGTAGTTTAGGAGCTAGAATTATTTTTAGATTTTTTCAGTAATTTTCTACCGACATTGGTTTTCCTTTTTTATCTTTTTTTTCCTTACGTTTACAGATGTTTTTTTTTTGTGTAATTAATCATCATAATAGTAGCTAACACCTGAAATAAAACGGTTTGGCTAAGCATTGCAGAACTTACATAAAATTTTATCTGAAGTTCAAAATTACTGTTAGAGTTCAGTAGTCAAAAATGTTAAGGGCTTAAAAAAAATTAGTAAGGGGTGCCAGAGGTTTCTAAGCATTCTTAAAATCTGCTAAGAACCTGTAACAATGAATATCATTCATAAAAATCAGACCTTAATACTGGTTTTTCTTCTGTAACTGGCCTTGAGGTAAACAAAGGTCGACAAATTGAAAAAAAAAATGTTTTTCTTTAGGTGTTGTTGAATTGTAACGTGTCTAGTATTACTTAATATTCGGTACTCCATGGCGGTCATGTTATCGGCTTCAGATGATTTTTGAATTATGCAGATAGCCATAGTCTTCTCGGAATATCTCTTTTAAACCTTAAAACATCTACACACGTAAAGAAATCCTTTACCTGAGTCGTGGTTTCGGCAAGCGCAAACAATGAAACCGGTTTGTGCGAGTAAGACAGCTAGCGACGCCAGCAGCGCAGAGGACCGCAAACTCAAGCAACGCCTCAGTCGTTCTCACACTGTGTTTACTGCTGCTTGTTACGTCGTATCATATCGCTTTACTCACGAACACTCCTACCTCATCGGATTCTGTTTTCTGTTATCGACTTGGACTGTGCGCTCGTTATCGGACTTCGCTTTGCATATCGATTTGGACTTGTTACTTGTGGTAGTGATGAATTACTCGCTAAGCGAATATGCAGAAATGCATTACTATTACGGCGTTGTTCAAGGTAATGGCCGTGAAGCAGCAAGATTGTACAGAGAACAGCTTCAACGTCGAGGAGGACGACAACCTGATCGTTATCCTGATCATCGCGTTTTTATTAACACCCACAACGCGTTGATGGCAGGCCGGATTCCTGGTCGCCATGGTGCTGGGGAAGGGATCCCTACAGCTGATCCTGATCGCAGGGAAACAGTTGTGGAGGAAGTGCAATGGGATAGTGCAACAAGTACGAGGAGAATGGCTCGTAGACTAGCGATCTGAAGTGTTCAACATTCACAATTACCATAGTTGGGCTATCGGGAATCCACATGCGGCAAGACCATCAACATTCCAACACCGCTTCAGCGTGAACATGTGGTCCGGCGTTCTCAACGGCGAATTTATTGGCCCTTACGAACTTCCATCCAGGCTCAATGGAGCCGTCTACAGAGAGTTCTTGGAGAATCAGCTTCCAGATTTGCTGGAAGATGTTAACTTATTGCTGCGCTGTCGAAACATGATTTTGCAACATGACGGGGCGCCATGCCATTACGCAAGTCAAGTGCGAAGCTTCCTAAATGAAAACTATCCCGGCAGGTAAAACACGATATTTGATTTACATTTTTACAATTTAAAAGCTGTGACAAATTACTAATTACACATTTTTTATCTGATTTTCAGATGGATCGGAAGAGGTGGACCAATTTCCTGGCCGCCACGGTCACCTGATCTAACCCCGATCGATTTTTTCATCTGGGGGTACTACAAAGAAAACGTATACGCGCGGGAGTCTAATAGTGAAGAAGAGCTGAGGCGGTAAATTGAAGAAACGGGAAACATAATAAGAAGCAACAGAGAAGCTTTTAGACACCTCAAACACAATTTCTTTAGGAGATGTAGATTGTGCATTTCTGTGGGAGGACGCCAATTTGAAAACCTTAAATACCATAAATACACTTAAATAAAATTTAGGAACTAACAACTGTGTTTTATTTAATTAATCATAACTCTTTAAAAAAATACATTAATTTATTAAATTTAATTCAAAAATCATCTGAAGCCGATAACATGACCGCCATGGAGTACCGAATATTAAGTAATACTAGACACGTTACAATTCAACAACACCTAAAGAAAAACATCTTTTTTTTTTCAATTTGTCGACCTTTGTTTACCTCAAGGCCAGTCACAGAAGAAAAACCACTATTAAGGTCTGATTTTTATGAATGATATTCATTGTTACAGGTTCTTAGCAGATTTTAAGAATGCTTAGAAACCTCTGGCACCCCTTACTAATTTTTTTAAGCCCTTAACATTTTTGACTACTAAACTCTAACAGTAATTTTGAACTTCAGATAAAATTTTATGTAAGTTCTGCAATGCTTAGCCAAACCGCTTTATTTCAGGTGTTAGCTACTATCATGATGATAAATTACACAAAAAAAAAAACATCTGTAAACGTAAGGAAAAAAAGATAAAAAAGGAAAACCAATGTCGGTAGAAAATTACTGAAAAAAATCTAAAAATAATTCTAGCTCCTAAACTACAAAAAATCGCTGAACATACATGGGGGTGATTCGGATACCCCATAGCATAGAGCTTCTAATTTTTTCTTTTGGACGCCTATGGATGGGCCACCCTGTATATTGATAAAAAATATTGTATCTGGAAGGAAAGCTATCACAGAATATTCTTGTAGTTGTTTGATAAACTGGAAAACAATTGTATGCTGTGCCCGTATTATGACTATGACTGTGGTACCTATATGATACCTTGGGCGGGCCAGGCACCAAGATAATACAATAGCGGTACCAGCAGGTTTTTAGACAGTGTTGTTATAAATATAAGAGACTACGTTGAATAAATCTTTAGAGAATCAAAGTGTTTTATTTCTAAACATCTTTATTATTACATACTCGTATATTAATAAAATCCTATTAAATATTATATGTTTACGTAACGTTTCTAATTATTTTAACGTAACATAGTTCTAAGTTAGCGCCAATTATATACTTTTGCTTTCTTTCTTCTTTCTAAGTTTATTCAATCAAGGATTAAAAAATATATGTAGTGCTCCTAACCTAAAACGAAGAGGCTATTCAGACCCAGGGTCCCTACCTATCCTTAGATTATAGAAGTTGATTACTATTCGGACCCGATAGAATCGTAATCGAAAAATAACTTTAGGATAAATTGAAAACTGTCGGTTAGGTAAGGTAGAAATTGTGACCACACACAGAAACTTTAATGAAACTGCATATTTCATGCTCTGGGTCCAAATAGCAATCGACTTCTATAGGGATCCGGGTCCGAATAGACACAGCCAACCTAAAAAAGGAAAATGAGAATATCTCCCATTACTGATGTTTTTAATGAATTATTGAGCTATGGGAGTAATTCAAATAATGTTAGGTCTATAATAAATACAAAAGTAATGATGCCCATGGTTATTTAATATCAGGTCCAGCTACTATGGGGTTTTGGCCGATGTTCTTTAGTTTTGAAATTGAATAGAGCCAATAACGACGGTGAATCTATGTGGGAATGGAGTATTTTATGTAAATTTGAAAGTGCAGTATAATGACGTCTGACCTCCAGGGTATCAAATCCGAACCTCACCAAATGTTCACTATAGGATCTAATCTGTCGATGGATTCTATGCCTGTAGCACAACTGACTCAAAAACTTTCTTTGAATTCCTTCTATACGATAAATATGGACTGCATAATAAGGCGACCATATTATAGAGTTGTACTTCAGAATAGTTCTAACCATGGTGCAATAGAGGTATGAAAATGTTTGTGAATTTTTAAAGTCTTTGGCAGATCTTGCAATGAAACCAAGAACTTGAGAACTTTTATTAATGACCTAGTCATAGTGATCGTGAAACGTTAATTTACTATCAAAATAAACCCCCAAGTCTCTGATGACCTTTTTTGCGACTGAGAACAGCTTCACCAATTTTATATTTGTACAAGAATTTGTTCTTTTTACGGGTGAAAGATATAACATTACATTTGTCCACATTTAAGTGCATATAGTTCAGATCACACCATTCAAAAACTTTATCCAAATCGCTTATACAATAATAAAAAATCTTCATCTACCAATAGTTGTTTCCTAACTACTAAATTATAAAATATACAACAGTAGCAACACTGTGGGAAAGGGATAAAAGGTACAGTTATTGCTATCTCTCTCGGCACACTTTTGCGCTTTTAAGTGTTTAGTCTTTATTCATATAGAAATAAAGTCCTCTAAATAACAATATTTTGAAGAGCTCATTCCTGTTTGAGAAATTATTCCATGATTTTCGTCAATCGGAACGCAGGGTCATATCTCTTCTTAGTCTGTGTGTAGGGTTAGACAATGGGGGTGATTCTGAAGCGACCACCTAAAACTATAACTAAATAAAATTAGAGATAGAAATGTCAATCACCGTTTGGTATTCAGAACTCACAAGTTATCTCTAAAATTAAGAGTGACGTTACTAAACTACTCAATTTAGTGTTAGATGTTATTTTCGTATTCTGACATGCTTCCTAAATCTAATTTTTCCTATAATTTTAAATATGTCAAACTAATTTTAGGAGGTGAACTTTTAGGTGCCGTCTAAATTTATCTTGTTACTTTTTAACGATTTTCTAACATTACCGAAGGCAATTTTTTTTGTGCAACTTGCCAAATGGATGATGAATTGGTTGTTATGGCATTAATAGTCTTCAGAAATGTAAAATATTTGTTTTATATAAAAATTAGATAAATACCTGCCTTATAGTTTTAAAATATATTTGTAAAGTATCGACTTATTTATGTTATAGAATAGGAGAAGAAAAAGTAAAATTGAGGAAGTTGAGGGACAAATCAGACCCATTTACTATGCCCGAACGTAAATTTAAAAAAATATTTCGTTTTCCTCGCCAATCCGCTCGCAACTTGATAGAAGCTATAGACTGCACTGAAGTACAGATTGGCTCCTTACCGGAACATTTAAAGGTTTAAGCCAGCCTTCGGTCATGCAGAGCTGTCACTGTTGTCACTGATTTAATATTGCGCAAATTAACTCCACAAAAAAATTTAATTTCCTAAAACAGCAATAGAAAAGGACCTTGTCAAGGCAGAGTGAGCGAGCACCTACTTACATTGTAATAAAATATTTTGAAATAATTATTAAGAAATACATTAACATTCTCCGTCCTTTTTCTATTTAGGTTTCTACAAATATATGGAATGCCAAACACACTTGGAGCTGTTGATGGTACACATATTGGTCGAGGCCTGGAATGCAGTAAACTCCTTCTGTGTGGAGGTAATCACACAGAAGGAAGTGGCAGAACGGGCCAGAGAAGATGACCCAGCGGCAGATCCCTGCCGCCACAGAAGAACGGGGCGGAGGAGGCGGCAGTTCGCCCGCCTTCTTCCTCCTGACGGTGACCAGCGGGACGCGGGCCCGGGAAGCCCGAGTCCTGCATTGCACAGGCCACCGCCAGCCGTCGATACTCCTAATGCCCAGGAGCATCGCCGGCCTTCCCATTTTAGGGAGGTGAGAGGGGCTCGCCATAGGCGAGCAGACGCTGACGAGGTCATGGAAGTGTCCGAAAGGGTTCCCATGGCCTTGTCCGGCGACGGGGCGTCCCTCCCCGACGTATCCTCTTCGTCAGATGACGGGGAGGATGCGGCGGTGATGGACATTCTCGTGCCAAGGCGTTTGTGAGGGGGCATCGTTGGGTTTAGAGGTATGCGTAACGCATTTCCCAACGTTAAAAAAAATGGTACACATATTGGTATATTGTTGCTCCACCACTGACACACCCTACAGCACCAGGAAACTTATTATACAATAGGAAAGGCTTTTATATGTAGCATCAATTGCCAAGTCGTGAGTTGTAATTTGTTTGTTCCCAAGTAGTCTAATAGTACTGACAGATGATAGGTAGGTTATGTATGTATGTATTTACTCTTACAACAGAAATTAATATTCTATCTGCAGATAGAAGTATGCCTATCTAAGATTTGTTGCCTAGCAATAACTATTATTTGTCAATAAATAACAGCGGTTATTATGAAAAGAAAACAAAAATTACTAATGAAACAAAATACGCAATTTTAAAATTCAGAGGAAGTCACGAAGTACCTATCTATACAACTACAGACTACCACGTAATTTTTTTTAACATAGCATAGGCGCGAAGCCATCACAATCGCAGAATAAATGTCGAATAATTTTTCTTTTGTGATAAAATGAATGATAAATAATAAAATTTCTTTTCTGTTATTTACAAATACTATAGAATAAAGTAAAGTTAGTAGAATATAGCTGTTTTTAATGTTTCTAAATTATCCCGTTTTTCTACAGCACTAGGTGTATTTATAATCTGTGTATTCAATTTAAGAAATTGTCAAGTACAGTTTAAATTAAGAGAGTCCGGCGTTTCAGAATACGAATTACCTAAAACTAATTTAAAATTATATGTTTAATTTTAGTTTTAGTTTTAGTGCAGGTAACTTCAGAATTACCCCCAATAGCACATAAAGCATTGTATTTGTTAAGTCATTGGACAATAGCAAGAAGCTTATGACAATAGATACCAATAGACATGAAATACCTACGAAAAAAGCGTGCCAGCATTTGGGTTGGTGCTCTAAGATGGCGGAAAAAAACTAGGGACGCCGCATCCAAGATTCCACACTTTTTATGTTTTTCTTTATAGAATTCATTAAAAAAATCAATAAAAAACGTATAACTCTAAAATGCACTCACAAATAATGCTCACCGACTGATATTTTAGCACAACAACAAACACGGTGCTTTGTAATGGCGGACTGAACTGGACGCAAAATTTGAGACATAGGTAGTTTTCCAATTACAGCACTAGAGCGCATTATGCGGCATAATGCTTAACGTTGAATGTTTCAACTACAGCAACACTTCGCATAATCGAGCACTCTCAAAAGTAATGTTTTCGTGTGATGCGTGCAATCGATACCAACTCAGTGACAGAAAATTAACGTGTTTTTTCTTTAAGTTGGCATTGATCGAAATGTTTTATTTATATATAATCGTTAGTAATATTATTTATTGTTGAAAAATTTTTAAAAGCTTTCGTTTCATTGTAGTTTTTTTGAAATAATCAAAGTTAATTCAAACTGTCTTAAAAAAATAAATATAAGTACCTATGGATGAAGGTACAAAAATTACTCAAAACAAAAAAATGTTAATGAAATAATCAAAATCCAAATTACTTAAAATAACCGTAAATAGTTTTCAATAAATTATTATGTATACCACATTATTAAAGGAAGTCACTGAGTCGCATTATGCTCTGTAATTGGAAAACTACCATCGTAGTTTTCCAATTACAGAGCATAATGCGACTCAGTGGTGCACAATGCCGAATTATGCTGATGCTTAATTGGAACGTGAATTAGTTTTCAAATGCACCAGCAGAGTGCGCTAAGTTCAGTGTTGAAAAAAAGAAATATTCCTAAAGTTAGCAATAACCTCATTAATGTGTAAATAATGTGGTATACATAATAATTGGTTGAAAACTATTTACGGTTATTTTAAGTAATTAGGATTTTGATTATTTCATTCACATTTTTTTGTTTTGAGTAATTTTTGTACCTTCATCCATACTTATATTTATTTTTTTAACACAGTTTGAATTAACTTTGATTATTTCAAAAAAATTACAATGAAACGAAAGCTTTAAAAATTTTTCAACAATAAATAATATTACTAACGATTATATACACGGTTATTTTTTTATCATACTGGAAAATTTTAGAGGCAGCTCGGTAGACGCTAGACGACTCATATCAATAAAAAAAACATGTGGTTATATTTTTAAAATTTTATCCGCCAATAATATTAAATTATAGACATTGTTCTTGTTTACTACAAGATAAGGTAAGATTATGAATGAATAAAGCATTTACTACTACGGGCTTAGGAAAATGCGGCAACGTCGCATTATTAATTCAAGCAAGATCAATCTACAACTCGTTTGAAATAAGAGTTATTATTGCACTAGACACTACAATAGTGAAAGACAGAGACAGTCGGCGCCGGCGCCGAGCGCCGGCGGCGGCGTTTTGTTGTTTGCTGTCGCTTGTCGGCACGAGCCGGCCGGCTTTAGTTCGCCTTTAACCCCGTTGCGTGTGAACGTATCGCGATGTCGCGCCCGCGCCTGACGCGCGGCAATCGGGCGCATTCGGAATTTTAGTTTCAAGTTAACACATCTCGCGAATACACAGACCTTACTCCGGTAGACCGTAGACTTTTACTTGTGAAGTGAAATTAAGTGTTTGTTGTAAGAAAGTGAACCCACAAACGTAAGACTTGGAAGCGAAAACTGCATTTCGAGACGTTAAACACTAACCAAAGTGATATGTTGTTGTGGTCATGTATAGTTTTAAACGTGCACGACTATGTATGAGTTAGAGGACTTCCTTTAAATTTAGAACTCTTTTGTTATTAGAACTAAAGTTAATTTAAATTGTTTCTCAGGTAGGTAAGGATTTAAAGTTGATTCCAATTTTTTAACTACGCCAAAACAACCTACCATAACCGTAATACCTACCTAGTACTGTTTGTTTTCTTTAAAAACTTTGTTTTGCCGGTCCTAAGCCCGTAAAGTAGGGAGGTGAAATTGTGATCAACTCAGTGATGAATTTGAATCGGCGACGTTGTTGCCAGTTCGCGTTCATTCAATGTTTTGCCTACAACTTCACTCAGTGTCCATACCAGTGCAGTATTTTTTGGATATTTTAGATAATAAATATCTAATTAAACAGGTGAGTAAATTTTATTATTAATGGTTAAATAATTCTTCTACCGTGTCCTGAAGCCACCCTTAAAATAACCAGGGTGATAAAAAAATAACCGTGTATAAATAAAACATTTCGATCAATGCCAACTTAAAGAAAAAACACTTGTTAATTTTCTGTCACTGAGTTGGTATCGATTGCACGCATCACACGACAGTGTTGCCAACTTGGGGGTTTTCCCCCTAAATTTAGGGGAGAGAAACATTGACAGGGGAATATTTAGGGGCAAGATTTTTTTGGGGGATTTTTAGGGGCCTAGGTTTATTTACGTCACTTATTAGCAGATTTAAAAAAAATCACTTATAAACAGAATCGTACGGCTAAAATAAACTTTCCATTTTCAAAATAATGTCCAACTTTCAATCTAAAAAAGACATCCGAAGTAAAGCCTAGTTAAAATTCTATTTTGCAAAATTAAATCGAACATGGTAATGGCAATGGTAAGTAATAAAACGACGTAAAATAGGAATGTAATCAATTACAACACAAACAGTACACACTATTTAGTTCTTCTGCCGAATTCTATTCAGAAGTTTATTATAATTTTAGTGCTGCCAACTGCCAACGTTTTGAAAATATTGGAAAGATTTTTATGGCGTTATTGTTAGATTTATAGTCTATGATGATTGGTGTTGTATACCTTAAATATTAATCGACTATGCTAAGACATATTTTTGATATGCTGGCAACTTTGTTCCTTTTTTGATTTCCTTCTTCCTGTCTGTCATCGGACTGGCCGGACGCATTATTTTAGCTAATGAGATTTGTATTTTATTTAAAGTGCCGATTCGCTTGTACACATTTTATTAGAGTTAATAAATTGTTTTGCAAGTCGTCTGGTGTTTGACTGTGCCTAATCTCCGTTTACCTGCTGCCACTCGATTAAGCCTCCTAAGAGGTCCTCCACGTTGCTGGGCCCTCCTAAGAGGGCCCAGCAACGTGGTATGTTACAAAAACGGAAAATTAAGAGCCAGTCTTTGGAAATACTTAATCGAATTCTTAGAATTGCGTCGGATGCCGAAATAAACCTGAGAAGATTGAGGTAACCAATTTAGAGCGAAAATTGTTGGAAAATGGCCGCGACGGAACAGTCGGTCGGCCATGTGGGCCGTGTCACGACCACGTCTCATGCGGGTCACATTGAAAAGTTGGATGGCTCAAATTATTACAATTGGAAATTCAGCATTAAGAATTTATTAGTGTTGGAGGGTTTGTGGAATTCGGTAGAAGGCCGTGATGAGGATGCCAGCAACCAGCAGCGCGCCCTAGCCCGTATTTGCCTATCTCTTCAGACTCATCTTTATCAATATGTGAGAAATGCGAAGACTCCTCAGGAGGCGATGAATAATCTTTCTGTGGTGTTCGAAGACAGCGGCTTATATCGCCGTGTCCTGCTCTTACGGAAGCTGCATCGCATACAGTTCTGTGATTTTAATAATATGGCAAAATATATTGATGAAGTGACAACTCTTGTGCAGCAGCTGCATGATATAGGACGGAGTATAGAGGATGCAGAAGTAGCCGAAATTCTCCTAAGCGGACTGCCCTCCGAGTATGATACTCTGGTGTCAAACTTAGCTACAGCAACTGTCACCAAGCAAATCACTAGTGAATTAGTCAAGTCTAGACTGTTACAAGAATTTTCTAGAAAGTCAACATTATGCAATGAGACTTCTTATGTAGCAAAGAAAAATTTAATAATATGTGATTTTTGCAAGAAGCAGGGACACACAAAGCAAAGATGCTACAAGCTTAAACGACAGAAGAAAAATCAAGAGAAGAGCAACCTGGTATCTGCATTTCTGACATCAAATCACAATGAAATGGACTTCTACCTGGATAGTGGTGCAAGTAACCATATGGTTAAAGATGAAAAGCTTTTACATGAAATAAAACCATCTTGTTCATCTGTAAAGGTTGCCAATAATCAAATCATTAAGTGTCAAGGAGTAGGAAATTTAAAATTGAGTCTGAGTAGTGAGGTGAGTCCATTATCTTTATCCAATGTTATGTACATTCCACAATTGTCTAGTAATTTAATTTCAATTTCAAAATTGGTTGAACAAGGTTACTCAGTTAATTTCAATAAGAAAGGTTGTTTAATTTATGACAGAGGCAAAACCACTAGTAATCCTATTGCATGTTTTGCATGTGTGAAAGGTCTTTATAAAGTAAGTGTGAGTGTCTGTGTAAAAACTAACAAAACTGACTTGCCTATGGAGCACTCTTTGTTCCTGAGTGATAGTCAGGAATCACCGAGCGCCGCAGTAGCAGTTTGCTCAAATACGGAGCTGTGGCACAGACGCCTGGGACATTTGAACATCAAAGGTATGAAACAGTTACGGGAAGGTGCATGTGGTGTTATGTTTCAGGAAGAATTGAAGAACTGCATCCCTTGCGTTCAGGGGAAGATGTCGGCCGCATCTTATCCCAAGGAGGCAAGTCGAGCTAATGAACCTCTGTCACTGATACATACAGACGTCTGTGGACCGATGCCAGAGCCAAGCTGGGGTGGGGCAAGATATATTGTTACTTTTACTGATGACTACACACGAAAAACTTTTGGCTACCTGATGAAGCAAAAATCTGAGGTAATGACCCATTTTATTATCTTTAAATCATGTGTTGAAAAGCAGTTGGGATTATCTATTAAGATTATCAGATCTGATAATGGTGGTGAATATTTTAGTAAAAAATTTTCTGATTATTTACTAAAGGAAGGCATTGTACATCAAAGTACAATCCCTTATTGTCCACAACAAAATGGTGTTAGTGAGCGGCTCAACCGCACATTGATGGACAAAGTGAGATGTATGCTCATAGAGTCAGGACTATGCATGAGGTACTGGGGAGAGGCAGTTAAAACTGCAATATATCTCAAAAACAGATCTCCCTCCGCAGCCTTGTCAGGTTGTGTACCTGAAGAGCTGTGGACACGGTCATCAGTAGATCTTACTCATTTGCGTGTCTTTGGATGTCTGGCTTACTATCTCAATCCATCCCAAAAGCGACAAAAACTGGACCCAAGAGCTAAAATGGCTATATTTGTTGGATATAGTGAAACCTGCAAGGGTTACAGATTAATTGAGCCATCTAAACCTACATCTGTGATATTGTCTAGGACTGTGATATTTATTGAAAATAAATTTTCCAATTTTAATAATTTAAATAACAAAGACTGTGATAATTCATATTATTTTAATATTCCAAATAGTGTTAATAGTTCAAATTGCAATTTAAATAATGAGAATAATGATATTTTAGAGAATAATGATATAAATAGTAATAATAATTTATCTCAATCTTCAGATGCTGGCAGTGAAGGAGAGTTCTGCACAGGCAGTGAACCCGAGCCCGACTCCGATGAAGAGTCTGCCGATGACGAGCGCCTTAAGCGCTTGACGTCGTCTGGCCAAGCTTCCGGTGAAGAGATGGCAGTTGCGAAGGAACCTTTGACGCGGGTGTCAGGTCGCTCTGTTCGTATTACACGTCCACCACAAAGGTATGGAGAATACGATTACTCGATGTTGACTCGACATGCTTTTGAGGAACCACAGTCATATGATGAAGCTATGACTTCACCACAGCATCAAGATTGGTTAGCCGCCATGCAGAGAGAATATGATTCATTGATGGCTAATCAGGTATGGAAACTTGTAGATAGACCTACTAACAAAAACATAGTTAAGTGTAAGTGGGTATTTAAGGTCAAGCATGATTGTGATGGTAAATTTGATCAATTCAAGGCACGTCTTGTTGCTAGGGGCTTCACCCAAAAACGTGGTATTGATTATAATGACACTTTTTCTCCTGTGGTTCGTCATTCATCATTGAGAATTTTATTTTCATTGGCTAATGATATGGACTTGGAGATAGATCACCTTGATGTGACAACTGCATTTTTAAATGGAGATTTGCGTGAAGTCATTTATATGGAACAACCTGTAGGGTTTAATAATGATAGTTTTAATCAAGTTTGTTTACTACAGAAAAGTATTTATGGTTTGAAACAGGCTAGTAAAATGTGGAATGAAAAAGTAAATAAAATTCTTACTGAAAATGGTTTTAAACAATCTGTATGTGAACCTTGTATTTATACAAATATTGTTAAAAATGATATTGTCATAGTTGCCTTATATGTAGATGATTTTTATGTATTTTATTCTAAAGAGAGTTTAATGAAAATGCAGTTGTTAACTATTTTGCAAAAGGAATTTAATGTTAAAAACTTAGGTCCATTGAAAAATTGTTTAGGCATGAGAGTCATAAGAAATAAAGAACAAGGTACTTTATGTTTGGATCAAACTGAGTATATTAAGAAATTGTTAAAACGATTTAATATGGAAAATTGTAAATATATCAGTACACCAATGATGTTAAATTCTAAATTGAACTCTGTTAATGTAGACACACAATTAGAAGAGAATGTTTATCACTACAGACAACTTATAGGTAGTTTAATGTACTTGTCAGTGTGTACTAGACCAGATATATCTTTTGTTTGTAGCCAGTTGAGCCAATTCAACAGTAGCTTTGATAGATCTCATTGGCTAGCGGCCAAAAGAGTTTTACGGTATTTAGCCGGTACCATTAATTACTCTTTATGTTTCATAAAAAGTGTTAATTTGGATTTGTTGGCGTATACCGATGCCGACTGGGGTAATGACATAAGTGACCGAAAATCATATACTGGTTTTGTCATAAAGCTGGGGAATAACTGCATTAACTGGGAATCACGAAAACAGAAGTGTGTGGCACTGTCTAGTACGGAGGCCGAATACCTTGCTATAAGTGACGTATGTAAAGACTTATCTTTCATAAAAAGTTTACTTTTAGAACTATCTTTTAAGAAAATTAATTGTACAGTTTTTAATGACAACCAGAGTGCACAAAAACTTTTGCAATGTAAAGAATTTTGTCATAAGAAAACTAAGCATATAGATATAAGATATCATTTTGTAAAAGATTTAATTAAAAAGAACTTTATTTCTGTAAAGTACCTTTCTACAGATGAAATGATAGCAGACGTGTTAACTAAACCTTTATGTAAACAAAAGCATTACAGGTTTATTGATAATATGAACATTCGAATGACACCTAATGATTCTACATTGTAGAGTAATGACACTATTTATGATGTTATAATAATAACTTTTCTTTTTTTTTTGACTATATTGTAAGGTATAAGGGGAAGTGTTAGATTTATAGTCTATGATGATTGGTGTTGTATACCTTAAATATTAATCGACTATGCTAAGACATATTTTTGATATGCTGGCAACTTTGTTCCTTTTTTGATTTCCTTCTTCCTGTCTGTCATCGGACTGGCCGGACGCATTATTTTAGCTAATGAGATTTGTATTTTATTTAAAGTGCCGATTCGCTTGTACACATTTTATTAGAGTTAATAAATTGTTTTGCAAGTCGTCTGGTGTTTGACTGTGCCTAATCTCCGTTTACCTGCTGCCACTCGATTAAGCCTCCTAAGAGTTATTAACGCTGCCCATTTCCAATGCCGCTGTGTAGCGTACGTTTTTTTTGTGGGACCTATGCTGTTAGCTGCAGATGGTTTTCACAGCTTCACCTTTATGTTTTATATGAAGGCGAGAACTTTGGTGGGTCCTCAAGCCTCGTTTGGCAAACCAAATGTGATGGATTTCCAGCTCAGAGAGGCATCACCTCGGGGTTGTCCCGCTCTCTGAGTAGAGTAACCAGATGATTATAGCCGGTGCGGAGAGCGGCCGCAACTCGAGCGCGCCTCTAAGGCCTGGACGCTCAAGTTCACCGTCTAGTGAAGGGTGGAGAGAAGCGACCGGGGGCTATTGTCTATGAAAACATCTATCACGATCGCTTTGAATTTGCCTATCATTGCGGTGTCATTACTAGACTGTGTCAACTATCTGATAAAATAAAGCGATGGATGCACTTTGATTGTCAAAATCGAAAGCGATCACAATAGATTTTTTTACACAATCAAGGGGCGGGTACATATCCGTACCTGGTATATCGCATAAGATTTACTTACACATACAAGAAAATTTGATTCGTGCATTTTTGAACCTTTAGAGAACATGTAAAAAGCTATAGCATCACAAAATGAAATGCACCTAGAGATGGAAAAAACGTATCTTTGTTGAGATTGGATCATTTGTATCCGGATCAGTACAAAGATTCGAATCAGTAAAGTGCTTCATTTGCATCATTTGCATCAGTGACTCTGAACCGATTTAGTATCGCAAATAAATGAAATAAATACCTTCATGAATCGTTTTTATTGCCATTGTTTAAAGAATTATGTATGTACATAATATTTTGTTTTATTAAATTGAAAATTATTGCGATCCAAGATTTAATTACACTAGGAAATTATATTATTACATAAAGCGCGCGATAAATAACACGATTCTCGTAGGCAAGACGCTCTCGCTCATCCCATGACAGTTGAATGATGATTGATGACAGTCGAAGTGCAGAGGGCACCGTAGTGCTATCCACACTAATCGATTCACTCAATTTTTTTTTCATTGAAGTTTTTATAGAAATCGATTTTCCTTCATACTTAATACAGGACTGTCAGTTAGTTGTTAAAGATCTAACTGGCGTATTTAAAAATTGATTTTATTTGGGCTAGTGTTGCCGTCTCTCTCACTCACCCACTAGTAATGAATTAGTGAGAGAGCTGGCGGTTGGCGATCGCCGACGCAACGCGAAGCGCTCCGACTCCGAACTATTTACCTATCTCAATCGTGTGAGCACCGCGTTTCGAATAAAACCAAGATGCAATTGAGCGACGCAATCCGAAGCGCTCCGACTCTGAACTATTTACCTATCTCAATCGTGCGAGCGCCGCGTGCCAATTGAAACCGAGATGCAATTGAGCGAATGATTCATTTGCAGCGCTGTTAGAGATTTGAATCAGTGAATCACTTGGAAGAAACGACTCACTGAGTCGTTTCTGTAAATATCGACACATCTCTACCTAGCACTAGCTCTTCTGAAGTCATTGACGACGCTAATGCCATTTTAGAAATATTAAATAACATTGCCCAATTATTGTTTCATTATATGTATAATCCTAAAATACTTATAATATGTAGTACTGATTACTGACAAGGCAAAATATAATATCTAAACAATATAAGATTATTTTAAAAAACTTAGGGGTTTTTAGGGGGATTTTAAAATAATCTTGGGGGAAAAATTTTGGAGGGGTTGGCAACACTGTCACACGAAAACATTACTTTTGAGAGTGCTCGATTGTGCGAAGTGTTGCTGTAGTTGAAACATTCAACGAATAACATTGCGAATCCATTGGTTTAGTTAATCTGAGGTCGTACCGTATAGTACATAGATATAGAATGAAATAGATGGGCTATAAAAGCCGTCAAACATGAGGAAAAGAGATAAACTTATACACATTGCCAAAGGAAAGAAGAAGATGGCTTATTTTTTTTTGTCCTTGTTACCGTATATAGGTGAAACTGGTAGTGGGGATTGTTTATCACCAGGGTCTGGTGCTAAACAAATACGTGGAAGAAATTTGTTGTGTGAATTATAGCTTACTGTGTAATTATTTAACACTTTAATTAGTGTAATTGTGAACTATTTGAACATTTAAATCATGGTGCACTGCTCCGTTTTAGGTTGTAATAGTGATAGTGCTAGAAAACAGGAAAATATAACCTTTTACAGGTAAGACCTAAATTGTGTCAATAAAAAGCTCCAAAACTATTTTTTAAATTATAAATACAAGTTATATTGCAATATTTTATCATTCTACTATAGTTCTCAATCATATTATGGGATTAAACATGAAATTTCAAACTAAGTAGTAAGGTTACTGTTAACCTAACAAGCTAGGAATGTCGCCATACAATATGGCCACGTATACAGCCAACGCGTATAACATTTTGCCGGGTTATAATGATACCAGTTACGCTACGACTATTTTTCCTTGATTCGTAGGTAATTTGTTACGTGAAAGGGAACTCACATATTAGTTTCTGTGTTACATTAATATTGACATATTTAAGTATAAAATTTTGAGCATTTTAGATAACAAAGTTAATTCTTTTGAAGTGAGACTTTCCATTTGCTTGTTTGTCTGTATTTAACAGATTTCCTTCGGAGATAACTACTCGAAAACAGTTGGGTTAAAGCTACTGGTCGATTGAATTGGCAGCCAACCAAGCATACCCGAATGTGTTCTAAGCATTTTGAACAACAGTGGATTCAGAAAAACAAAAAAGGCACTTTTCTTAGGAGTGGTGCTATTCCTAAACTTTTTTTACAGATCAGTAACTTATACATATTATATCTACAAGGTACATACCCTATCAAGCCAAAACCTAAATTTATTTTTCACAAACCCAACTATTTTTATGGGGATTTCGAAATTTATTTTACAGTTTTGGATTAACATGTGTAGGGTAGGTACCAAATCCTTTTCTACTATTTTGATATGGCCAAACATATTATTAATGGTTTGATTTTGGTCATTTTCTATTAATATAACAAGTCTGACCATTAGTACAGATACAGTTTAAAATTTTATTAATTAATATTTTTAATGTTGTAAAATTAGAACCTGCTTTTATTTTAACCCTGTATACACATTGTTTCAAGACGCATCGGTGTTGGATTTCGGTTCAATTTTGAATACGCCCCGAAAGAGAAAAATGCGGCTTCAAATGCTGGGTTTGAAACAATCAGCGAGGTCATCAAATAAAAAACTACGGCCAGTGCGTCAATCGCTTAGACGATTGGGAAAAAAAGTAGTCACACTTGAAAATGTGTAAAGTGATTTGAAGTGTAAGTTAATGATGCAAAATTAGTAGTTGGACATTTTAGATACTGTCGGAGGAACCAATAGAGATTTTCTGAAAATATTTTTAGGAGTTGACAAAAGAAAGTATTCTGAAACTTTAAGGAAATTCGCGCTGTGCTTACACTTTTTAAGTTCAAAGGCATATGAGTTTGTACGTAAGCAATTTAATACGTGTTTACCACACCCAAAAACAGCTGGTGAGTGGCGAGGAGTAGACAGCCTCTAGAAAATGTTTGTGATTTATTAGCAATTTTGTGCCATAGCTAGTAATCTGGCTTAATCCAAATGAAATAAGTCATATCTCTACTTTGTCTGAATATTTAACAAGAACACATAGGATGTAGATATAGCTCTATGCACCGAACAAGTGTTTCTAATTAATTATATAGGTACTTGACAGAACATAATCTTCCTCAGAGATCTACAAATTGGTCTTGTCCTGCGCTATTTCCAAGTTGCCGCCAGCGGGGGCGTGGTTGGGGGTGGCAACACGGGCAACTAAGAATAACCAGCTATCTACATCGGCATCTTGCGTTCTTTGCCAGATCTTTTTTCCACATTGTGAGTAAGCTTACCAACTTTGGGCTTTTAGCACCATATTGAGTGCGGTATCAGTAGTTCAATTCTTGAACTTACCCAGCCCAAGTGAATTTTTACCTGTATTGTAGTGAATTTTATCTCTGTAAGCCGAAGTCCTTTATTCGATGACAATAACGGTGCTATTGAAATATAAGTTTAGAAAATGTTTATTTAAAATTTAAAAGTGTAAATAACTTTAGACTGCGGCGAAGGTTGAATGAAGAATTCAATAAAAAAAATCGCAACTTCCTCCCACTTTTATTTTTTGAGACATATTATTGAGCGAGGGGCGCTCATTAAAATGTCTCAAAAAAAATACGTAGATCAATCAACCCTACTTTATGTTTATAGTGGTAAAAGCCACTATAAACATAAAGTAGGGTAAAACTTAAAGCAACACTGGTATACCCATCTACTTTAGGCAGGTATGACGTCATCTATGTCTGTCCCTTACGGGTATACGGTCACGTCCTTAGATAAAGAATGAATAGATAGGACGTGACCGTATACCCGTAAGGGACAGACATAGATGACGTCATACCTGCCTAAAGTAGATGGGTATACCAGTGTTGCTTTAAGTTTTACCCTACTTTATGTTTATAGTGGTAAAAAGGTTGGTTGATCTACGTATTTTTATTGAGACATTTTAATGAGCGCCCTTCGCTCAACAATAAGTATGTCTCAAAAAATAAAAGTGGGAGGAAATTGCGAATTTTTTTATTGTATTCTTCATTCAACCTTCGCAGTCTAAAGTTATTTACACTTTTAAATAAAATTACACTTTTCGGATTTACTCGAGTATATTTAGTTTTAAAACATTTTATTTAATTATTTAATCCTCGATGATTGTTTCAAACGCAGCATTTGAAGCCGCATTTTTCTCTTTCGGGGCGTATTCAAATTTGAACCGAAACCCAACAACGATGCGTCCTGAAACAATATGTATACAGGTTAAAAATAAAAGCAGGTGCTAATTTTACAACATTAAAAATAATAATTAAGAAATTTGTAAACTGTATCTGTACTAATGGTCAGACTTGTTATATAAATAGGAAATGTCCAAAATCAAACCATTAATAATATTTTTGGCCATTTCAAAATAGTAGAAAAGAATTTGGTACCTACCCATGTTAACATACTCTTATAAAAAATTTGGTGTCATTAATCCAAAACTGTAAAATTAATTTTGAAATCCCTTATACAAATAGTTGGGTCTGTGAAAAATAAATATAGGTTTCGGCTTGATAGGGTATTTACTTTGTAGATATAATATGTATAAGTTACTGACCTGTAAAAAAAGTTAGGAATAGCACCACTCCCAAGAAAAGTGCCTTTTTTGTTTTTCTGAATCCACTGTTGTTCAAAATGCTTAGAACACATTCGGGTATGCTTGGTTGGCTGCCAATTCAATCGACCAGTAGCTTTAACCCAACTGTTTCGAGTAATTATCTCCGAAGGAAATCTGTTAAATACAGACAAACAAGCAAATAGAAAGTTTCACTTCAAAAGAATTACCTTTGTTATCTAAAATGCTCAAAATTTTATACTTAAATATGTCAATATTAATGTAACACAGAAACTAATATGTGAGTTCCCTTTAACGTAACAAATTACCTACGAATCAAGGAAAAATTGTCGTAGCGACTGGTATCATTATAACCCGGCAAAATGTTATACGCGTTGGTTGTATAGGTGACCTTATTGAATGGCGACATTCTTAACTTATTAGGTTAATAGTAACCTTATAATTAGTTTGAAATTGTTCACAATTACACTAATTAAACTGTTAAATAATTGCACAGTGAGCTATACTTCACACAACAAATTTCATCCACGTATTTGTTTAGCACCAGACGCTGGTGATAAACAATCCCCACTACCAGTTTCACCTATATACGGTGACAAAGACAAAAAAAAATGATGCCGTCTTCTTCTTTCCTTTGGCAATGTGTATAAGTTTATCTCTTTTCCTCGTGTTTGACGGCTTTTATAGCCCATCTATTCCATTCTATATCTATGGTCACGTCCTATCTATTCATTCTTTATCTAAGGTATAGTATTGTGAAATCTGTGTACCGTACGTATTTGACATTTCATGAATGCAAAAAAACAACAGGAAGAATGGCTGGTGCGCTGGCTAGAGTTATTCAGGGAACAAAGTCACAGTTAGGTAAATAAATTTTATTTTGTGTCCATAAATCTTTTTAAATTTATCATTTAACATTTTCTTTGCTCTCATTTTCTGTATTTGTGGAGTGATATGATTGATTATACTCTTGATCTGTTCTGCGCAGTCTACTTACATAATTTTGACATTTTGTTCACCTGTTATAGGCATTGTTGCACCGCTGGCGAGTGTCAACAATGTACCTGTGCGGTACCAGCAAACACAAGCGCCCCCAGCCAAGGCGAAGTATGGACCTCTTGCTGATGCGGATAGAATCTTCACAAACTTATATGGACGTCATGAATGGAGGTTGAAGGGGGCGATGGCTCGAGGCGATTGGTATTTGACTAAAGATATACTACTGAAGGGCACAGATTGGATTGTCAGTAAGTATATCATATCAATGCTGGCTATATGCAGTGCAATTGCTGTGTAACTTAAAATCAAAAATCGAAATATATTAGGTACATTTACTGCGGGTGTATAAATGCCGACAGCCCTATGAAGGCGTACGATGAATACTCACGATGAAGCTCACGTCTGTCACGTGTCATTTTGTGTTTAAATTTCTTTTGTATTAAGAGCTGATTATGGTTGTCACTTGCAAGTTTTTGTTTTCAGTTTAAAATCAAATAACTCTGAAAGTATTGGGGTTCCAGGTCTCAGACAAGCACCGAAGGTCCATTTAGTATCAAACTTATATGCCCCTTAAATGTTATTGGGGTGTTCAGTTACACCCGGTATATCATAGTATCATCATTAGGGAATGTAATCTCGTTTTCGCGAGATCTCTGCCTTTTTTAGCGAGATTGATCTCGGACGAAAAAAAGGCAAGATCTCGCGAGTTTAACGAGATTGCACTCGAGCATAAAATAGTCTAATAGTCTGACTAATTGGTATATGTTGTTAATTAATCTGTAATATCTAATGGATCTACTGAGTAGATATAGTTTCATTACTTTCATTTAATTGATAATAATATCTCAGTTTAATAATAGTCGACTCAACTTAGATAATAAGTTTAATTTTTTTGACTTCTTATTGTTTTGTTTGTTATAAAAGAACTGTTTTATTACTAAAAGATTTTTGTTTGATATTAGAAGAGAAGACTATTTGTTTCTTATATTTGTTATTTGATTGATACGTATGTCAAAGTTTACTACTTAGAAGTTGATTAAAAAATTATAGACAGATACGTCAAACAATGTTTGATGCATAAAAGTCTATTGAAAAAATTCGTGAACATAAATGTTTATCTTATAATACTTATAATATTGATTATTTTTTTCCTAATTTATTCAAATATTGATATTATTTGCAAAAAAAACACACCAAACTGCTAATCTCGCGAGATCTCGAAATTGGCGAGATCTCGCAGTATTGTTATTCATAAACTCGCGGGATCTCGCTTCAGCCCCAATCTCGTGAGATTTGCATTCCCTAATCATCATCATGTATTAACACTATGCTGCTGGCTGTATATAAATATAGCATACTTACGTTAAAATGATCTTCATAACAAAATACAACCGATAATGGAGATACATTATTCCTTCTCATCATCTTACGCCATTTTTGTCGTACTTTCGTATCGCGTGGAATACGAAGAAACACTTAATCGGGTGTACTATTAATAATGTTTTTGCACTTCGGTACCATACAATACTTGTTAGAAGGTTTTTTAACTTCTTCCGTGATTTGTATAGCAATTAAAACTGAAAATAGGTATGAAGTAACTGAAACGCTATAGTAAACAAACACGGGACACAACCAATGACGTCATCAAAAGCGCGCGCAAAATGGTGGCGTTTTTTTCTATGTTATAAAGATGTAAATGATTAATTTAAGGAATTAAAAAAAATGCATATTCCCTATCTATTGTTTCTATGTACTTTTAATAGCTCAGTATGTCAGTATAATTAATTTTAAATTCACCTTATTCTTTCTAATTGTAGATGAGCTAAAAACATCCGGTCTTCGTGGACGTGGAGGTGCTGGTTTTCCCACCGGCATGAAGTGGTCATTCATGAACAAACCATCAGATGGCCGACCGAAATACTTGGTTGTGAATGCTGATGAGGGAGAGCCTGGTACTTGTAAGGACCGAGAAATAATGCGTCATGACCCTCACAAGTTGATTGAGGGCTGCCTCATTGCCGGCAGTGCTATGGGTGCCCAAGCAGCATATATTTATATCAGAGGGGAGTTTTATAATGAAGCCAGTAATCTACAAGTTGCTATAGCAGAGGTAAAATGCTTTTTTTTGCCATCAGTAATACAGCTGCTGCTGTTGGCATAGCTTATTCCCAGCATTAGATGTATTTTGACTATTATATGGTGATAATACAATGTAGAATACAATGTAGAATACAATGTAGAGTACAATGTACCCTACCAAGTAGTCTAAATAACTGTATACAATTGATACATATATGAGTGAATAATTTATTCATGGTGTAAGTTGTCTATGAATAATTTGTTCACAAATTATTATATTGCGAATATAATTATTCATGATGAAATTATATATATGAATGTACCATATATACATATGAATATACCACACTTTGATAAGTTGTTTAAATACAACAAAAATAAACATTTAAGAGGTCACCATCTAAAACTGCAAACTAGCTCCTCACATAATAACCGTGGTCAGAGCGTGGAACAAACTGCCAGAGAATATTATATCAGCTGAAAGTGTGAATCAATTCAAGAACAGACTAGACAAACATATTTCTACACATAAAAAGAAAAAAAAAACAATGGTCAACGGGTTACAGGCATCTATAAGTTGTAACCTACTGTCTGCCTGATAACCATAATAATAATAATTATGTATTCCAATAATTAGCCACAAAACATTTTATTTGAATAATCCCCAAGTCCGATCTCCAGTAAAAACGGAAGGGTGTCTTTTAGCCTTTTTTTGCTAGGAAGGCATTTTGTTTAAATTTTGCCAAATATGTCATTGGAAGGTGCAATTTGGTATTTCCAATATCATTATTAAAGTCCTTTGTCCTTATGTAATCAAGATCTCCATGTCACATTCTATATGATTAGTATGAGTAGTTAAGTTCGACGATGACAAATCATCACAAATCGTTATGATATGACAACATCTACTTATAGCTCTATTATTTAATATCTATTTCTACATTATTACAGGCTTATCAAGCTGGCTTAATTGGCAAGAATGCCTGTGGATCTGGCTTCGACTTCGATGTGTATGTCCAGCGTGGAGCTGGAGCTTACATTTGCGGCGAGGAAACGGCCTTAATTGAATCTATAGAAGGCAAACAAGGCAAACCTCGACTTAAGCCGCCATTCCCGGCTGATGTTGGTCTTTTCGGTTGTCCAACTACTGTCAATAATGTGGAGACAATTGCTGTTGCACCGGTATGTGTGTACATACATTTACTAGACTTACTATTTTTATTACTGTTCCACTTATAAAATCTGTACTCAGGTATACCACAATCACTAAATACAATTAATCGCTGTAAATTTTCGAGACGCTTCGAGATGCTGCAAAAGGAAACTGTACCTAAGCTTAAAGGCATTAAATTGGCTCTCCACCGAAAAAAGTTGACAACTATTATTTGATGGAGAGATAACTTTAAAGTTAGCCGCTTTGTAGCTGTATTCACAGAGATGTCTCTGTCGTAATCCGCGCGGTCGCTGGTCGTTGATGTCGACTTGCGGTAGCTCAAAGTCACGAGCCCATAGACAAAGCGGTCGCCGTAACCAACTCACTATGAAATGGTATGATTTCACAATTCAGGCTAGGGCAAACAACATGAAAAAAAATTTGGGAGGTCCTGCTATGGATATATTGTTCTCATGCCGGGAAGCATCTTTCCTCTAGCACCATCTGCAGACGTAGCACGGGCTGCTAAGACTGGACTAGAGTTACGCATTATCTCACAATTCAGTGCCATAATCTCTATGTCTTAAAGAGTAGTATGGTGGCGCGTATTAAGTGTGACTTCCGTGGTAAATTTTCTTGACGTTCGTCAAGGAACACGTGTGACTGAGTTTCATCACAAATTTTGATAAAACAAAAAAATTGTGATAAAACTCAGTCACACGTGTCCCTTGACGAGCATTAAGAAATTTTTGTCATGTTAGTCCCACTCAATGCTACTCTTTAAGACATAGAGATTGTGCACTAAAATTGTGAGATACTGGGTGATTCGTGTTCAGCCTTGGCAGCCCGTGCTACGCCTGCTGATCAAAATTCAATTATAATTATGTTTTGTCATTACCTACACAGCATATAGTTTAACGGCCCAATTAATAAAAATTTTACTCCTTGGATCATCCTCGGTTTAATTATTCCTTATTTTATGTCTTATTTTGACATATGATAGCCAACATGTGCGAAAACAAGACAAAACCAGAGTCAAAACAATCCGTGAATAATCCAAGGAGTAAAAATTTTAGTGAATAGGTGAACACTTTGTTGTTACCCTATCTGTTATAAAACCTTTATGTGTATCTGTGCATCGTCCAGACTATATGCCGTCGTGGTGGGAAATGGTTTGCATCATTTGGCCGCACCCGTAACTCTGGCACCAAGCTGTTTAACATCTCGGGACACGTGAACACACCATGCACAGTAGAGGAGGAAATGAGCATACCACTCAAAGAGCTGATAGAGAGGCACGCTGGTGGCGTCTGCGGTGGTTGGGATAACCTACTGGCCATTATTCCCGGTGGGTCGTCCACGCCGCTTATACCGAAAGAGTAAGTTTAATTTATCTATCATATTTTTAATCATGGAGTATAATACCACCATCAGAATTTGATGGACATACATTGAAACAAAACAGTTACTACCTTAGGGTTCAGAATTATTTACTATGTACATAATTTATACTCTATTCCAGTCCAACGCATCTGAAGTGTTAACAAATAAGTCATGTGACTTGACTATAGACTGAAATCAAGTGAAGGACGAACGTCAATTTATTGCAGCTCAATTTACAGGTTGAATTTTATTCAACTTCGATTATGTTTCTGAGATTTTATAGAAATTGTGTAAATTATTCAAAGATTTGAGAAGCCTTTAAGCTTTGGCCATACCATATTTTTAATAAGTATGTTTTGATGTCCTGATCCATCTACGTAACAATTGTAATTGTAATACTTATATGACTTTCATATTGAGATTCTGAAATGCTTAGTATGTGTCAGAATCAGAACCTAAAAAAGAGAAGTTTAGAAAAATATTTTATAATGTATTTATCTATCTCTGTTTAGCACGAAATATATTTTATGATTAATAATCAAATTCCATAAACATATTCATTTCAGAATCAACACATCATTTATTTATATCATGGTGAAAAAAGTATTTGGGGTATTGCGAACAAAAGAGTATTCTGATAATTTGAGAGCACTTTGAGAACGCTTTTCGGTGTTTGTGTATGCTCAAATAATGCAATCAAAATTCTTTCTATATCAGATGCAATGCACAAATTTATTAATCTGATTATTTGATGTAAGTGTATACTGTCTATTGTATATTGGAAAATGAGATTAATGTGGCATACATTTGCAAATTGTACATTTTTCGTGTGGGATTCGCATCAAAATAACTTTTTTCTCTAATTTACATACTGAACTATGCCCGAATATTTCGTGATAAAACTGATCCTTGTTTAGTTTTTTTTTATGACTACACTTTCACTACTAACAAGCAAATTTTTTTGGTAAACATTCTATTAATAGATAATTGAAGAGGTACTTCACTCAAAGAAACCTCGCTTTTCGTCATGTATATTTCGTTTATTAATAAAAATGTTAAATAAGTGTTTAGATAAATATTTAATGATTGAAGTGTGAAGTCGAAACCTTAAAATTTTATGAATCATGTTTTAGTGGCGTTTCTTGCGAATATCGCTAATCAATGGTTTCGGACAAATTGGATTGGAATAGAATTACATATTATAAAATAAATATAGGCTATTGGCGGCAGGATAAAGTATTGTAGATTTTTGTTGTGTACTTTTTGGAGATAGGTTTAGATGCAAAAGTCAGAAAATTACTGCATTTCTATGTTACAAAACCTTAACATTTCTTTCCTGGGTTCCTGTCGGTGTCTTGCTTGACTAGGAGATGTTCGATTTTGACTTTGCAGTGTTTGCGCGACCGTCCTGATGGACTTCGACGCGCTGGTGGCGGCACAGACCTCGCTCGGTACGGCGGCCATCATAGTGATGGACAAGTCCACGGACATAGTGAAGGCGATCGCTCGCCTCATCATGTTCTACAAGCACGAGTCCTGTGGCCAGTGCACGCCGTGCCGCGAGGGCGTCTCGTGGATGAACAAGATCATTTACAGGTGCGTGTTTTAGTACATTGCGATATATAAGTGCGTTATACGGTGTATAACCAATATACACTTGTGAGGAAAAATACCTATAAACTGTTTCTTATTATTATTAAATAACACTAATCATTGTCAATTTGAAGAGAAAACTAAGTAATGGTAGTAAAAGAAACTTTTATTTATTATATTTTAAGTAATAGAGTTTACCCTATAGATTTTTTTCGAACTCTTTTGCGATAAATCAATGTAGTTCGTAAATGTCTTTTATTTCACGTCTAGCTTTGAAAAAAATAACACTATTACTCAAGTAGTGCGCTTATAGATTATATTTATTATATATTTACGTTTATAATACAGGCGTGTTTTATGAGCTGCTTTATGTGTCTAAAACTGCTGCAATTAGATCCACTTTACGAGCAAGTGTGTTGAAATTGGATTTACCTGTTATGAGTGCGTTTTGTTGATAAACAAGATTATCCACACGTTATCAAAACCCACCTGTCGGTTTTGATAACGTGTGGATCATAAATGTAGATGGGTGTCGACAGTGTCTTCGAGATATATCGTTATTCAGGGCTTCAGGCATACTGTTAATGTTTCTAATGAACAGTGCGATTGGATGCCTCTCGTGAGGACGTCACGTGGACGAGTTGTCTTACAGATAGGTGGTGATATGAACTTCAAGAGTAATAGGTTATAGTGTCTTATAATAATGCTGCATTGATCGATTTGTTGATTTTAATACCTATATGTAAAGTATCGTCAGCTACCCTCAGGACGAGATGAAAGCATAACTTCCCCAAAGTCAACTTTACATACATCAAAATTACGATGAGTCAAAAATCTCTCTTTAATAATAGTACATTAGATAGATAGATAGTCTTTATTTACACCCATCTTCATCACATTACTGCCGCGGTCTATACTTTGCTGGTCGAGCTGATGATGGCCGACAGCGCAGCTCCAGGCCGACACAGCGCGGTCAGCGTGCAGCACTTGATGGACGAGCTGAGATAAAGGCTGAGACCTTTACAGTGAGGACAGCAAGGGCTGCAATGATGGCCAAGCTGGAAGGCCTAGAGCGTAGCTAGGCTAGGTCGAGGCATTCATAGCGTGACCAGCGAAGCAGTCATTGTGGGCCAAGGCTTGTGTAGTGCTTTACTCAAAAATGCAAGTACCTAATCTAATAAAACCAGCAAGTAATTTAAATAAAAAATATATTAATTAACTAGAAATTTAATTAAAATGACAATTATGAAAAGTTAACGGCAAGGTCGACTTTGCTCAAACAAGGTTGTCAATTTTTCATTTCGAGTAAAGAGAATTAAATGTGTAATCGGTAATCTTAAGTAAATAAGTCTAAAGAAGTCGCGCTACAGTAAAATTTGAAATAACTTTATTGGGTTTTTCATAATTATGCTCAATACTTTTGCAGATTCGTTGATGGAAATGCGTCTCCAAAGGAAATTGACATGCTATGGGAAATCTCCAAACAAATTGAAGGTTGGTCAATTTGATTTTTCATATTAACTTAATTACATTTTAAACGCTACACGGCAGAGATTCTTTTTTGGTTCTTTTTTGGTACATACAATATCTTAAACCAATAACATTTCAAAACCCAACAATATTAATGGTGATATCAATCTAGTATTCAATATTATATTACTTTTACTAGTCATTTGTTTGGGTACTCCTATCTTACTTATTTCTGCCGCAAAGCAGCAGTGTTTGCATTGGTGTGTTCTAGTTTGAATGGTAAAACCGGCAAATGATAGTCAGATTTCAATATGTGTAAAATAAAAAAGTATAATTATTAAGAAGACTAATCAGAACCTATGGCATCATAGTTTCATATCCTTGGAAAATTGAAAAAAATAAAAGTTCACAATTTTCAATCTTTATTTTTTTGACTTTACTACAAATTTTTTACGTAGGAATGAATGTTTTAGTACTTACTTATATGTATTATATTTTCAGTTATATAATATCGGTTTATTTAAATTTGTTAGTAGACTAATCAGCAGGGGGCCTAGACAAAGTAACATTTTCAAAAACGATAACGAAGTTCGATAAGAACAAAATGTATGGGATTGAGTTTGACATATGTCATCGCTAAATAACGCGGCGAATCGATCAAAGTCATCGATATGTAAGTTGGTAGACAAATGAAGGTAGTAAATTAGGTAGCGAATTGTTATTTCGTAACTTTGATATACTACTTAAAACAACTCATTTTTTATTAAAATGAAATGAAAATATTAATTTTAATCATTTATTTTACCATTTATTTTCTATATCTCAGTTTTGAGCACATAAATAACCAATATGTCGTTTTCTTACAAAAAGAACAATTCGACACGGCGATCGCTAATCCTTGCGTTGGCTAGGAACTTGTTTTCGTTATCTCAGAGACGATGACGAATTTAATTATCGTTTCGCTATGAAACGATTGCCACTTGTCTAACCCCCCTGTTAATTATATCAGTGTTTTGTAAAAGCTTTTATGTCATCTTGTGTACGTTAGAAATTGTGTGTAAATTATTGTATCAAGTTGAAAATAGATAAATAAAAAATCATGGCCTTCGCTAGGGCATACGATCTGCGCGTTGGGAGACGGCGCCGCGTGGCCGGTACAGGGGCTCATCAGGCACTTCCGGCCGGAGCTGGAGCGCCGCATGGCCGAGTACGCGGCCAAGTGCGGCCCGAGCAAAGCCGAGCGGCTCTACTAGTCCATCTATAGGCTAAACGTACAACACTCGATACAATCTGCTGTGAGATAAACTATAGAAATAAATTATTATTAAATACTTACTGACATTTTGAATGGTTTTTATTTTTATTATAGTAGGCATTACGACTGGGCTCTACCGTCTTAGTATTAGTTCATCAGTAAGATTATCAAATAAAAAAAATTATCGCGTGTTTTTTTTGTTGAAATAATTAAAAACAATTGATAAAGCTAAGGCGTGGAGACTTGTTACGTAATCACTTTGTAGAAAATGTATTACCGAATCATTAGATTGACTAATTAGTTACGTCAATCTTCCAGACCGATATTAAAATGTGTGTGCAATAAAGTATATAAATAAAAAAAATTTAATTGTTTGTTTTGTATGTTAATATAACCAACACAAAGTTGTCTTGTTCATGCTGTTTTAGGATTCTTTCCACTTAGATGCAAGTGGAAAGAATCCTAGAACAGCATTCCAATTTTTGGTCATTACATCTTACATTGGCTGTGAGCACCACAAATAATGGAATAAATTCAGTGTACCTTAGTGATGAAAAATTAATTATCTTTGTGTGTGGGTGACCCCAGCCGGGCCACAAAAAAAAAGTGTGAAAAATAGATTGTTTGAGTAGGTCGCTATAATGTCTAGAGTTTGTTAGAGTTTGTCGGCAAGTTTCAGAGTTTGTCGCCTGCGCGTTTCAGAGATCTGTGTGGCCCGGCTGGGGATACGTTACCCCAGCCGGGCCACACAGATCTCCAAAACCAAACCACATAGCGAAAATCTATTTGCTGATATAGATAGGCGGCAGTTTGTCAGAGTTTGTCGGACAAGTTTCAGAGTTTGTCGATCCACCATTTCAGAGCTCACCTGCAGCAAAGTTTCTGCAACTGAGCTAGCTGGATCTCGAAAACAAAGCGACGTAGAGAAAAACTTGTTTGCTGGAATAGTGAAGCGGTAGTTTGTCGGAGTTTGTCGAACAAATTCCACAGTCTGGAGACATGCGCATTTTCGAGATATGTGTGGCCCGGCTGGAGAAACGTTACCCCAGCCGGGCACACAGCCCCTGGATCTCGAAAACGAAACGATCTAGCATAAATCTGCTTACTGACAAAGATAGGTGGTAGTTTGTCGATACATTCTTCAAAGATTCAGAGTTTATCGATGCCTCAATCCAAAGAACGAAAGAATTCTTTATTTGGGTAAATAGTCTAGGAGCCTGGAGTCCCAAATGTTCGAGGTTTCGTTATTTTTTATGTTTTATGTACTTACTTACAATAAGAAGTTAATGTAAAATAGTTAATTGAATTCAGTGATGAAACAGTAACCGTTAATATTTGAATTTATGTAAATCCTCGGTGAGTGATTGATATTTTTTAAATGTATTATTTAAGCAACATTTGGCATCTGGTCTCCTTGTCTATCTATATGAAGTAATGTACAGTCGCGTCCTATCTTTAACCTATCTTTGTCAGTTAGCAGATTTTTGCTAGGTCGTTTCGTTTTCGAGATCCGGTGGCCCGGCTGGGGTAACGTTTCTCCAGCCGGGCCACACATATCTCGGAAATGCGCATGTCTCAAACTGTGGAATTTGTTCGACAAACTCCGACAAACTACCGCTTCACTATTCCAGCAAACAGTTTTTCTCTACGTCACTTTGTTTTCGAGATCCAGCTAGCTCAGTTGCAGCAACTTTGCTGCAGGTGAGCTCTGAAATGGTGGATCGACAAACTCTGAAACTTGTCCGACAAACTCTGACAAACTGCCGCCTATCTATATCAGCAAACAGATTTTCGCTATGTGGTTTGGTCTTGGAGATCTGTGTGGCCCGGCTGGGGTAACGTTACCCCAGCCGGGCCACACAGCCCCCTTAAACGCGAGCCCGATGAAAACTCAAACTTGTCCGACAAACTTCGACAAACTGCCGCCTATCCATATCAGCAAACAGATTTTTACTAGGTCGTTTCGTTTTCGAGATCTGTGTGGCCCGGCTGGGGTAACGTATCCCCAGCCGGGCCACACAGATCTCTGAAACGCGCAGGCGACAAACTCTGAAACTTGCCGACAAACTCTGACAAACTCTAGACATTATAGCGACCTACTCAAACAATCTATTTTTCACACTTTTTTTTTGTGGCCCGGCTGGGGTCATCCACACTATCTTTGTTGATATTTGATAAATATCGATAGCCTTTAGATAATTTAATTATTAAGACAGCATACATACACATTCAAAAGAAGAACAATATAAGAACACATGCAATAGGGATGTTGACGAATTTTCAGGACTGTTTTCATTTTATAGATTACGCGTAAATATATAAAGAAATTATTCATTAATTTTAAATAAAAATCATATGTTTAAAGTTGGTTTGTTGTTTAAATGTTGCGCCTAAGCGCCGAATAGCTCAATTTGGACCAGTGTCGGAATTTGCCAGGTTTGCCGGGTACAGTCGCGCTCTACAGTACTAGCTTATAATAATTATTATTGTCTTTTATTTACACGAGTACATATACATTTTTTGAAACTACTTTTTCGGTTTTACCCGCGTGTACACATATACCTTTTAATTATTTAGCACGACGTTTCGACAGGCGCGGATCCAACCCTCAAAAAAGATCGTGGTCACAGCCACCCGAAAATCAGCCAAGTTTGTGCAAGTTGGAGCACGAACTCGCTCATGATTGATATAGTGCATTCCTATTCCTACAAAGGAGATGTTAACCAAACATATGACGCCCTGACCAAGATTTTTTAAATAAAGCATTGGATATAATATTATCAGCCTATTGAACTCAATAGAAGTTGAAAGTGTGACGTCACAAGCATATTAGGGTTATGGGCATGCCTATTGTGCCCACAATGGTGGATCCGCGCTTGCGTTTCGAATGCTTTTCAGCATTACATACGCGAGTAAATCTGAAAAGTTTTATTTAAATATTAGGCTATCTGTCGATCTAAAGCGTCGATGGCGTAGACTGTCGCCTTTCAATCGGGAGGTAGCGGTTCGAACCCCGCTACGTACCAATGTTTTTTCAAATTTTGAATTCATATGTACGTTTATTCGACGCTTTTATGGTGAAGGAAAACATCGCGAGGAAACCTGCACACGCCTGTGAAGAAAGAATTTCTTTACAGTTTGTGTCTGAAGTCGACCAGCCCGCACTTGGCCAGCGTGGTTGACTAAGGCCTAATCGCCCTAGTTTACGGTAGGCTCGAGCGCCTCGGTGGGGACGTATAATGTGAGCTGTTGATGATGATGATGCAAAAGTTACTTTTACTTTTTTTGTACTACTTCAACCCTTCCCCCGCACTTCAAGCGAAATTTACTTCTAATGCGTAAAGTGACATTGTAATAAAATGTTAAATTGGATAAAATAATAAAAACGAAAACATGATTGTAAAAAAAATGTATTATGAATGCACGGAAAATTATTGCACGGAAGAAAAATGCGCGCTGCATCAAAAATATATATTCAAAAATATATTTATGTGAATCAATTTCATGGACTAACAATTTCATGGACTTTTTTAATCTTGCTGGTAATAAGCGGAGTTAAATTGTTTGTTTTTTGGAAACTTTTGCGTTATTATAATGGTTCTTGCGTGTTTATACAGATATACATTACTTGTTTCAGAAATATGTGACTTTTTTATTGAATTAAAAACAATTTCAATACGAAAAACGTTTTAAATTTAAAAGATTAAATCTAACAATCGCTGGGAGAGTACTATGCTAGATTTTATCTACTTGTAGTGCGTTCGCAGGTAGCCTAATTAAGGTCATTGTTCTTGGAATAAATGAGTCTTTGTATTAACAACTAGAAGCTACTCTGATGCAACAACCTATGTTTATTTCATTGCCAATTAATGCGTATTAATTCGTGGCTTTATGAAACATTATTGTTAATTAAAATTAGTTTCAAGCTTAAAGAATTAGATGTCTTTATAACTGCAACATTAGAAATTATTAAAATGTGATTTGTATATTGTTTTTTTTTCGATTACTGTGAAATAAATAAGACATTATATTTATTGAGTTTTGATGATTTGTAGCCTAATGATGTCAAAAGTAATAAAAAGTTGACTTTCGAGGACTTTGACGTTTAGAAGAAATTTAGCTTTATAGTGATGTCTACTTATTATTACAGAGCTTGATTATAACTTTAAAAAATGAGAAAATTATTGCTTTACCATTGTCTCCAGTGCCGGATTTGTATTTTTTATGAGTGTAGACCACTTCATTTCCGCCACCCCGTAACTATGCCTTTCTAAAATAATAATTTTCCATTTATAGTAAGGAAGGCACAAATTTGCCGCCCCTAGGCCGCGGCCTATACGGCCTATTGACAAATCCAGGACTGATTGTCTCAATGAGGGCCAATAATGGGTAGAGATCAAATCGATATCGCTATCCGGCCTAACGGACAACAACTTCTATACGGTCAGATACCGGATTATCCGGCCACAAGGTTGACCGAATATCCGGATCCAGCCAAAGAGTTATCCATTTCATCCCTAATAATGCGCATTTTCCACTACAACGGCATGGCTGTCGGTTCTTAACACGCAGTGGCCTGTGTTATAGGCCCTTGTCAAAGTACTGTATCTTCAATTTTATAGAAAACCCTTAACATGATTGTTAAGTGGAGTCCGGAATATCCTCTGGATAACCTCTTAACACTGACTATTAACGGAACAATTATACCTTTTTCTCAGAAGTCATATACTTGGGCGTAACCATTGACAAGAGACTGACCTGGGAATCACATCTCAAAAACGCCATCCAAAAGGCTAAAACCGCCTTAGGAAAATGCCAACGATTAACGGGGACGAGGACGAGATGAGGGTTAAACCCTAAAATCGCCCTATGGCTTTACACCATCATTGTCAGGCTCTCAATAACCTACGCTTACACGGTATGGCGATCAAAAGCACTGCAAGTAACTGCCATAAGAAAACTGACAGATTTGCAGCGCACTGCGTGCCTATGGCCACGGGTGCTATTCGATCAACTCCAGCCATAGCCCTGAATGCACTCCTCAGCCTCCCACCTCTCCACCTCTACATTGAGAAAGAGATGAAGGCTGGCATCTACAGGACTAACGCTGGCATAAAACACTGGAAATCTCAATCAATGTGGTCTTTACACCAAAAAGTGTTTGAACGCCCACCACTCGCAATGACATCAGATGTTTTGCTTCCAGAATTCAGCTTCCACAAGAATTTTTCTGTAGAACTGACTAAAAGGGAGGACTGGGCTCAACGCCGTAATAGTGATCTAGCAAGGTCTGGGGCCCAGGGACTACAGTTTGGCCCAGAGCCTTTCTCTGGTATCTTAAAGAACCAGGCTATACAATACTTAAAAACCCATTTCCTTCAAGAGGCAAAAGCGGAGTGGCAAAGAACGCCTGGGTTAACACATTCAAAAGCACTAATCGAACCATACTCTCGTAAGCGCACTGACGAGCTATTGAAGCTCGACAGGGGCAACCTGAGCGTGATGATAAGGGCTCTGACTGGCCACTGCAAGCTGAACAGGCATCTCTTCAATATTACGACTGGGCTCTATAAGTATTAGTTCGTTAGTAAGATAATCAAATAAATAACAATAATCGCGTGGCTTTTGTTTTTTTTTTGACAGAATAAAAAAAATAGATAAAGCTAAGGCGTGGAGACTTGTTACGTAACAACTTTGTAGAAAATGTATTACCGAATCATTAGATTGACTAATTAGTTATGTTGACGACACGGTTAGCGCAGAGGTCGAGTGATCGCCTACTGCGCAATGGGTCACGGGTTCGATTCCCGTACGGGACAAATATTTTGTATGGCCTAAAGAAATTTGTTTTGGTCTGAGCGTATGTGTATGTGATATTCTATGTTTGTAACTGCACCCACGACACAGGAGAAAAACCTTGTGGGGCGACGTTTATTAAAAAAAAAGATGATGATGATGACCTCATAAATGACCCCACCGAGGGGCTCGAGCCTACCCTGTGTTAGGGTGTTAAGGCCTTGTCAACACCGCTGGCCCAGTGCGGATTGGTCGACTTCGCATATACCTTTGAATTTTTTCGCAGATGTATGCAGGTTGCCTCGTGATGTTTTCCTTCACCGTAGGAGCGTCGGGCAAAAGTAACCTACATATGAAATTCGAAAAACGAAAAACATTGGTACATGGCAGGATCGAACCCCAGACCTCCCGATTAGAAGGCCAGTGCAGAGTTCACAGCGCCACCGAATTTTTACCGGTAAAAGATCTTCAATTAACCGACAACGTTCTATTGTCGCCATAGCTATAATCAAATAACGTTCCTATGTCCGCGTGCCTCTACTCTACTGCTTTTCCTTCAGTTACTAGTATTATGTAGGTAATCTGTGCTCCAGTAACAATTAAGTCTATTTTTTTTACTCTAGGTAGGTACTTGTCTTTACTGTTTGTGGCGAAGCTATTGTACCTATTACTTTTTTATAATCTAATAATAAATGCATCTCAAAGTTAAGATTAATCTGTTGCAGTTTTGACATCTAATGTATGGAACATCTGTCAAAACAGCATCCTTTTTTTTTTTTTTTTTTTCTCGGGGGGAAATGCGTAACCGCACCGTACCCGCCGTTGGCTAGACAGCGAGCGTGTGTGGGGCTCTCTCGGCAGAGTGCCAAGCCTACCCACTAAAACCCCCCGGTGTTCTCCCTGCCCTTATGGGCGCGCTAGGTAAGGTCCACACTGCGACTCCACTACCCACGCGCCCGGGCAAGCCCGACCCACCGGTCGGGCTATCGCCAAGGGGGGATTGCCCGAGAACACCAGGGCAATCCCCAGACGGAGGGCCTTACGGCGGCGTGCACGGGGCCAACCGTGCACGCAGGCCTCTACGGCAGGGTCATTAGATGGGCATCGCTTGTGCGAATGCCCGCCTTCGCCTGCCTATCCGTCTGCGGCGGATGGGAGCGGCTTGAGGATCTGCCTCCCGCTCCCTCTCCGCGGCCTCCTTCTGCGAGATTACGTCCTCGCAGAAGGAGGCGACAGCCCCCCATTCCGCTTCGCCGCGGAGCATGGCCACGACCATGCTCGGCAGCGAGAGGTGTCAAAACAGCATCCTAACATCGATCTTATTCTGGAAATGACGAGCCTAAGAGCCTCCGCTGCATTAGACTCCGCCGGCGGCGGCGCCCGCGCCGGACGTCCGCGCGGCGTTCTGTTTCATGTAAATTCATAAAGCAACCAATCTTAGCGCGCTTCATAAACAGTGTTCACACATTGGCGTATTATTCGGTTTGTTGTTATTCAAGTGTTATTCCAATGAATATTCACTCCACCATCCATTTCTTTCATCATCACCATTTCTTTTCAGTGGTCTATCTTTATTAGAGCTAATGCAGAATAATCAGTTTACACCATTGTGTAAATAGCAACATTCGGAATTCGGTATTTTGGCCCCCTTCAGCCTTATTGTTAACTGATTGTTTGATAACTGGTTACTTAAAAATAAATTTTTTCACTGTTTCGTAACTAGTTATTTAAGGAGAAAAATTTTCCACATTCTTGACTAATGTAAAATTAACCAGCTTCGAAAAGAGAATTTTTTTTTCAGTTTCATAACTGGTTATCAAAGTAGAAAATTACTAAAATTGTTTTATTTTTGGTTCATACATTTTCAAGAAATATTTAAGTGCTTAACAGGAATCATAACTGTCCTAATGGAAATAAGTCATAAACCCTGTGATTAGTAGTTCAGTTATTAGTACTTTTTTTTTCGGGGGGAAATGCGCAATCGCACCGTATCCGCAGTTGGCTAGACGGCGGGCGTGTGTGGGGCTGGCCCGGCAGAGTGCCAGGCCGACCCACTAAAACCCCTCGGTGTTCTCCCTGCCCTTGTGGGCGCGCATGGTAGGGTCCACACTGCGACTACCACTACCACCGCGTCCGGGCAAGCCCGACCAGGTTGATCGGGCTATCGCCAAGGAGGGATTGCCCGAGAACACCGGGGCAATCCCCAGACGGAGGGCCTTACGGCGGCGTGCACGGGGCCAACCGTGCATGCAGGCCTTCACGGCAGGGTCACTAGGGCATTGCTTGTGCGAATGCCCGGAGCGTGCGAATGTGGCGGAGGCTTGGGGAACTTCCTCCCGCTCCCTCTCCGCAGCCTCTTTCTGCGAGATGACGTCCTCGCAGAAGGCGACAGTCTCCCATTCCGCCTCGCCGCGGAGCATGGCCACGACTACTTGAGTACTATTATGTATTCTGTGGCAGCGTTAAGCTCGCTGCGCTGGTCGGTTATTTATTAGTACCTACGGATGACCGAACTGATGAGACTTGCGACTTCGGAGTACTATTATCTATTCTGTGACTTTCTTGTCGTATGTAAAAAAGAGACTAACCATCTGTGCGTGAGATAGTAATATAGCTGAAAAGGTATTATTATTATAGTGCAGAAAAATCTGCGCAAGCTCAAGTTGCTTCTTTGTTTCTTTTCTCGCATTTCGGTTAATTGACACGACCCTGAGCATGATCAGACACAGGAGCAGGATCCACTGTTACCATGCGTTCCGAAGCACGGAGGTGGGAGACGTGTTGGTTACTATCTTAGGCCTGACATAGGCCGATGTTGCTTAAATTTAGCAGTTGTTAGCTGAGCGCCAAAGCCACAGTACCACCGAGTTACCTTTTAAATAGTCGACCAACGGTGCCGGTGCTAGGATTCAAACATGCCTACTTCGTTGGAAGGACATCTAGGCTACCGTTTGTAGCGAAAACAAGGCAGCTACAAAAAAAAAAATTAGATACTTTTTCATTACTAACTAGTTACCAAAAATTACTAAAATGGAAATAATTTTCTTCTCTGACAACTAATTATGAAACAGTGAAAAAGAAAGTCTCTTTTGGAAGCTGGTTATCTCACACTAGTTACGAATGCAGAGAAATCTTCTCCAGTTACGAAACAGTGAAAAAAAGTCTTTTTAAGTAACCAGTTAACAAACAGTCTGTTATCAATATGGCTGAAGGGTTTTGGCCAAACATGCTGTGTCAAATGTGTGTGTGTAACACATAGGCTGATAGAATGTCCATATTTTTCTTGTCTAGTTACCTAAGTCGACTTTTGACTAGGTAGTAAATTAACAAATAATTCATTACCCGCGCGATCTTGTACTGCGGGCGCTGCGTGAGGCGGGAGTCCGGCGTGGCAGCCCGTGACAGATTTTAATTGTCCGCGACGGATGTCCGGCAAGGTCACCCGCTTAGAGCAGTAGACCTAAAGCCCTAAAGGCCTACGCTGAGTAGACTGCTCACTTGAGTATGCCGGAGGATTCCGGTGTATACTCCTCGAAACAGAAAATAGTGTGCCCAATTCACTAAACAAAAGACGTGTGTTAAACTCAATAAACAACGATAAAAAGGACCCTGTAAACGATCAAACATGTTTCTTCGTGTAGGGCTGTGTTTGACGCGTTTGACAAAGAAACTACGTGTTTGAAAAGAATCTGGATTGACGTCGTGTTTGGTGAAAACGTGAAGTTTGTTAAGCAAGTTTGACAGACATGTTTGATCGTTTACAGGCTCTTTACAGCATTACAGTGAGCAGTATGTTCTCTTTGTTTGTGGTAGTGGCCTTGTGCCTTTTAGTTCTATTTTTTTAGATATGTTTTTGGCGAAAAATAAAAGTGCAGTTGTAATTTTTCTAAATTATTTATTCCCTCTATCATTTCTTTCTTTTTTTTTTGATAATTCTTATGATATCTTATCTCTATTTACAGTTTGTATAAGTTAACGTAGCTTAATATATAGTAGGCTACTATTGTACAACGCTTTCAACATAGAAAGACTTGACTACTATCATAAATAATTCGGTCAATCAAAACACTACAGATGATCATTTTGTGCAGAAATCAATACAATTTAGTTCCTGTACTAAATAGTCATATGTTAATGTTAACGAAAAACCATTAGGAATTCCAGATGCAAAAGAACAGTTAAAAAGGGTAGACATCGAAAGAAACAAAATTTTCATATGGTAACATCACTGATTTAGAACATTTAATTTAACATAAAAATAAAAAAAGATCGATTTGAAAAAAGAAACACTATCAATATAAAAACTCAACACCAAGTACCAAACGGAAAAAAATAATTTAATTTTAGGAAGGATAGTGCCGAGACAGCACTGTCAATTATCAACAACAAATAAATTATGTTCTAAATTAAATAGATGGCACAAACCAAATTCTACCATATTCGGTACATGGTGATGTGTATATATTTTTATTATAACATAATTTTGGTTGTATGTAATAACAATTATAATAATTTCGTTCGATTTGCCAAATAATACACGATTTAATATAACCAAACAATATAATAATCATAATATCTCTGTTGGAAGCAACTGATCGTTGTGAAACAAAAGGCCTAACTTCTGCGCAACAACAAAATGGCAATCAAGTAATCGCTAAATAACATCGGTGGAGATCACATTTACACGATATAACTTTAATTTTATATAAATACATAATATTATACATAGCTCATTTACCTAACGCTACAGCAACAACTTCAATGCAATATAACCGTTTATATTGATGTGAAATTGACACGGTTACTTACAATACGCTTGGAGGATTTAACGTAATAGTTAACAGAATGCTTTATAAATAATTGTTGTGGACTCTACTAACATAGCCAGGGTCCGTCCTGCCTGCTGGACAAAACGATATTCTCTTTTCATTTGCGCGTATTTAAAGAATATTTGGAGTAGTTATGCAAAGGGATCAAATCCACTGTAAGTTATAGATTATTAAACATAAATTGTCTGCCCTTAACAGTAGTAACATTATCAAACTTGGCGTGAATATGGAATGTTTTGCCAATAACATGAAACGGCAGAGTTTTAGCTCTTTTTTAAATATCTGTGTCACTAAATTGACCTAAATGTGGTATGGAACACGTTTGCATAACTAAATCCTGTATTCAATCAACATCGTGCGATTCACATCGCGTTCCATGCGCAAATAACGCCCACGAGTGGCGTCCTCAATCGAACAAAATATACACTGCGGTCATACGAACGGTTACGAAAACACCTAAAAATATTTACACTGTTTATTCCCGTGACGTTTTTAATTACTTACAACGACAATAACGATCATTAATTCGTAACAAATGGTGTTCTTGACATATTAACTTGTAACACATTCGCTTATTTGTTATTCTATATCAATTGAGAGTGCCTCATTTCAGTTGCGCTTCGAAAACAGAATCCATTGTCTACGGCAGCACGGTGTCGACGGTCAGTCTCACTTATTCTGTCCCTAACATTAACTACAACACAGCTCTGAAGCAGGAAAGTTGCGAATTGGCAATCTGACGCCCGACGCGCAAGCTACGATCATGCCTCCAGCCTAACATAAATTAGTTCCCGGGAACCGCGGGCCAGCCGCTTTCCGAAGGTTCTTAATCACTAGAACGACCGACGCCTCCGGGACGCCACCACTGGGATTCGGCGAGGCGCAGGTCGGCATCACTTAAAACGAATTCATAAATAACTTTGAAATCAACCGTTGAACTCCAGTAGGTGTCGGGACTCAGTCAGACCTGTCGCAGGGCACTCGGCGCCAGCGCCTTCGAACAAGCGGAGCTCTCGTCACCAAATCGATTCCCGATCGAAGAATCCAATTAAACGCGAAACAAACTTTGATTCAATAACTAATTTTCACAAAACATAACAATAGATGAAGTGATCTTGGTAACTGAGCGCGCCGGTTTCTGTTGGTAGCGACCCTGTCCTGTGTAATGTGTGAATTTGAATGAATGGGTGCTCGGAACCGAAGCTAGGTGTGTTCAGGCAGCGCAAGGTCGGGAACTAAGCGGTCTAGGGAAGCGGCCGCTCTCGGAGGCAGTTCGTTCCGCGGGTCCCTCGCCAGCCACGGGTGTCTGAGCACATCGCGCGCGCTCAGCCTCTCGCAGGCCTCCCTCCGCAACAAGGAGCGGATGAGGCATTTGCCCCTCGACGAAAGACACTCCGGCACCACGAAATAGCCCCGGGATATCTTGGCGAAGAGCGACGCGTGTTCAGAATCGTTGAACGGATACCTGGAAAGAAGATAAAGAGTGTTAAGTAATGTTTGCTTAAAGTATCTCCATACCAAAAATTAAATTGACTCTGCAGTTTACGCGTGAAACGGTAACAGGCAGAGCTTTACTTTCGCATTTATAAGTAGAGAAGTGGGGATGTTATCGATTATATAAACTTAAAATAAAAACACTAAATTATGTTAAATCTGAATTTATTTAGCAGATTGATAATTATGAATAAGTTTTTTAAATCATGTAAATGAATAGCGCATTTGATCAGTTTTGTTACGTTAAGTCCACATTTCGTCTGATCATAAAACACACGGCAGTATTTTTTCCGAAGCGCCCCTAATTAGTGGAGCTTAGCACAAGATGCACCATAAAGCATTCGATTCTAATTTCGCCCCAGGATGTTTAGATAGATATGCAAGATAAGCGACAATCGCAGCAAAAAGCCTCCACGGAAAAAACGCGACAGATAGCAGAGATCATTAAACATCCTCTAGCCGAAAATGTTTAGTTTTTACGAGAGCCTCGGGCCCCAATTAATGAAGCACCGATTGTCATTTGGAGCTCACGAAAGCAGCAGCTGCACAAAAAGCCAGGTACGACGGAACCCTTCCGGCGACAGGTGAAGGCGATTGCGGCGAAATCCCGGGCTACGAATTTAAATTACGGGTGCCGACGACGAAAAAAGGAGAAAACAAAGGATCGCGAACGGCAGGTGTCTTCGGAGTGCGGGCGGCGGGGGCGCAACGTCTTCGCCACATGACCGGGCAGGTGCGGCGAAGATTTCACTAGCCATTTATATGTGGGTGATATAATTGTTGGCCGTTGGCGCGTAACGGCCGACAGGTGATCATCCCCGTCTCAACGGTCGCCGCGACCCTTTTGCGATCTCGAAAAACGGTAAGTCCCACGCTCGCAGGTGATGACGCCCACCCCTTGTTACGTGTCCAGTAAGTGTCCTCGTGATAATTCACTCGCGATCATATTATAAAATCCTTGCACTTCCCTACTCGTCTGAATGTGCTGGTTTTTAATGTAATCTAGATTTAACTGTTTAGAAACCTAAAGACATAATCATCGTGACATGACAGGTATTTATTGCAAGTGATAAGTTTTATGTCGATTCAAATGGGTACTTTCGTATATACTTATCTCTGTTTGTTCTTGAATTTCTGATTACACTGTAATCCTACTGTTTTGTCGTTTGAACAGCGGAACTAAGTTATTAGCATTTTGACAGCTATATTAGTTGTTAATATCGGTAGGAAAGGGAATTAAGGTTTGTATATAATACTCTATCTGCTGACTTAATTCATACGATACCAGAGTTGCCAGATGTCCACGTTTGCCGTGGACAGTCCATGTTTTCGATGCTCTGTCCATGGTAAAAAATATAAACAATGTGGACTATGAGTCTCCCTGTTTTGAATTTTGGAGCGCCTTGAAAATCCACATTTCGTACCCGTACTGCAAAATGTCCACTTTATTTATTTGGGTCATCTGGCAACCATGGACACGAGCCGTGTCAATTGAGGGGATAAATCCCAAAATACACACCTTCCAACAAGCATCGTGTATAATATGACGCCAAGGGACCACATGTCGGCGGCTCGCCCGGAGTACGTCCGATGAGCCCTCAGGATCTCCGGCGAAACGTAAGCGGGGCACCCTCGTTTATCCTGGAGCAGATCCTCTTCAGGGTCGTCCAGCACAACAGCGTCCTCCAACGATTCAAGCTTTAACGTTGTTCTGCAACAAGGAGAAACTTAGGTTGAGAAAAACAGTTTTTTTCTAAATTTATCGCTGCGGAATCTCTTCGCGCTAAGCTTCGCGCCGCAATAGAATCCCTGCTTGGCTACCATCAGATTATGTGACGATAAGGCCGAATATGGTACTGAGGCTTAGTTTCCTGAAGCAGAGGTTTAAATCAAATCACAACTGCCTCATCTGTTTAATCATCGGTTCGTTTGAGCCGCCATTGTTTGATGGACCAATGACCCACATGAGTCGCGGACACTCATGATATTATAGCGTACAGCGCGATATGCGTTCGCCCGTAAATGGATCCCTTTGAGCTCAAAGCTTTGTCCGGGAGCTGTTAACGATTCGCGCGGCCAACTAATTAGCGTTAAAGCGAATGCGTGTCCGGGATAATATTGGCATATAGGTACATACATGGTTATATGATAATGCTTAATATTCAGGAGTGGTTTGCGAAATAAACAAATCTAAAATTAGGTTTTGTTTATATCCGACTTAATTGTAGCAGAACAGTTAATTACTTTGCGGCTTTTATTTTACCGCTTTCCTGGTCTAGTGGTATTGATCTGGACGGTGACAGAAGTTTTTCTGCCTGGTTCGTGATATAGAGTTTCTGAGCACGCCTGGCTAGCTATCACCGTCTTACCTAAGTTTGTCGCCATAATAACAATTCCATTCATCAAATATCATTGTCCAATTTCAATGTCAGATATTCGATGAAATTTCTTTGACGGATGCCCATTCCATTTGTCCTATATCTTTGTCCAAGATTTTGCGTAGTATGAGAAACATGGAGCATGTACGAGTATCAAAAGAATAAAAAGTGTGGGTAAAGTTATGGATTCATAGTCGAATGGAAAAAAGTATTCAGGATAATTTACTTAGAGAATTACAGGTCGAGGACAAACATTTGTAAACACCCTACAATGTCGACATTCAATTATAATGTGATGGTGGTATCGGCCAGCACGGTCCCTATATAGAAAGACAAAACACCAACCTGGATCAAATATCAGTGTTGCTAACTGACACATTTGATTAAGTCATCCAATTTCTTTCATCAGATGTATAGTCAGCAACACGCTTTACATTTGCGTTACGAAAGCGGTCGCTGTTACGAACGACATAAGAGCGATCTCCAGGTCAACGTGTAACGTGCCGTGGAGGCCTGCGTGCACGGTTGGCCCCGTGCACGCCGCCGTAAGGCCCTCCGTCTGGGGATTGCCCTGGTGTTCTCGGGCAATCCCCCCTTGGCGATAGCCCGACCGGTTGGTCGGGCTTGCCTGGGCGCGTGGGTAGTGGAGTCGCATTGTGGACCTTACCTAACGCGCCCCTAAGGGCAGGGAGAACACCGGGGGGTTTTAGTGGGTAGGCCTGGCACGCTGCCGGGAGAGCCCCACACACGCTCGCCGTCTAGCCAACGGCGGGTACGGTGCGGTTATGCATTTCCCCCCGAGAAAAAAAAAAAAAGGTCAACGTTGTACGTCTGGCGTGTTGCTGTGTGTACATTGGACAAAGTTATTTCATAAATGGAATACCACCTTATGATAGCTAGTTCCTTCACCTGTTGAGGAGTCGTGCATTTCGCTCCGACCGTCACGTTATTACGGCGATATTAACAAACTGTTTCCCAGTATTAGCTACACGACAATGTCGCGCGAATTTTCACCATGTTTGACGCTGTTTGACGTAACACGTTTCGTTTCATCACGTCGTCGCCGCTGGTTCGGACGCGGCCTCGTGTTTCACAGCCGCCGCCATAGCGTCGTTTCGAAATGCATCCAATGCACAGTTTGAAACTGTACACCGTGGTGGTAATGCGATTGAATGTAAATAAAGCGGCGGCGGGCGGTCGGGTGACAAACGGGACTCCTGCCTACCTACCAACCAACTGATAACTGCACACGTGTTCGATCGAGGCGTGTTTCAATTGAAGTTGTAATTGTGAAATGATTTGTTGATGTAACTGGACCTGCCTCTTGGTTGTGCAACTCGAAGCCAGAGAGAAGATAATATAATCACTGCGTCATCATCGCTCTTAATTTTGACAGAGTGCAAAGCGCATCCCATTGACTTAGAATACCTATTATAAATATATTCTAAGCCTATGGTGCATCCATTTCTTTTAAGACAGTCGGCAGTCTTAAGCAGCATTTACTGTCACATTTAAAGCGATAGAGACACATTATATTACTTTACCCCGAACTAAGTTAAATGCAGGATGAAAAAGACTTTCCTTAAAATTAGCTTAAACGCAAGTTGAAAATGATGGTCCTTATTGAAAGTTACATCCTCGCTAGCCACAATGCACGGCATATTGAGTTGTGTTGCGTTGTAACGCTAAAGAAGGTTTACCTTTGTGACCAATTCGAGTAGGTACTATGAAAGTATGGGACTGTCACCGTACTGTCACTTCACCATATACACCAACGTCCATATGTCTGCATTGCACTCATATTGCACTCGACTCAATGAGAAAAAGTCACAGTGAGCGGAAGGCCTAACGAGGAAACGCTCGGAGAAAACTCAAAAGTTAGTTCCCCGTTTCCTCCTCTAATACAAGATCGAATTAATTTACTTTATTCCTTAAACAATAATGAAAGGCTTTGACTGTGTCTATATGTTTTGTTTTTTTTTTCATATTTTCTCGTTACATTTGTATGTTTGAATACAGCGGAAAATGTGTCAATTTTTTAGGTTTTTCCAGGTTTCAAACTCTTTAAATAATAACCCAACTTAAGAAAAAAGGAAAACATAGGAACATGCTAAGTGGTCAGCGATTTTTAGCAAAAAAAGCTGAATTGTCATTATACAGAAAGAAAACGGGGAACTACGTTTGTGTGGCAATCAACCGTTATGATTTCCTCCTAAAGTATAGGATGTTGATATGAAAGCGTATATTTGGAAGTGCAAGACGGTCAATCAAGTTGAGTGGTTACTTTATAATTTACCTAATTAAAATACTACAATGAGTGATAGTGTCCCTTTCGATTCGCAACTGCATCACGGGCGTACGTAGTTACTAGAATCCTTAAAAGAAAAAGACCACATTGCACGTGCATCATAGAATAAATGCAACGGCCATTTCGAGTCTGCCTCAAACTGGAATACGCCTTCGAAAATAAACAATATCAACTGGTAATTTTTTTTATGGAATTAAAAATAATCGTTCCTATGGAGGTGAAGCCGAGGCAGGTGCGGCAGACGCGCTTAATGCATTCATACGATATTTTTAGCCCGTTTAATTATACCCCAGAGGGGAGAAAACCTAAGTGAATTTTTAAGAAGGGCTCCCGATCTATTTATAAGATCGATCGACATACGATTCCGTCGCAACTCGATATTGAAATGTCAATAATGAAGAAACTCATAATGTCGATTGCTCGTACACATTCCGTAAGACAGAGTGGCAATAAATATTAAGTTTGCTCATAAGTTTGGTCATAGTGCAGTTACAAAACTCAGGCATTGCGGTTTCGAGCGTTTGACAAATAGTCTTTCTATGGAAGCGAAACTACGTGCTGAATGCTGAAAGTTACCCTTTCTGTCGCTGTAGTGACGGTTTTATTGACGCCGCTAACTGTAGCTACAGTTACAACCGTTGTAACTGTAGCTTAAGATGCAACTGTATGTTGGTAACTGGAAATGTTGCAGCACTGATAACTGTGCGTGCGTATAGCTCGAGATTTCGAGATGCGAGATAAATGGTATTAGCACTGCTGTAAGTTTCGAGCCGATCGGGTCGTGACAATGTGGAGCGGCACCCAAAGGTTGCTTTACGTGTCGCAACTCACTGTCAGATTAATGCAGACTTGTTGGGACTTGAAAATTAATTGCCTCGTTTACGCCTAATACAATAGCGGGTTAATGTGTTGAATGCATTTGTCACGTTGCTGGTATAGAAGTATGCATAGTTTTATAGCAATTATTATGGCTGTCTGTCCGGCTATTACGCAGTGGAGCGCGGCTATCCACGTGCGCGCCGCGATGCTGTGGGAATCTAGTGACGAAAGGCATGACGTCACAGCTTCGCTCAGGACTTTTTGTAATCCGTCAGTGAACGGAGCTGGACCTGAGGGCGTCCTCGTATCCGTTTAGGTCCGACTGCGCAACTGATCCTAATTAAATCCCTACAGCGGCAAGGCTAAAGTGCGATGTCTGCAGTTGCAATCGATTCGGATTTCGCAACGTGTAAATAAGTTATACGGTGTCGTAACACGGTCGGAAGGTTGGCCGGATTTCCGAGCGGTGGCCTCCAAGGATTCTCGCTTGTCTCGGACGGGACCGGGCGAAAGGACAACTCGCGTTTTACGCAATTTGGCATTACGCACACCAGCGCACGTTTCGGGCCGAGCGATCTAATCTAACCCGTGAACCTACGCCGAAAACTGTGCGCGCATTACTAAACTGACTCACGATTACAACTTCGTAACGCTGTTAACTAATATTTCGTTAAATTACACGTTTGTAAATGGGCGTCGTTGGTCAAGTTTGTGGAAACGTCGTTAGCTCCGTAATCGATAAGTAATCGAAATTAACAAATAAACGTAATAGGATCGATTTGCCAATACGGTCTCTCTGTTCGTTGTTCGTAGCGCGCGTCGCCGTGTGGGAGATCGCCCACAATTAGCGGGATGCGCACGCGCGTTTCGCAATGGCGGCCATTGCTCAACTCAACCCTGACAGTTTCGTAACAGACAATGGCAGATGCAGCACACATGCATGCACTTCCTGCTCGAGTTTGCGCTTGCGCAAGCCCAAGGAAGCATCATATGCGACCATTCAAGACACTGTCTCTTGTTGCGAAAGGCATATTCAATTTTAATGTCGCGACGTATTCCGTTTACACTTCATATTGACTGTCCGGGCCTATGGTGTAGTGGCGTTAGTCATAGGTTTTCGTAACGCGCATTGTAGGGACGCGGGTGTCGCAAGCGCCGTTGCCTCACCGCAGAGACGCGCCGGGATAGGTTGGGAAACCATCCCGACTATGCCCAATTATACGGCACCATTTATTGTGCAACCGCGTTCCCACAGCGGATGTTTTATGAAATTTTATTGATAACAGTATCAGAGCAGAATAGTATATGGCTTTTGGCTGTTGTGCTACATTTATGAGTCCGAATAATTTTGAGGATTGATGGCTTTTGTCAGAATCTATGAGCCGATTGCGATAAAACTTGGCATGTTGAACTAGACACCCAGATTTATACATGTACTATATATATACTATATGCTTTTTTATTCTGCAATTCGCCGTGCAGCTAAAAAATAAATTTAGGTGCTACTCGGGATTTTTGACTGCAACTGTATAAAAACACTAAAGGTATAGGTACTAAGAGTGTACAAATACACTTGAATTATGTACAGTTATTCCAGAATTTAGGTCTCCGAGGCGCATAAGCAGGGGCAATGGCGGCCTGCTGTGTTCCCCTAAAAGAAGTGTCAAAACCACGGTGTGGGCGAGATGGCGATATGCTCCGTAATAGCAGTGTCCCTGTTCATGCGTTGTTTGAACTTAGTTTAAGCGCTCGTAGTAAGGCCCCTGTTCACTTTATCGGAGCGGCGATAACGCAAGTCGAACTCCGTTTTGAAACCGCTGGGCCGCTTGCGAAAACACAAATGTGAACATCGGTTGCAAAATTGTTTTAGTTTTAAATCGAATGCAGCTTCAAAGGCGGCGGAATGAGTTGCATGTGACATTTTAAAATGGAACTTTGCTAGTTAGGGATGGCAAATTACGCCAACTCGGGTCTGCCCCCCTAGCACGTCCACCAAAACACGATATGATAAAGCGGTTTATCGCGGCGAACAGTCAAAATACAATAGGGTTTCGACGTATTTTGACAGTTCACCGCGATAAATCGCTTTATCATATCGTGTTTTGGTGGACGTGCTAGGGGGGCTGGCCTCTATATGCTTCCTACCCGCAATATTAACCGATTCTATTGTATTTTTCAGTTTTAAGCAGTATGGTAACTAATTGTTAGAACTTCAAAGGCATCAGAGTGAATGAATCAAAATGTAAAATAAGGCGAATAGTTGAGGTGTGAAATTTAATTCAGCAACGTGCATCTATACAACCTACATGGAGGGATGCTGCAGAGATCGGATAGCGTAATGCGGGCCGTATTTGGCAGGCGTGTCACAATGGCGCAGATTATGAGGTGTTGCGCTATGGCGTGGCGTGTTGCAAGCCCGGGCGGCGGTCCAAGCGGCGCCGCCGAAATAATCCTGTGTTGCAACGGAGTGCGGAACGGGCGCCACTCCAGGCCCGTTGCGCAAAGCCGCGCGCAATCAGCCCATTGCGCACTCCCGACGACCCTCCCGGACATCGCCGATTGCATCTCCAGGAATCAGTTCGACGACCGCCGTTGCGCGAGCGTTGTGCAACGGAAGAAAGTCGGCGTGCGAAAAACGCCGATCTCGAATTGTTGCAATTACTGTTACGTGGCTACGTCAAATCCGGCGAACGGTCGACTTTCTAACGCGGGGTCGGCGCACGCGGCGGTGTCGCAACAATTTCTCCAGCGTCGCGAACGAAGAAAGCGCGACCTCAGCGGCGTTTTGCAATCGGCGCAGCGGAGAAAGAGCTAGCCGTAGAAAGCGTACGTCGACCCGCATCCCGCAATCGGCGAAACCGCAGCAAAGGCCCTTGGTTGCTTGCGGCTCCCCCGCCGTCCACGCCGCTGCACGCGTCCTAGACTTCGCTTATATCCCTAGATTGGGCAAGTGCGATGCGTTACGCAAGACGCGATAATGCGCGGGCGCATGTTACACGAAACACTTCCGTTCATTGACTCCTGTCCGATGTGACACACTCGCAACGATTGTTTCGAACTATTGATCTCTGGCGAGCAGACGTAACGAAAGGTTGCGTATATATAGTAAGTGTTTGTAATACAATTAGAAATACTGTCTAGTAGGACATTACATGAGGAATCGGCTATAACCGGCTCACTGGCACGTTTGCGTATTCACTTTCATAACTCTGGTTACGTTTAAACCGACTTTTACAACGGTTGAGAAATATGCGAGTAAAAAGCTGGAGCTCTCACGCGGCAGACGAGTAATCACAGTTAATAACGCAATAATTCAATGGAAAAACAGAAATAATGGTTACACTCCGTGATATATTGTGAAGATTCATTTCGTGATAACAAAGACGCGCGAGATTTATCGTAAAAACTGTCCCCATTCTCATAAATAAGAAAATAATCGTAGAGCATACATTACCACCTGGCGACAGGTGAGCTCGCGCTCCGCCAGTCCTACCAGTTCGGGTGGCTGCCATAATAACCACAGAGGGCAGCTGTACACGTTTGTCGCCGACAGATGCGGTCTAGATCGCTTGATAAATAAAAGAGTAAGCCAACATCCGTATGCGCCCGCGCAGTTTCCGCCGAGGCGCGTACGCAGCCGGAATCAGCGATTGTTTCGGTCTGCAATCGCTTCCTTCTCATTATAGACGGTCGGAAGTGCAAAAGGAACAGAATACATCGAGCGAACCCAAGGCGATCGTGTTCCGCGCGCCGCTACAAAAGAGTTAAGCTATTGCAAACGGAATTAGGGCAACGATTAATCATGAAAGCCGGGTTGCGAAGGCAGAGCTTGCGATATGTAGCCGCGGTGTTGCGAGGCGGCGTATTGCTAACAGTTGGTTAACCGTAGGTATTGGATCTCGTGGCGGTGTAGTAAATATATGGAAAAATTGAAGAGGCAATGCTGCTATGACTGATTTATATGCGCAGGACGGGCCAAGGCGTCAGAGGACTCACTGCGTTTTGAAACAGCTACGTAAGATTTACAAAACGTTTCGCGCACTCGTTGCGATGTAAGCGTTGGTCCTTACTCCTTGCGCTCCATTTCATAATGTGGTTTGCACAAGAGTTGAAACAACTGAACGTTTGTCTCCGACATAGATAGACGGGCAACACCATTGTTTGAACCAGACCCATTACGACACCAGTTTTTAGTATATATTAGTATTAATGCTAACGAATTATTAAAGATACCTGTAATTCACCTGAAATGTGAAATTAATGTGTGCTTTTGTGAGCTTTTTTGTGGTAAAAACAGAGTAAAGAACTTGAACAATCTATTTTGTATATAAATTCTTAAAATTGTTATTTGCAATAAACTTTAATAGTGCTGTGTTACTAAAGGTTGCACATGCTAGTGCGGAGCTGCAAGGAGCGAATGACGCAGGATGATTTCGAAAACGCAAAATAACTGATGTTGCGATTTTGCCTTGTGAAATACATTCAGGTCTCGGTTGCAGAAACGCGTGGGTCGACAAATAGGATTAATACTACCTCGATTTGTAACAATTACAATTATTACAAAAATAGTTCGGCGAACGATTTATGAGTCGAGCGATTTACAAAAGGGAACTTAAGACATTTGGAGATTACGTCAAACTTTTCACTGTCGTGAATTGTTAATTATAAATAATATTAATTATAACAAGTACGTACCTACCTACGAATTCGTGGTCTCCCCATTATTCCGTGGTTCCCTTATCGTTATTTACCGCAATTTTTATCAACATTTCACCACTATCTTATCGAGAAAAAATATAACTTAAAATTTCACCAGATGTTTGTTTGCCGAGTTTCGTGATACGATAAGTAAATATTTTGTAAGGTACCTATTATATCGTACAGTTGACCAAGTTACACCATAAATTAAGAGTGCTTATATCCGATAGTGATTTTTTTTATAAAACGCGTCAACGTATTGATGAGAGAATCCATAATGACAGCGTTTAGTTATTATTATTCTTGTTTAACACACAAATATGCAAATTTAAAATCGATTTCCAGATCTTATCGTCGCCATACATTGTTGAGGAGCCCACAATTGTTTGCAAACAACCTGCAAACTGTTGGGGTGAGTTCTCGTGAGATTGTACCTACTTGGATACTTATCAAATACTCAATCGAAACAGGAACAATAGTAGTACAAGCACGGGCCCCGTAGGAGCTTTATGGCGTCGCATGGTATTGTCGGAGCGATAAAACACGTACGACACGGTATTGTGTTGCACCAACGCGACATCAAAACATTATGGACACCGTCCATTAATGCTTGTTCCTTGAGACTCGCGTACTGTTGCTATTCAAGCGCGGACGTCTAAAGCTTGCAAGGCAGAAACTTGCTCCACGCATGTGCTGTGCAAAACAAAAGACGTTCTGCAACAAGCGTACAAATGCTTTGGAACTCGACAAAAGGGCGGCTCGCATGTTCGACGAAAACTTAATACTAAAACCGTAAAGCAATGTGCATGTGTCAGCCAGCACAAACTCAATTCCAAATCCGCAAAGTTTGTAAACAATATTTTGCGAGAAAGTTGAAAAAAAAAACACGCAAACAAGTTTACACCTACCGTTAGCTTTAAGCGCGTGAACGTGCGTGATGGGTACCAGTTGGACCAGCTTCAGCATTTATTTGCGTAAAGCTGGGAAATGTAAAAAACTCTGGTAAGACTTCTGTAAGCTCGTAGACTCGATTAGTGTTAAACAATGTGTGTGAATCGAGAACGTGGTTAGAATGCGGGACAATCGACCGCTTTAACGCGCTCCTGTATCCACGGCAATGCCCTTTGAATTCAATTCTGGAACACGCCATGCTACTGACTGAACATCGTGCCTGCCACATGTAAATATGCAATGAATAATGAAATGCCTAGCTTGCGACACGGAAATGTTACTGCGAACCGGTACTTTCTCGCTGGCCCGAGTACCGTTCCGTCCGGCGAAATGGTACTAGGTCGATGAAAACTCCGATACCACATCGAAATGTCTTGATACTTACTCGAAGAAAGTTAAAGATATAGAAGCAATCACTGTGATTACTATCATCAGGTTCGATGCGTATAAAAAATGTACTAGTATTTTTTACGTATTTTAAGTCCGAGTGTAAGTGCGATGAGATCATAAAAGGATCAATGCTCGAACCGAATGCCGAAGCAATGATCAACATTGAATTAAGAAGGCGCGTCGGGATCGTTAACCCCGCGTCCACTTTTTCAAATGACGTAATTTGGAAAGTGCGGAAATTATAAATTGTGTAGAATTGTGGTCGCCACTTATTATATCACAATATCGGGCGTTTGATCTGCATCGGATGCGCGGTGGGGCGAGGTCGGTGAACTTGCGAAACTTCACCTGTCATAGCCGGGGGGGCGCGACACAAAAGACGTGATGCAACGAGAAAGAAAGTAGGAAATGGAGGTGGCGACGGTCCTAACGAACCGGACAATTGCGACCTGGCGACAGAGACGGCAGATGTTTTGAAGCGAGTCAGAGCCGCATTCTAAATTCTAATCGATGATGCTGGCAACTTGCACAACCTGGCGTGACGGAAGAGGTAAAACGGCACATTGCGGTGATGCAATAAAGAAAGTGCGGAACCGAAGTAGGTTTTCTAACGCGGTGAATGTACTCCGGCCATTAGCATTGTATCATTCGCGTCCACGAAGCCTCAAGAGGCAGCGGGCGACGACCTCGGTGATGTCAGAGGGAGCCGCCGCCGCCGCGTACATTTAGCAATACGAGCCTAGTGATATAATTCGCCAGGGATAGAAAATTATTGGTTTCGATCACGCCAGCCGAAGCAGCGGTCGCTCCGAGCTGCGACTTGCAGCCATTAGGTAACGAGTGTGAAAACGCGTTTGTCGCAATTACAGCAGCTGATGTAATGGTGTCGAACGAAGAAGTCAGAGGATTGTTAACGCAAGCGAACAGCAAATTAAAACTCATTGTTTGCTCAGCCGCAATAGTTGGCAATACCTACAAAGAATATGCTAAAAAGCAACATGTCAAGTTCAGCGGGTGCGAGGTCGGTGCGCGGGCGCAGGCGAGGAGGCACCGAGCGCGAGCGCGCGGGGCGGGGAGCTGGCCGCGGCGGTGACAATGAATGGCAAAGCACCGTTGTACTTGACCCAGTATGCTGGCTGGCCGTCACGCTCCGCCGGTGCAACGCTGACGTTCGATTGATGATATGCGTGAGAACACTCCACTTGCAATTGCAACAGCCCACGAGATACCTCAAAACGCTACATCACATAAATTCATAATTACACATAAACAAGATAAAGGCCTTATCGCGACGCTGCCATTGGCACAGAAACCAGATGGCACTAATATTCATGCTTTACGTAAATCAATAAAATGCTTGACAAACATGTCAGGCTGAAGGAATCTGCTGACAGCTCAATGAAATGATGTCATACCAGATAAGTATCCCGCAAACATGTTATATAGACTCAATTTGTAATACAAATTAGGCACGTTTTGACACTTCAAAACAATTTTTAAAACAAAATAGATGTCGAAACGTGCACACATAGTATCTCGCAAGCGGTTTCCGATATACATTTGTTAGCTGCTGGTAGATGTATGAGTGTATGTGGTATTGCGCAAGGTCGCCAGCGCACCTGCGCGTGCGCCGGTCACTGCAGCGACCGTTGCAGCTCCCACGACATAGTTCCAACGTTAATTGATAATTAATTCACTCCAGGCCGTCCTATAAATAAAAGGGTAAGTTAATCATTTTGGGATCTCATCACCTGCCGGACAGACGCAATGTGACATATCAACGATTAATTTCCAAAGAATCCTTTTTACATGAAAGAAATGTAAACGTTCATAATGATATAAATGAAAACGCAGCTGCAATGCAGCGTCCGGTGGCGGCAAAGCACTCGTAATCATCCAAGTGGGTTAAGGTTCCACCAAGGATTTATTGCGGCAAGACACCGCTCCAAAACGCCGAGTTCGTTATTGTGAGCAAACTTGCACGCTTGTTCCGCTGCATTTGTCTATAAAAGCCTCTTTAAAGTTTAACGACCAATTAGAGGCGACATCCAGTCTGTCAGTATCTGGAAGTAATGATATTTTTTTCAGCAAAACCGTTTTACTCTAAAGGTGTTCTATTTCATTCTCCCGTAGCGTTGACAGTTACACCGACTAGACACAAAGACAGCTTGAAGTTCTTTTGTTTAATTAATGTCCGACAAACAAAAGTAACTCGATCGTTAGAGAGCAAAGTCTCTTTGTAGCTGTTGGAATAATGAAAATGTCCCTTGACAAGCTTTTGTAGCTTGGAGTGTGTACAACAATCGAGCTCAGAACAAACAGGTTCATAAGTTTCCAAACGATACAGATGTATTACAAAAACGGTAGCACACAACTGTTTAGCAACTGTATGGCCGATTCTTTCGCAACTCACATCGCAGCGTCCGGACCACTCGATTAATGGTTTCCATCGCTCGGATCGAGTATTCGATTCCTTTGTTTTACAGAATGAACATTGAACAATGTATTGTCACGAGTTGAGGACACTTAAAACAGCCTTTAGTGTAAAAATATTGTGGTTGCACGTCGTTATTACTTTGTAGTGAGTTGTATTAAATTGAAAAGAACAAAACGACCATTATTCTAGTGCCTTTAGTTGTTTGTTACAGAGCAATAAAGTCCCCGCACGAGTTATGTAACAAGGCGACCTCGAATTTAATAGACTAAGTTGGATTTACATTACATGATTGTAGCTGCACAACTTGCACACTAATTGGGCAAACAGCAGAGACCTCGAATCGATCAATTGGCAAACGTGCAAAAAGTGATTAGTTTCGTGTTTGCAATCGCCTTTAATGGCGATTATGATTTATGGAAAAATATCCCAATGTGAAAGGAGAAAACAATGGAGATGTGAAGGTATTAATATAACGTGCTATATCATTTTTGCACAGTCAGCATGCATGAATGAATGTCATGATGGATTATATACACGCAAGTATTGGCATTGTACGTTAGGAAGAATAGTAGGAGAGGTGCGCAGGCGGCGGCAGATGTGCGCGCGCGCATTGTCCTGAGAATAAAAGCAGGTAGAGGACGTCGCTGCGCCATGTGCTACGTGTCACTTTTTCATGTATTCCGATACACGTTTTACGTGAAAACCTCAGAAAAAATACTTCATCCGACAGAGCAGATGTCCGAGCACATGTCGCTAGAAAAAAATCTGGATAGACACAAAAAAGGCTCAGGTCAGATTAACCCATTGATATGAAATTTCATTTGGACACATGAAAATATATGCATTGTGCTCGTTACGTTACGTAACTACGCTGAATTAATTACAATGGTTTCCCTTTGTTACAAAAGAGAGAAACGAATTGAATCCCAGTTATCAAAATTAATAACGGCACAACCAATTTACTCTGATCGCGTAATATCCTGGCCGGAGCATTTATTGTGCTCCGCGCTTCCAATGAATTTTGTTACGTAAATAAACATGCTCGTCTAATTCTTGTACTCTTGGTACTTTCAATAAAGGATAAAAAGCATCAGTACTTTTTATGTAGGATAGGAACAAAATATTTGAAGAAGCCGACATATCGAAAGAACGACAAATATTGACCTGATGGCAGATGTCGAAAGCCAAACTTGGAGACTGTTTATAGGTGCACTTGAATAAACATTGCATCTATATTGTATGTATACTTTGAACGTACGATGTATCGTATATCGGGTGCACTCAGATAGAGTTGTCATCAGGTGTTCAAACAATTTTCCTTGGCCAGCTCTGGTATAAGCATATCGTAATTCTTAATTTATAATCAAATCAATGTACGCATAAAGTTAAATCGCTTGAGCCGTAGTTAAACGATAAAATAACCCACGTATATGCAAGATTGCGATCGCATTACTGAGTTTCATACATTGAATAAAAAAGCACCATGTATCCAAAAGGAGCTTCGCAGTAAAGTCGACATATTGCAGACTATAAAGACCTTTTACGAGATACCAGATTTACGGACTGTCTCGAACGTAATTCACTTTTGGCCGATGAAAAATGACTCTTGTTAGTTGACCTTGCAGTTTAATTTCGTTCAACAATAGTCGAAAACGTCTCGTTATTGTCTGGTTGGAATGCGAATGAAGAACACGTGCGTTTCGCAGGTAGACATCTTGCATGTGCAATCATTGTCTTCGCAAAAAGGTGTTTTCTTAGACATGAATAGACGAGTCTTTGCACAATGGTCGGTACATTTCTATCGCTGCCCATCATCGATTCGGCAGAGAGCTAACCGAACAATAAATCATGCGTCGGAGTCCATAACAATGCTCGTGATATTTGTTTACTGGAACATCTGTTCGAGCTGGAGACGAGGGTCGCTTTAGAAATTGGCAAGTTCATAGGATAAAAAACGAGAGCATTGTCACTGCGCTCAGGTAATTGTTGAAAGATTAACCCGATACGAGTATCACAATAAAATAAGAACACCTTTAACTTTTTTCTACAAAACGCAAAGAATGAATGGTGCCGCAGTGAAGGAATTCATTTTCGATGGCTATTGGAAGACACATTGTATATCACCGTACTGCGCAACCTTAGAACTAGTTATCTGTTACTGATAACACACTGATGTGACCTTTAAATGTTACTGTCTTTATACTAGCAAGATAAGACATCTAAGTACAATGACCGTGGCAGGATACAGATATTATTCTGAACTGATTAAATATATATGAAGTCATCAGGTTTACCGTTCCCATAGCTCTAAATGGGGTGATTTTATATTCGACCTCAAGTACTCTTGTTGGCCGGATGTAACGGGGCCGGAAACGAAATTAAAATGGAATAAGACCACTAAACTCACACGGCAGATGGCCAACATTGTATCGAGGAGACACAAAAGTTTTAAAATAAAAACAAAATAGAAAATTGCGCGCCGCCACATGGCAAAGGTATTAACTTAATTATTCGACTCGAGCCTTCGCCTCGAGGATTTAAATTGGATGGTGTCTAGTTAGACTGGCTATGGATGAGGCTGTAATTACGAGGATAACATTTTTCGATGCTAAAAAATATAACGACGACTTTGTTGTTGACTTCGCAGACGCTTCATTTGGTGAACTAAAATTAATGACCTTCTCGCAATAAGCCTATAACTTCCTTATCTACATCAGCGTTTAATACGTGCAGAATTGCTATAATTAAACTACAACTTTTATTTAATGATGATGTAAGGGATTCAAAAACGGCACATCATCAGATTTTATTTGAGTCAGTAGTTCCATGAACGTGATTTTCTCGTGTTTGACTTGGATCATACATTATTCAACATTAATGCATTGAATCACGTTAGTATGTGCTTCTACGTAATTATGACGGATGGTAAATAGTCTACAGTCACGTAGGCTAAAGACATTCGATCTTATTACAAAACGTCTCAACTTAGTTTAAACCTAATGCTCTTTCACCAGTGTTAAGACTAGATCAGCAGGCCTATAACGGATCTTTCATCGTATGACATGGTTTAAATTTTGAGATAAAGAAGTCATGAAAATGAATGCTTCATTTCGTATTACCGATCTCTAATGATTTCATTACTATGGCATAATTTCAATGATGTCATCGTGATATAATGGACGATTGATCAAAAATCTGACCGAAAATCATATTTTTCGTTTTGCACTATGATTTCATAATGATATCATTTGGAAATCATGAGATCGGTAATAGGCCTGCAGGTTGAAAGCCAAGATTAAGCTTACATATCATGTATTGTAATAAGACGGAATGGGTTTAATTTAATAATGGGTCTCTGTCCGATGTTATTAAATCATGAACAATTTTAAGACACTGTAAGACGAAGTTTTTTTTTGTAACACCCAATAAGCTTGTCATTATTTCAAATCTATAGAACTAAATCCAGTTTTAACTGTTGTTTTGCAAACATAAACTGCATTTCATTATATTGCTTAAACTGAATTGGAAATAAACGATAGCTGTTAACGAGATTCGGTTTAATTACATTGTACATCAGGTAGCTATAGAAGAAAAACTAGTGTATACGCGCATAGAAGATCCGTTAATAAACACGTCAATGTTTATGATAAAGATACGTTAAGATTTAAATTTGGAACGTAAAGTTCCTGGTCGGCCCAAAGGCGGAAGAGTGGCGTTTGCGCAACTGACATTGAACCAAGGCGTTCCTCGAGCGGAGGCCATCAGACGCCGGATTCTTAATTCATTTAACGTATCAAAATAATGGAATGATTTCCGACTAGACCAAAGTTGGGATAGATATTTATTTTATACAAGCAATTCTTATAATTTATTGTGAACTATGCAAAATTTAAAATGATAATCTAAGTTTGCCTATGATATAATAAGGAAAACTTTTCCCTCAACCGTAGCTTAATAGAAATACAAGGAAAATCGATACATTGACACGATTCACGATAAAAATATATGCGGGAATCAAACAAACACAGGGAAGTGCAGGTTGTAAGATTTTGTAGGTCAATACAATCTCTCCATTTGGCTTGCTAGCTGAATTCTTGGTAAGCATTAACAATAATGGCTTTCTTGATAAACGACTTCGACTCGATTCGATAGCAATTGAAGTAGAAGAATCCCGGTGCGACATTGATTTGACGTCATTCGTATCGCACGTAGTCCAAGTGTTAGTTTCGTCATTATTTTCAATGTCACCTTAGTGTCATTCAGAGCAGCAAAGGTGAGCAGTGTCAGTCACTCTTCTGCTAACCCCACAAACACGAGTAATTGCATATCTCATATGTCAAATTATATTCATTGCATGGATTGTACTAGGGCGTAAGAAAAATGAAGACATTTTTCACATGGTTACAGTGGTACGTTTCGGTCATTTAGAAAGAGTGTGCGTTGAGCGCTATTAAGGTGTTGTAATATGCTGACCGTGTCCGTGGGTCCTTGGCCAAGACTCCGCTTGCGCCGGTCCCACCACAACTTAGCACCACGCGACAATGCGTAACAGCTTCCGCGTGCTTACGTCACGGAGCGTACAGATACTACAATTGAGTTGAGAATCGATAAAATTGTGGTTGTGGAAGGGGCAGGTGCGTCACGGGGTGGGGGTGTTTTGCCTTGTGACGTCAGAGCTACGTCGTAGCGTAGCAACAGTTACGGATCACATGGCTCCCAAGCCCGTAACCTTTGCGTAGGCGAGGAAGTGCGTCAAGCGCGTAGAGTAGACTGCCGAATTACACCCACAGTTCTCGGGTGGATAATTCGCGAATGACGAAACGAATAAACAAACCTACGGGTTTCTTCCTTGTATCGTGGAGCGATAAAGCGAAGTTAATATCGCGGCAAGTACACTTGTACCGATTCGCGCTTACAATTTAGCGCGTTGATTACATCATTTTGTGTACAATGGCGTGTTGGATATGCCAATTTACAACTGCGCAAAAGCAGCGATAGCTGATCAAATACACGTTACATGTAACTTATCGAGCGAGCGGCATGTATGAACAGAAGGCCAAAGAAGAAGTGACGTGCTGCTTTGTTGAAATTGAAAAGAAATGTTTACAGTGTTCTGGTTTAATGCGTCGATGACTTCATATTTTAATATAATCACGATCACCGAGCAGTCAGTGTCACGATTCGATCACGGTCATTGTTTATGAACTTTATGCTAGCGGTACCACATCGTATTTTCATAGTGATTAGCTATTGTAAGCATATGCTACGTAATTATGTACAATTTATATAAGTATGCAATGCAACTTAGTATCTAAAACAAAACTGTTCCAAACAAGGTAGAAACAAAACCGGTTACACGGGACACAAGCTCATTAAATGTGCAAATGTGCGGATAGAAATAAAATTAATTCAGAATATTCAAGAGTCGGAATCGATTGTTATACAACTTGAGTAAATGTGACATTATTAAAAGCGAATGAGTTAAAAAAAACTGCTTCACATAATGTATTTATCGTCGTGTATGAACATAATATACTTTATGTTCATACACGAATATTGTTTGTCCTGTTGTTGCGAAACCATGACCGCGAACTAAGGTTGGAAGCGTTCTCATATTTATTATACGTATTCTTCAATATCTACCTCGGCGCGAGGCCAGAAACACGAAAAGAGTATCGTTTCGCAACCCGTTCCAATGTCACTGCAGCTCCCGCTCACGCAGCGGCGCACGCGCAGCTTAATCTTACAATTCAAGCCTTAGATAGACGTCCATTAAATCCTTGGGCTTGACCTTTAAAGTTTTCAGTTTTGATATGTTTTTGTTACGTAATACAGATCAGAATTAATTCATACTGACGTAAATATAGTTCAATTTGCGACAGAGATCACCGTCTATTACTAACCGACAAACTCGACAAAGACAGAAGATATTGGAAACATTTGTAGAATTTCAAATGAATTACAAATTCAGAAAGGCGACCTATTGTGGAGGGTCTGGTCATAGTGGCAATGTCACGCGAGTCAAGCTACAGAAATGACAACATTTTTTGGACTTTTTTTGTTGTGTGAGTGACTACGTCGTCCACGTGAAGCGTTTTGGCAAGATCGTGATCGTCGGCGGTGTTGTAACGTTGGCCGTGTGTGCAACGATTCGGCTGCGCTTGCGTCATTTCCTTTTGCTGACCGTGAACTGAGTTACGTCAGCGTTGTTTAGGAACGAGATTAGGAGGATGCGCCTACACTCTGATCGCCTCTAGAGGACAATCCCCTCAATATGTGATCGTCCGCTTCCTGCTTGCCTAATGATTTACTCGTTTCATATGTAGATACAATAATTATAATTGTTTTTCGCTAGCAAAGATTGAGGTAGCGTTAAAATGACACAAGCGAACGACGTGCTCAGTAATTTCTTGAGGAATATTTAGAACGTCCTTAACAGGTAATTACAACTGACTTAACCTCATTTCATCAGTCAGTAAATTCCACTACTACTAATTATTCAGAGAATATCGATAAGACTGTTTCCGTCAACGCGTCAACTGTAAAACTTGTATACGGAGTTATGGCGGATGACAACACAGAATAAGAGGATACCTACGAGTATATGTAAAATAAAACACAACATTGGAACATCAAACAAAACTCGATTACGTTAACGACAAAAACAGGAAGCCACATGACGAACATCCGTGACTAAGCATAATAGCTATTGTCTTTATGGAATAAGATCGAGGAACGTGCCCGACCTAACAAACACTGAACACGAAGTAACCAGTGACCAGTAGCTATGGCTGCTGTAATTATTTAAGTGTGGACGCGCGAAGGCACCGCAGAAGTGGATTGAGGGTTAATCTTAATTCTGGCCACCGTATAACCGGTTTTGTTTTGCTTTTTGCGTGCGCAGGCGCCCGCGAGGTAAACGCTCGGCTCGATGCAAGATTGGCAATACAATATGGCGTTGTTAAACGTCGTCAAACTGATATTTTAAATGAAAATAATTCGAAAATTTCCGAATCTGATAGATATTTCTACGCTTAAAAAAATACGATCGAATATTATTATCATGCTGTAAGTTCAAAATGCCTTTACTTGCAAGTTCAAAGTGCTACTACTAGTTTCAATTTGGCGGTTAATGGGTTAAAAGAATTAATCAATGTTTTGGTGTTAGTGTCAAAAATGTTTTTAGTTTATATTCTCGAATTTAGTTGTCGAGGGATGTGTGGGTAGCTCTGTAGGTACTCAATTTGTATTGAATATAGGATGTTGACGTGGTAAGTCTTGCGTTAAATTACTGCTCAGGAATTTGGAGCCAGACGTCCGGGAATAGGTAGTGCGTGGGCTGAAAAGGGATGTTTTTCGTAAACCCACGCGCTCATCTCGTATACAAAACTGTGAATACAGTCTGAAAATAGAAAGCCAATTCGCTGATGTTCCCGAATTCATAAGGCACAGAAGGGCTCAAGAATATAGAAAGTTGTTGAACTCAGATGAAACAGGATAAAGCTGATACCAAGCGGGAACATTGCGGAAGATTTACGACTTCGGATCGGTAGCTCGGCCCGGCCCACTCCCTTCTATAAAACTTAACAGGAAAGTGAGCACGAGCCTGGACGCCTAACATGATTCCGTGAAGTCGACGATCGCTTCGCTCGAAAGAGATCGACATTTTTTATAAAACCAGTAAGTTTTTATATGCTTACACAAAATACTCGCATCGTGCTGTTGTTTTTGCGGATCGTGGCTGAAGTGTAAACAGAGCTTGCCAATAAATGAAAACTGGTTCTTCAGAGTACTTCAAAGTTAGCAAAAAAGATACACAATAAACTACGAATATTTTTAAGATCTTACTTACTTCTATATGAACAAAGGTGAACACAAACGAACAAAGTATTTTATGGATGTCTGTAGGAAATGCATGACAGGGCCATTGTTGCTATGCGCTATTTTTGTCACGATATAAATAGCTGTTTTGGGGCTTGGTGGTATTAACCTGATAGTTTCCTATGATTCATCCCCGCACCCTCTTTATCGCCCTTCGGCTTGAGCCTTCCCTCGATGGTGACGTCATCGGTGCAGTGACGCATGCGGACACATGCATAGAATGGAATTCATCACAGCCGTGACATGCCGCCCGAGACTGATTCATTATTGTTTCGAGTGAATTCTCCATATTAATTGTATGGATATTAAAATTTAGATAGCGTGATTACAGATTGAATGTTTTATAATGGTGAATTGTTTTCTTGAAAAGGTTTTTCGATCACTGAATACGGATGAGATAATTCTTAATTTAAATAACCACTTGCCAATGATAGTATACAGAAAGAAGCATCGTTGATTGGTGGAGCGTAGTTTACTGCGGGAGTATTCGGCGGTCAGCGACCTTCGCGACACGGATGCAGCGGCGAGTCGCGCGAATCTTCGAGCGAGACTCGAGGCAGGTTTTTAGTTGCAATAAAAGTAAATGCGAAATGCAAGTGTGTGACAGCTTGATTTCTAGCTAGCACTGTTGCTATGCAACAAAAACGGATCGTAGCTCGGGTGGAACGGAGCGAAATGGAGATTTAGTTGAAAATTGAAATGGCCGACGTGTGTCGGCGGTCAGTGATTCTCTCGCCGGTTCTTCTTGAGCGACCATGTGCGACGAGACGGAGGGTGCAATTACAACACGTCTCGTCCCCAACTAATTGTTGGCACGTGCATATTTTTTTCTCGATGCGAGCGCAGTCAAAGGGATAAGGTGGCGTGCGGCCGCCGACTGTAAAACTTTTTGCGCCGAGTGTTTAATGAGCGTGCCTTATGCTCTAGACCTCGCGCGAAGGTTAAGCCAGTTCAAGTCGCCTTTACCCGGCCTGCACGACGTCTTCGGAATCACGAATGCAGTGACTCACACGCTGATATCACGCCGTGAAACTAGCGGTCCGTTCCTCGTTTCGTGTGCAAAGGCAACGACTTCTTTTTAGGATTCATTTAAATGTATCGAAAATAAATCACTTGGCATGAACTGAACGTTTTCTATAAATAGTCTTTTTGACGTATTAATATTGAAAATGCGAAAGTATCTCTGTCTGTTTCTTACTTACGCTTTCACTCCTCAATCGCTGAAGCAATTGTTTTCCTCAATCGCTGGAAATTTAGATAGCTTAAGCTACGAGGAAGTTCATGGGCTACTTTTTATCCCTGATTTTAATAAATTCCATAGGGAATGCGCGATGTAACGAACAACTCGCGAAATAACTTAATTCGACGCAGGCAAGTCGCGGGTAGCAGCTAGTATATAAAGCAATAATACCGCCGCTGCCAAGATTTTGTGGTGTCCGAATTGGTTTATTTTAGCGAAGCGTCGGCCTATTTGAAGGAACGACTGTCGAAATGGAATATGTCGGTCCAAATGCGAGTGGTACACAGATGTGGGCAAACGGAGCGTGTCACAACACACGGGCCGGGTATCGGCGGATAAGTGCGCGGTTACGCAAATCCGCAGATATGTTGGCGCAGCGCTGCGCGGGCGCGCCGCTTGCACAAGGTTTCGCAGACCTTTGTTTTACGCAACCCGATCGATTTAATAGCTAGTCGTGCGTTTTCTCAGCTGTGCGCCTAAATGAGAAATCTGCCATAATGCTGTGTCAGTTTTTAAATACATAATAATATTATTTGTTGTGTCATAAAAAGAAGAACGTCTGCAATTTATTGTTGCGTAGCAACGAGACAAGCTTGTTTGGTGTTGCCCCTTTTTGTGTAAGGTGGCCGTAAACATAACTAAACGATTGCTTTGGGACTGACAATCGGATTTACTTTTGTATAGATGACACCTATGTCCGGTGTTCGCACAGAATGACTCGCATTACATTGTAGTATGTGTGCGGATGACAGCTCCGAGAGCATTGCACGTCCACGTCCGGTAGCCGCGTCCGGTCTTTTCGTACCACCAAAAAAGGTGCGAACATTTGTTATGTATAGCCATGACGAATGCTCGCGTCGTCCACGGAATCTTATTTTGAGAACGGTGGAGAGGCGTGGGTGTCCGGAATACGAAAGCATTCCGCGCCATTATACGGTTCGTTTTATTTGGACATTGAAATTGAATTCATTGTGTTGTGCAGGATTTGGTATTCTAATTCGGCGACTGTTTGTTTTCGGTGTGTTATTGGTGTTTTCATGAATGGTTCCGGTCGAGCGGTGGCGGCGCGGCGGCGTGGTCACTGCTGGTGCAGCGCCGGCGCAGGCCGCGCGACATTGGCCCGGTTGCGCGCGACCTCACAGCGCCGCGCGATCGAGGCCGCGAACAAACGCCCCAAAAGCGGGCACATCTCGATCGAATTCCGGCCCGCTTGAATCATACCGTTATATTCGCAGTATGCGCCATACTTTGTCTAATTCGAGCCACACCCGCGCGAAAACGCCAGTCGCACGTGCCAACAGCGCAAATATCCCGACGCAGACGTGAACCGTGTACTACTTAATGCAGTATCGGCAGAACTGACGGTACCTTAACTCCAAAACTTATATAGCCAGCTAAATAGAAGTGTGCTGCAGATTGCTGGCTTCAGTTATGCAAATACATCGCTGTAAGTTCTTGCACCACGACGCTTTAGCAATTCGGTTTCAAAATTTTTTAGTCGTAAGTAGACATTGCTCGCGTCTGTCGAGGTATCGCCTCCCTCCGGCTACACTTAAGCGCACGATATGTGAATGCCGCACGAAAATGGAATCCGAATATAATTAGAGTGAACGCGGTTCAAATTTAGAAGGAAGTGACATAGCCGGTGGCCGGGCCGGTATGCGACGCGGCGGCGTCTGCCGGGTGGCGAGTCGGCGTCTATCGCGAACCAATTTGGCACATCCGGCAAAAGCCGGCTCATAACCGTAAATATCTCATCCCGTTAACTGGGGACATGGAAATTACCTATTTAAAACTTGAAATAATACCCTGAGTCTTTATAGCCAAGAAGCTATTTACTCAAATAAACGTTTTTCATTTCAAGCTACTGGAAAGAAATTCAATCAGCGATTGTAGGTGTGTTTGATTTAGTTGATTGTTTCAATCAAAGAAAATGTTTTTCATTTTAAGCCACTGAAAAGAATTTCATTTCGGATTCCTGTATCATTTGAATATCGAATTGCGTAATCAAATGCCGTTGTCTCGTCATTGTTTGCAGAGCATTGGATCATCCGATCTGGCTCCTCACACCGTGTTACGCAAAAACTTGGGTTTTGTTTTGTTACCTGGAACGTTTGAAGCGGCTACGTGCATTATTCTTTTGGCTTCGAGTGGGCGGGATTCGGATGAACAATGTGCCGAGGACAATTTTATACCTGAGAATGTTTACAAAGGACTCGTAGTATCCACCGCGGCATCTACTACAACTCCGACCCTCTACGATTCCGGGCACCGCAATGTCTGCACAGATCAATTTCTGCCTATTGTAAATCCGAGCAAAACCAATCAATTTTTGAGGAATTCCTGCTGGACAATGGCTTTCGGTCTTGAATATACTTCCGCCTAAGACTCGTCGGACGCGTCCAAATTAAGGATGCATTATTCGGACAATGACAGTTTGTAGTCAAACATCCGGCTTTCGTCAAATGTTACCTTACTTTAATATGCATTAAACAATTCATATTCTTCTCGCAGCATTACATCACATGTAACAATTTGGCGGAAGTTACGGCGATGAAAGGCGAGATTCTGAATTAGTTTTTTTCACGTTCTTTACATACATTTAACACTAGGGTGGATGAATATGCTACCTGCTGTTACATTCGACCTCGATTTCCTCCCACGAGTTCTCCCGGATATTGCTCGAGATTTCTCTTCATAATTTCCAGGTCGTATTACTGGGCCTCTTTGTATCTTTTCTATGACATGGCATCAGTGAAAGCTAAGTCGAGCCGCCTCAACAGAGAATAACGATCAAACAATAGTATAAATATCATGTTGTTATTCTATATGTTCTATTTATTTATACTAGGTCGTGAGACTGTATGATAAAACTAAAATACCAGCTTCATTCATTCGAAACACCAGTGTGTATTCCTTTCATTTCCGGTTAATTCTAGAATATGTTGCGAATCGATTAAGGTGAGTTTATAACTTGTTTTCATCATAAACTACGAGTTGCAGGTGAGTGCCAAGAACTTTATTCAAAGTGCCAAAGAGAACGCTGAATCAATATTAATGTACTTGCTCACCTTTGACACAGGGCTGCGAGTTGATAGAGGCGTCCCGACGGACGGCTCGAATTCATAATCAGACGACAGGGGTGCCTTGTTGCGACTTGCGAGCGAGACGTGAGAACGCAGGTCGAAGGGCGGGACACTTGATCGAATTGCACCTTCACCAAGAAACAGGGCCCTTCTCACGATCAGAACGAAGAACAGCTGTGCCGAATGACCAATGCATATGCATGGTCATTAGAATTATTAGGGATGGACAAGGTCAGCTGTCCGTGTATGCAAATCAGCAGTACGGTTTTATAATCCGAAGGTGCCATTAAGTATCCTCTGGGAAAGATGACGGAGCATATGGTCATTAATTTCGGTAGGGATCAACAGCTGTTTGACCTATCAGACGCAGGACAGCTCCGCTAATATCTTGGAACAAAAAATGTTTCCGTTCCGTTGCGAAGACTGCCAACACTAGCACATGGCCGTGTTGGAAACACATCTGCAATATCCCGTTAATGTAATGACCGGAAGACTGCAAATCAGTTGTTAGATATTTTTACAATAAATCCAAACTTTGAATGTGTTACATTATGCTGTTTATGCGGCGCTTGTCCGGGAATAAATAGGAGCTCAATAACGAACGATAAAAGTTGATATTTTACTTTGACTCCACAGTTTCACAGTAATAAATGTTAAACATTCCACCTTTGAGGAACTTCGGCAAAGGCTTCTCAAGTCGCGGCTGCTTTGCTCTGTATAACGTAAAGGGTGGAGCGAAAGTTTTTACATTTGAAACACGGTGGTGCTTCGCGATCCCCGTAGCGAGCTCGCCGCTTTTCATTTGACAGCGTTCGCTTTGATACGTCAGACGAGACGAGTATTAAATTTTACCTTTTCTGTCTGCCCTGTCCGTCCACCCTCACAGCGCAACGAATTAAAGCCGCCCGTGTTAATGCCGATGAAATTTCCTTTGTCAATTAGTAACGTGACAGCGTTTATTAGGCATTCTGAGTATTGTTCTGATACAAATTCATAAAAAGGCTGAAAAGTCCGAGCGACACAATGTCAAAAGGGACGAGTGTCGCGTAAAAGGTCAAAAAAACGATTGAGTCAAGTCCCGAGGTGCACGGAGGCGTACTGAATTGTCTCGACGGGAGCGTCGAGGATAACAAGGATAACCGAGACGCTGGTTGTTGCCCCGAGCGTGGGAGGACTCACCAATATTTACGGGCATCGTGGCCTTTCGTTCCATAAATGGATTATCCGAACAATACATTTTTTGGATTCCAATTTCAACGTAGAAAGTTTACAATAGACGGGCAGGTGAGTAAGGAATGTTGACGAACGAAAAACGGAGGGTGCATATATCTCGCGGGGAATTCATCTGATCACCTGATCGCAGGGGCAGGTATCAAGTATTTCGATAGGGTGCGAGTGGAAGCGTACGCGGTCTTCGCGGTGCGCAAGCGCATAGCGGCGGCCCCTTGACCCGATTGTGGCGCAGTATTGTACGCAGCAATGACACCGTTCGCCTTGAGCCGCTAGCACTGCCGGAGATATTCGCAACAATGGAGGCCAGATAACGTTTCAAAAGTTCGAAAATCCGCCGGTTCCTACCGGTGGCGATAATTAATAAATTGACTGAGTAATCATATCGTTAGCCCTACAACAACTGCAGTAGTTTATTGTTTACTGCTTTTTAAATCGATCGAATGCACAATCTCGCGCTAGTGTGTCAGTGTCATCAGCATTAATTAATATTATATGTGCCGACTTTATTGTTCGAATGCGGCGATCGATACTGACTCACGAAAGGAAATGTCGCTCTACAAAGACCTACTTCCGCCGCCTTTCGAACTTTTTATGGCGTCACATAAACTTGCGTTCCCACGATACATCTTTTCGATTGGAGTTCTTTATCGTAAAAAATCGGAAATAACCGATCGACCGGCGGCAACGGAGTTCCGTTGAAGGAGATATCTATCAGTTGCTAAGGAACTATTGCGTCAGCTATTTCATTAGCAAAATTTTGCTCACGCCGCCGCGCCGCGATCGGCACCGTGGCGACTCATTCTGCAGTTCAGTCTAATAATACAACGCACTGCATGCATTAAGAATAATAAGATACAACTAAAGACTCACCTCTGTGGATCCGCAAACACGAACTTCCTTAATTTAAGGTCTCTTAAAACGATTCCTTGCTCGTGGCAAGCGGCAACGGTTTCTGCCATTTGCCTGAACAGCCTGCGGGCCTCGTGCTCCCTTAGCCGTTTCCTTGCACGCACATAGGAGTGGAGATCGGAGTGCGACCGGGGGAATATTAGGTAAACCCTCTTGTCGCCGACTAGAACTTCGTGTAAGGGGTTGACGTGCGGGTGACCATCGAGACGGTAGTGAGCTTGAAGTATACTACTGCAATCTCGTGACACCACCTATGGAGAGAAAGACGCATTAGAAATTGTAAGCTACCTCAAATTTCAGGTAGGGATTGTAGCTTATCTAAGCCTAGTTATCTGCCATACTCATCTTCGACGTTGTAAAATGGGGCGATTATCATAAACAGCCTCAATGCGATATATTCGATTTAGAATCGCACACAGTCGTTATAATTATCAAAGTTTAGGTTATTTTTAATTAATAGTACAACTGCCGCCTGTTTTTAACGTATTTACGTGGCGTGTTTCTGCCATTATTATTGCTTACTTAGTTATTTAACTACACGGGTGAGCTTTGAATACTAAGCGTATATAAGGTAGACAAGGCTCGACTTTGTCGTCAAAGGGGTTTCAATCTAAAGCGATCTTGATTAAAAAGGGTTAGTCTGTCATGACATGAATAACGAGATTCCAAACATTTTTCACTCGTGAATAGCGTGGACCCTTTGCGAACATCGGACAGTTAACTCTAAATAGAACATCTTTGAAGCGAATGAATATCTAAACTGTTCAAAACACGTATAAGAAGACTAAAATATAAAAGCGGCGAAATTATTTATGGCGTCTCGACGCACGTCAAAATGATCGAATTATGGGAAAGTTAATTTTAGTCATCGTTTATTTGGGCCTGCACGAAATGTCAACGACTTTGGAAAGGTAAGCAAATACCAAATCTGATTTCTGTGATCACTAACAAAATGATGAATCACGTCGCGTGCTCAAGACCATTTTTTTGAGCTTACCCGGTAAAAATAGTTAGCTATTTCAGTTCGTAGTCGGCGCAGACATTCAGGCATGTTTCGTCGGCGACCCCTCCACTATTTTAATGGACGTTACGCGAAAATAATGTTGACCCATTTTTGTGAGTGTTTGCAAAAGCAGGCCGATAAGAAATTGCGATGTTTACGAAAATACGTGATAATTTTTGACTGCATTACCAGAGGTAACCTACATATTGTTATCGGTATTTGCTTAATCAATGTCTTGCAAAATATTAGCTCGGTGGTTCGTCGAGTGTCGAAGACGCCGATAACTTTCAAACTGAAGGATATAACTTAAAGGGTATTTGGCAATCACTTATAAATAATAATTTTAAAATGTGGCATTGCTCGGAATTTTGTAATGTAAAGTCCTTTGATTTCATGAATCCTTGGCTTTTAAAGCTCCAAATGATTTCAATTCCAAAGTTTTATCTAAAACAACAAGCCGACAAACAATGCCACAATCAAAGTTCTAAGAGTTCTAACTAAGTTAGACTCCACTGACATTCGGAAGCTACCATTTCAACAGCACTGATACATATTACTGCCCTAGTTCGATAACCAGATAATAGCGGCGGTTTTAAGCGGCAGTGTAATGGGTGCAACTCTTCGTCGTGCCGAGTAAAGTGGGGGGCGCTAGGAGGGGGGCCCGCTAGCCTCGTGGTGACATTCGGCGATCGGCACGTTATCAACTCGTCTATTTCACAATGTCAATGAGAAGGTCATTCCTATTTTCGGTGCGATCAGAGCCGACCACGTGTGACGGTCAAGCGTAACAGTTACATATATTTTTCAAACTTTTCGGCGTCTTTGAAGTTAACGCTGTTTGTGACGACGTGACGCATATGTGTAGTATACATGTAATGCGAAGTATCATGCGCCGGTCGTGTCGGCAAGAGGCGGTGTTGTAAATACGTTCCGAGGCGTTTAGCAATGATAACGTTGCCACACTTAACCTTGCTGGGTTCTCACGAGGGAAGTGCCTATTCTGCGCCTTGACAATACCCGTATAGGCCTTTGTTAGTGCTTAAAAACTATGTATGCAGGTTGCCTAATTATCGAGTTCGGGACGTCGAAGATTGTTAAAGCTGTGTGAGTGGGCACTTCTAGTGATTCGCGTCTGATGGACGTTTTGTGTGACACACACGAGTCCACGGTGTGACGTGCCTTTAATTATGGCTTATTAGAGTTAGCGGCGGTAATTGTCAGCGCATTGTTGCGAAAGGGTACACATGACATTGTACAGCAGCTTTGCTCTGTCTGTGGCCTACAAGCGCGATGGAGCAGCAAAGGCCGTGACATATAAAGAATGACATCGCTGATGCTGCAAACAATGCAAGTACGTTTAAAAGAAAACATTAATTAATAATATCAAATCAATTTCCAGACTTCTGTGTGTGAGATTTTTTAAATTGATTTCTAATTGATTAATGATCATGAGAACTTTATTTTATTACAGTTCTGTATTATTTTCATGTTTGGTACAATTGATAATTGCGAGGAAAAGGGCGCGACATGTGGGCACATTATTCTGACTGGGTTTATCTCGACATGGGGTATAATCCCGTGGGATCCGATGGGGTTTAAATGTGCTGTATCGATTGCTGCGCAACTAAGCCTTATCACAATTCAGATCGAATATACAACTTTAAATACATACAAATTATTATAAAGATGACGATAAAATTTGGTATTACATTTGAAATTACGTTTAACTACACTAAGGTAGTTTGCTATTGGAAATCGGAGTCGGAACCGCATTAGGCATGTACTAAATACAATCCGATACTGGTACCTACCTACCTGTCCTGCCTATACTTATTATTTTATCTGCGTTATCTATCACAGGACAGGATACGCGTATCGCTGTATTAGCATAGATCTTGGCATTGACGTCACGATAAAGAATTAGATGAGTTGGTGTGTAGTTTGGGATTTTTTTGTTATAAAAAGTCGCTTTGTACTGACTAAAGAACTTTGATGACATAAATGTCAAAATAAAGATTGTTTAATACCTACATTTGATTGTTTTTTCAAGATTAACATCTTGAAAAACAATCAAATGTAGGTATTAAAGCTTAAGGCGCTCTTTTGATTGATGAAATATAAAAGGGTTAAAACTTTCATTTTGAGCTTTTGATAAATACATAACTATTACTTATTGCGTCTTTTAAATTTAAAAATGGAATTACAAATTTGTCTTTGTTTTCTAGAGCAGTGGCATAGTGTAAAGTAAGAGATCGGAAATACTTTCCGAGTTACACTCAGATGAGATGTTTTATTGGAAGTGACTTTAAGAAGTGAATCCTCCGAAGCCATTGGTTTCTGGATGCGACATGATAACGACTTTAATGTCAGATTTGTCCACAGATTTGTCTCATTATGCACAACTAATTCACAAATGGGACAGAGGTCGTTCAAACCAGAGATTACGCTGTAGCTAGGCATATCAATCAGTAGCTACGCAAGAGTTGTTGAAATTCGTCGCAGTTTCAACACGCCATGCGTTATCCTACTGTCGCGTGCTTTGATAGATCGTTTAGTTTGACAATGGTCTATTTGTACTTGGCGCGGCTGGAAATTAATCCTAAATCTGACTAGGTAAGCAAGTAACAATGTGGTCAAGATACCTACCACACTATAGTTTTCTTGTAATTCTACTAACTCAACCCACGCCTTCATATATTATTGTGATCATCATAGGCACGTAGAAGGTACGGTATAATTTGAAAAACCTTCGCGTACCTATATAAACAAAATATCGTTAGGGTTGTCTTGGTAGCTGTCAGTATACTACTGTAATGGTAAGTTAACTGTGTTGGATAATATCATGAAACTGAATTTCAACTAGATAGAGAGGTAAACAACTATTTTGGCAGAATTACATAAGCTAAGTCACACACAACCTTCTAGTCTTTCATTAATTCGTTACAATCTTAGGTTAGACTACAATGAAATAATATTGATGGTTGTATGGTTTAAACCTTTGCCTGTCCAAATTGGTTGAATAACTACTACCTACTACTGAAATAATACCTATCGAGCTTCGGAATTCGCATAGGAATAGGCAGGTAACCAGGTAGGCTAGGTATATTTTAAATAGGCGATAGATATCTTATACCAATCAAGGATACCTACTTGTGCTACCAGAAATAGGTACCTACATACTGCCCAGCTTGAAACAAAAGTCATTATTGTATATTTTTATACTTTGTGATTTTTTCCTTAAATTGATACCTAACAAGGACCTAACAACTTAAAGAGTTCCCCAGCGAACCCATACATCTAGCACCCGCATTCGAGCTCTACCTCCCTCCCATCTGCTACCCCCACAACCAATTTTACCCCCACAACAAAATTCTCAAACAATTTTAATAAAAAACCTAGTAATGAGTCAACTAATTTGTTCTAATCTTCTGGGAATTGAAAATTTGAGTCATGAATAGGGTTGCCACCTTTTTTAACCAAATAACGTACCTACATTATGGATTTTAAAAGGTTGAAAAAAGTACTATTTTGTGTCAGCATAAAGATATAGGTAGGTACTATTAATTATTATGCTTAAAAAAATATTTTTCGTTACTTCTAGCAACTTTATTGCACTTAATATTATTTTTATTGCACTCAATAAATAATAATAAAAAAATAGAATTTTTTATGAAGACCTTGACATGACTATTTTGGATTTTTTTTGGGCTGCTTTACTGGCAATTTTGGAATTTACGGTTAAGTAGCGTTCAGGAATGAGCTTCTGGATACCTCTACTTAATCTGTCGATCCGTATAATGCAAATATTCTTACAATAAACTTTTTGTATATTTAATTTAAATGAATCCTAGAAAAATCAAATCACGCAAAATAAAGTATTTTCGCGTAGAAACTTTATCGTTGGCATTAAGTATATAGTACAATACTTTGTAATAAAGTATGGGTGGCAACCCTAGTCATGAACTAGGCACGTAAGTAGGTATTTCGACGTCGAATTTCAGAATCGTACCTACAAGCCTGTCGATTGCCTAGCAACCACTAGTTAGACAGCTAGACACTAGGCAGGTTATCAACTTATCACAGTACATGCAATAGGTAGCTATAATAGGTAGTAGGTACCTACCTATATGAACTTACAAGAAACATCCAAAAGTTCAAAAACCTAGGAATTTCAGAGATAAAATAATTTAGATGAATAGGCGTTATCGTATTGTTTTACGAAGTAGGTAGACGCGATTTAGATATTTTAAAATGTTCTAGCTAATAACTAGCTAGGTACAAAGCGGATCGCGAAAACCGGAATCAACAAAGACATAGTAAGTAGGTAGGTATGTAACTTTTGGACTGCTTGCTCATAAAGGGAGGTTGTGCAACATTATGATTACTCACTTTACAAACATATTCCTCTTCCGTGCGCACGTCCACACACCGGCAAAGGGAGGAGCCTTCGACTTGTTCCAGCAATAGGTATTTTTCAGCGACCAAAGCCGCTTGAAATTGATGGTGGGGGGGTGGAGGGCTGGAAGGCGCCGGACTGGCCGGCGCCGACGCCGCCGCCAGCCGCTCGGCCAGGACCGGCGATGCAGAGCGATCCTCGGATTTGCTGTGCTCCCCTTCTCCCGACACCGGCACCGTCACCGCAGGCTTGCTCAGGCGCAGCGGCCACAACAACGAAGGCGATCCCGGATCCATCACAGACACTGTCACTTAACACGAGTCACAACACACACAAAAACACTTAATACGAAGCAGGAACTACGATGAGATGAACATGATCTGCGGACAAAACACGACACCAATTAGAAATTTACACTTGACCGTATTGCGTTCGCGAATTTATTGCGGACGCCAATGTTACAAAATTTAAAACGAAACTACGAGACAATCGAAGATTTAGTAACGTTATTTAGTAAGGGGAAATTACGAATGAGGTACGAACCTTGAAATGATTCGCCCTGAGTGGATATCGTACCAAAATTTGACTGTCCGTGGCGGCAAATGTGTCGCTATATTGCGCAAGGAATTACAGGAAGAGTTTCCGAGTAATTCGTATACGGAATGACAGGCCAATATTTTGGGCCGGTGTCCGCTCGGGTTGTTGCAAAATTAAACGAACACACAACCGACCTCAACTAACGCCATTGCGAGACTACTGGCGGCGGCGCTCGCGGAGCCTCGGGCCGTCAAGCGATCCAACGTCCAATGTCGACACAGCGTCAGCTTGCGTAGTACGAGAGCACGCCATGCGTTTTGCCAACACAAAGACAGGGATATATCTATCTCTTTCTATTGTAGGCGTTCGTTACCGTGTCGAAAGAGACAGACTAATGCCATTCATTTAGTTTTGGCAATGCAAAATGTCAACAAATTAAATAAATTCTCAATTTCTCCCGTTTATTGATTTTAAAGTTTTTGCTACCTTACGTTTTTTTGTATAAAATATAGGTAAGGTCATGTTCAGACAGTTGTAGTTAAACAGACTCGAAATATCATCTTCGTAAAAGTACCTATTTAGGTAAACAAAAAAAATTATGTGGTTTGATGTTAACCTATCTATCCCACGGGGAATTCACGATATATTGCATTGAAAGCCGCTATGTGTAAGTAGGTAGGTAGGTATAATATAATATACCTACCCTACTTACTGTATCATTGCTCGGATCTACAATTCTAGACCTCGCATAATCTTATTTTGATTAATATTACATAATATTTTGAAATGATATAGGTACTTATACTTTATAGGTACCTACCTACCTACTTACGTTTTACACTACAAGTCATGGATTTGTAAAAAAGTCTATAGGTTATTTAGCACCTGCGAGAAAATGTCTTTCTTACCCAAGTAACATTTTCTTGTTCTATAGCAGTCCATAGAACGTATCTCAAACACCACCTTTGGCCCTATAAAAGATCAAAGAAGGTTGAGTAACGTCGATTTGGCGCAGTTATATCTCCATTTAGTGACATATTGGAACCGTAGCAGTTTTAGTTGTGACATTTTAGGTCTATAAAGTTCATGTGATGGTGACTCGTTAGACAATTTACTGAGATACGGGGCACAGTAACGCTATTATAGTTTCTTTTTATACTGTAGTAGCGTTCGTGATTCCATTATAGCGCTATTTAATTCTATAGTAGAGTCCGAGATTCCTATACTACACAATTCTTAATCATTTTCTCGGCAAAGATTGTGATTTTGCTGTGTGAATTACACTCAAAGAAAATAAAAACAAACCTACTTTGTTAAGGAATTGTATCATGATAAGTTTTTTTATCTTATTTAGACATTGAATAATTCGGTCAATACTGCAAAAAATACGTGCGATCAAAGTTTTACCGATAGAATAGTATTCGGTTTACTGAATATTTTTAATGCGCTCTCGATTTATTGAGTTTTGAATAAAATATATTCATAATATAAAATTAAATTCAACATAGTTTCTACTTTACAGCCAAGAAGTAAATTCGTGGCTTTTATTGGCTAACTATAGCACTCGTGACATAGTTTTTGCCGCCATCATTGTAAAATTAGGGTTCCATAAGGCTTTAGACCCGGCTAAAGTCTTATGGAACCCTAATTTACATTTACACAAACCTTTATGTACCTTATTTATCCTTTAAAGGATATAAAAAGTCAGCTACATGCGCTGTGTGTTTTAAAAGAACAACCAAAACCATTATAGAAAGCTTCAGCCATATAAAAGAAACGTAGAGACGACTGCCGCAATGAGATTATAATAGGGATTTACAAACAATTAAAACACTTTTTAGTGCTATAAAATGTCTTGAAAATCCATTATAAAGCAAAAACCGCTCTATTTCAGCGTTGTTATAACTATTAAGGTATCAATACTATAGCAGTGATTTGTAGAACCACAATATCATAAAATCCTTGTATTGTTGAGTGTCCATCACTGCTAAAACGCAATATTTATAGCGGTTATCAGGGAAACCTTAAAGCGCAAATTAGATACATAATAGTGTTTTCAAACACTGTTATACAGTAATATTGCTCTGTACTTTCTATATTGGAGATTTTTATAGTACCTGACTATAATGGCCTTATAAAATGGTTATGTAAACCTTTACATCAACAGCTAATAGGATAATTTGGCTATTTAAGCTTATAGAGCAAAAACGTGTTACTAAACGCTTTTATACAACGAGTAGTCACCGCTAAGACCTTTATACGACGTTTACTCAACCCTTTTGTGATGTAATCCTAAGTTATAGGTCCAAAATGTTACTTGGGTAGGTATAAAACACTACAGCTAAGTAATTAAACTGAAATCAGAAATCATTTTAAGTAAGTAGGTCAATGCAATATGAATGCTTAGAAAGTTATCCTACCTAATTTTCGAATACCTATGCCGTTTAATATAAAAAGCATAAAAATGTTACTAACTAACCCTATTTGAAAAAGATAAATAGGTTTTGTAACGTGCCTACGGGCATTTTTAAATTATATTTTGTGAAAAGGCCCTTACTCGTTTAAAAATAAATAAACAGTCGTTCGTAAACATTAAACTTTTTTCATTACATCTTCCTGTTTCCTAATTAGGATTTCTACAAATTGTATAGTGTAATAAGCTCTTAAGTTTTAAAAAACAGTGTGTTTTTAACATCTGAACTTCATCAAATAATATAGGTACCTACCTACGTATTTAACTTCTGCATAATCATGCATATTTCATTTATATGTATGTACCAAAAAATAACACGCCAGAGTGAGACTGGAGGCACCTGGAGATAGATTGGCTTCAGGTCAACACTTGCTTAGTAAAAGTTTTCTGGATTTCAAGATTTATTTTTTAAACATCCCCAATAAAAAAACGAGAGGATTGAAGTCTGGGGAGCGCAAACTTTTCGCATTGAAAAAAATGAAACAGTTATTTTTTGAGCATAGCGTGCTAGTTTTCAATGAAATGATTAGCTAAGATTAAAGATAGCCCAGGAAAAAAGTTAGAAGTTATTTATAGCCAAAACAGGCAAAGGACCAAAAAGTAGAGTTTGAAAAAAACATAAGTGACAATAATGGTTAAATATGGTTGGGATGTATGTACATACAAGGTTTAAATAATATACAGATTTGTTGCATTTTTTAATTAATTTATTGGTTAAATAGAGTCTTGTAATTTGTTGACGTCAATAAGTGCCTGTAAAGGTTTATATTGAATAAAGATTTTTGAGTTTGAGTTTGAATAACTCGCAAACTAGAAAACTTTTACTAAGGTCATGTTGATGCTACGAGTATCTAGGTAAATGACCTAAAGCCTGAAGAATCTACTTTCTGTGTCACTCTGGCGTGCTATTTTTGGGACAACCAGTATATTATATATTTATTTATTGTAAAAATACTGTATTTATATAATACAAACAATGTAGCAATATTTATATGACATATTTTATTTACATGTAATAGTAATAAATAAATAAAATGTAAAATATAGGTATACACCATATCATATAAAAGTCTTGATTATTCCAATATAAACGCCATAAACTTTATGTTGGATCCAATGACATAATTATGGCATTAAGTTCGCCAATTGGGATGATGACTGAATTCAAATTTTTACGTCGCGTCATTAAATATTAAAATACCGTGAAAAAAGATGCAGTCCTGTGAAATTAGAATTAAAATCGGCTTAGAAATTTTTAAGCTGTTAATTTGAAGGCGATTAGACAGAGAGATCCGACATTAACCGTGACGTCATTGTTGAGTACAGCCATATAAACTCCTTGTAAATTGCCGTTTTGCTAGAAAGAGATGGAGAAAAATCTTTAATACCTTATATCTTGGTTGTTTTTATAGTTATTCGAAAACCGATTTTTTCTTTCTGTTTATTATATGAATGAGCTTCTATTAAAGCAAAAAAAAAAAAATTTTTGTCATCTAGCCTTTTGTAAATTATTTGTATTGTGCCGTTTGGTAGTAAATCAATGTATTGTGCACTAAAGTTTAAGCAAGTTACTAAGATCCTAAAATCGTTCAAGGCAACTAACTAGTTGTCTCAATCTCAACCTCAACGACAGAAAATCGCTCGACAATAAAACTGTTTTACTTCGCTAATAATATTATACAAATTAAAAAAATGTATATAAGTAAGTACCCGTGTATATTTTTCTCCAACACTAGTTTGAAGTTGTGGCTGCAATATCTTTTTAAAATTTATTTCAACTACTCAGAAATTGAAGCTTGGTACCAAATCTGATGGCGACTTAGACCATTTAGTACTAAATGGTCTAAGGATGGCGAATTTTTAAATAAATCGTGCGCTTTCTTTTACATAATGATATTAGGCCTGACAATAATCGAAAAAAAAAATGAAATACATAGTACTAACAGCCAGGGATAGAACTACATCATCATCATCATCATTTCAGCCAAGAGACGCCCACTGTTGGACATAGGCCTCCCCCAAGGATCTCCACACAGATCGGTCCTGCGCCCCCGCATCCATGCAGCAGCTTCCCGCGACCTTCACCAGATCGTCGGTCCACCTTACAACATGGCCTACCAACATTGCGTTTCCTGGTACGCGGCCGCCACTCGAGGACCTTTAGAGGATAGAACTACAGTACAAAGTAAATTAATTACTTTTTGACTACAGTACCTACGTTTAATTTCCTGTCGTCCTCCTAGCATGACCACTGAAACACGATATGACAAAACGATATATCGATGTAAACTGTAAAAAAGTTTGATTTTTCAGTTATCTTGAAGTTTTGAGTATGTTTTGGATATTGGTATTGCTATTTTGGGCATTGTTAAATATTAATGTTGATAAAATTTCAAGGAAGCCATTATATGCAACATATTTTGATAATTCATATCGATTCATCGCATTATCATATCGTGTTTCGGTGTTCATGCTACCGCCACAGATTATATAATACTACAGTACCGGGGCTGGGGATATACGGCAAACTGAAGATTATGCAATTCTGTATTTCTGTAATTTATGTTCTCTTACGAGTAGTTACGTCATTTCACATTTATATTTAAAAACTTGTTTGTTTATGCTTCACGCCTAAACCACTGAACTAATTTTAATGATATTTGGTATAGAGGCAGTTTAAGCCCTCGGGAAGGACATATACTTTTTACTCAAGGGGACGCAGACGAAGTCGCGGGCAGCAATTAGTACCTTATATTTTTTCGTTACCGTGCGTAAGGCTATTATGATTTTGGCTAAAGGCCCCGGAGAAACGCTATTTCTCTTGATTCGTACGTAAGTTTCATGATTTGTCACTGTTGTTGCAGGGCTTTATGTTGACCTTTCGCTCAAAAGACCTATTGGAAGGCTTAGAAACTTCGAGAAGGAAACTTAGTGCACATGGCAAAAGCTTCGGTGTGCAAACTTTGTAAAGGAAGACGGAAAAAATCTAAATGACAATATATACTGCCACCCTTTTCAATTGCTTATTGTTGGTGACCTTTCCTCCGCGTGCTGGGTTAAGAAAATTTGCCTTTGTGCTCTTCGAAATCCACGCTGAATAGGACCTGCTTGCGAAATTGGGGGTTGAGTCAAAGACAAGTTGAGCATTAAAATGGTAATTAAGAAAAAGTTTAGACCTTAGTCAACCATGCTGGCCCAGTAGGGACTAGGGATTGGTCCACTTCATATACACTTTTGAATTTCCTCGCAGATGTATGCAGGTTGCCTCACAATGTTTTCCTTTACCGTAGGAGCGTCGACGCGTCGTCGGTCGGACAAATGTACACATGAGATTCGAAAGTTGAAAAACGTATTGGTACATGGCAGTATCGAACCCTAAATCTCCCGATTAGAAGTTTAGTGCCGAGTCCACAGTGCCAGCTTGGTTGACAAGACCTAAACACCCTAAGTTTGGGTAGGTTCGAGCCAAGAATTTTCTCCACTGGCACTACCGTGGGATATATCAATGCATGCGTCCTTTCGGATGTGCATAGACATCGGGTGACAGCAAGGAATCGAGGGCTTGTCGCAGGAGAAGGGCGACAGGTCCGTACTTGGGCGCAGAAGAAGGCCTTGCGCCGGCTGTGGAAGGAAGGACACGCGTTCCCAGCTGCCGGCCACCGGACGGACGGTTATTGGTGTTCGTCCTCCAGTGTTTGAAAAAGTGAATTAGGTGCCCGCATGGCAGCCTCTCCTAGCGCATGGTGCGGGTATGCAGTATGGGCACAGATAATATAATACTACGTATGGGTGCTTCGATCAGCATATAAGATCGCTTGTCGAGAGGGAACGCCAGTGTCACTATTGTGACGTTCTCTACTCTATAGCTAAACACGATTGTAATACATTGGAGTGTTACGAGTACGCACGGCAATGGGTGGGATAGGATGGGATGAACCAAGATGGAATGGGAGTCTCTCTCCTCCTTCTGCGAGGTAGTAATATCGCAGTATAAGGCGGCGAGGAGGGAGCGGAGAAACGACCTTTTAGCCGCTTCACACCTACGCAGACGGTTGGGTATGTTAGATGGCAAGCTTATGCGGTCTGCCTGCAATGACCTCTCTAGGTGTGGGCTATACGCTAGGTGATTCCTAATGCACGTGATATATGCCTCCCTGTCTGGGGATCACCTCTATGTTCAGGGTGATCCCCTACACCTACAGGGTTTAATTTCCGGCCGTAGCTCGCAGGGCTGTCTCAGAGTGGTCCGGAGAATTGGGGTTGCTCAGACCCTGGATCGCTCTGACTATGGACAAGATGGACATTGAGCTTGGTTTAATAGGTATGGTATGAATCCCACGCATGCCTCCCGAGTAGCCATCGGCAGGTACGCTGCGCAACAGCATTTCATCTCGTTAAAAAGGCTATAAATAGCAAAAGTGCTACTATCCATGTCCGTGATCAAAGTTTTGAATGTCACAATCGCTGCTGCATGCTGTTATCAACTTCCCAAAGAATTCTCGATCCCTTGTACAGCTAGCTTTGAGATCAAAACTAATTTATGAACTCAGAAAGTAGCTTTTCTAAGTTTGCCATTGATGATGGCAATACACTGAGTATTGCCTTGTAGGAGCATTATTTACTTGTATTATTGCATATTTGTTATTTATTTATTTGCTTGCTTACATGTACGTATTTATAGGTGTTTACAATTTAATTAACATTGTATCAGTACATGCACCCTGCAAGGGTACTGCATATCTAATAGTGAACTGTTCGTTGTAAATAAGTAAGTATATAAAATATTAAATCGAGATAATGCTAATACCTTACAATATAAAATAAACAATGATCAATAATACAATTTTCCATAGCAATTTAGGAGGGAGGATGGCATTATTAAATTTTTATGTCAATAATAGTATAATGATAATGATTTGTAAATGTTATAGGAACCATGTGTACTATAGGCAGGATAACTTAGGTGACTGTACTTACCGTTAGATGGATAGTTTGCCTAATAAAAAAATATAAGCTTTCTAATCTTACCTTTAGGACCTAATAGTAGGTAAGTAATAGAATTGTATTCAAATATTTAAACGAATAAGTATTTTCAAAATGTAAAGGTACGCGTATTTCAGCAATTATCACAGAACCACGTTAGGAACCCACAAGCTGCCGGCTCGCACTGTTGATGATATGCCAAAACAAATTATCTTATGTTCCATTGCACAGAAATTTCTTGCACAATGTTTTTTTTAACTGTGCAACTGTGCTAGCCGCATGAGCAATTGCCGAGCTATGACTCTGTGCATTGTCTTTGGTCATCGATTTTACACCTATGACAAATTGATGACGTACGTTTATGACGAGTTCATTTTCCGACATGCACGCATACGCCATTAATGCCAGCCTCATGCTTAGATAAGCCGGAAATTGCACAACAATATTTTGTTTGTTAATTAATGTTCTGTTTTCTTTGTGAAACGCGCGCTTGAAACAACGGTAGTTTGTATACTGTTATTACCTCATCCTATTATTATTAATATCAGCAAAGTTTGTAGATGGAATAATCAATACTTTAGTACCTACAAGATAAATACATTTACAAGAAATAAAAACCAACTTCAAAACAAAATAGTAAGTATATTAAAAAAAACTTTTTGAAATGGATTATGATTATTTTTTTTCTAAGGATTAAGTATAGTCTATTTGTAAATTGTATGCACGGTTCAGTAAATTCCAGATTTTAGATTTGGATAAAATTAGTGAGGGTGAGTGCCAACAAAATGAACAGGAAAAACTATCCATTGCCGCGTGTGCCGCGACTTTGAATGTTCAGTTTTCAGCACCTCAGTAGATTCATTCATTAATCTAAACAAATTGACGTCAGGCTCTGACGTCATGCTGTTATTGATGTTGAATCTCTTTAGGAAACAAGTTAATAAATACTTATGACATATTGCTTTTCATGTTAATGTAACATTTAGACTTTCTATGACCAGAGTCGCCTTTAACTATAGGATGTCTGTCACCTGTCACATAAGGACAATAAAGCCAATGTAATCCAGCCCCCTAACCTTTTTTTTTTTTTTTTTTTTTTCGGGGGGAAATGCGTAACCGCACCGTACCTGCCGTGGGCTAGACGGCGGGCGTGTGTGGGGCTCTCCTGGCAGAATACCAGGCCTACCCACTAAAACCCCCCGGTGTTCTCCCTGCCCTTATGGGCGCGCTAGGTAAGGTCCACACTGCGACTCCACTACCCACGCGCCCGGAGCCCCCTAACCCTAACCATGATCGTTCAAAAGTCAAATAGTTTATTATGCAACTAGTGAATAAAGGACGGATTTAAAGCGAGGGCTATAGATGAATCACGAGCAAGCAAAGGATTCTAACGACTGAATCACGACCGCAGGGAGTGATTCAAGATGATTCAACTGTTAGAATCCTGAGCGACGCGAGTCTTCCATGGCAATCGGCACCTACTATACTTTATACCATTAATACGATAAAAAGAAAGATTTTAGACATTTAATTAATATAGAGTATTTTTGTGCAAGTAGGTTATACAGCATTGAGATGGAGGTCGAATATACACGGTTATTTTTTTATCACCCTGGAAAATTTTGTTTATATCGGTGTGTTCTAAATTGAAAGACCAAAATAGTGATTAAAAGTGCTTTTTAGAGGGGGAATGGTATAAACAATATTAAAACCGCTAGTATAAATAACAAAAAAAAAACAAATCCCACCTATTTTGTTTTTTTTTCTGTGGTCGGCGAGCTATTCAGACACTATTTTTTCATTTTCATCATTGAGAAAATAGAAATGGTAAATATTTTGCCCAAATCTATGTTATTATCAAGAAATAGTTGAAAGTAAATTATAATAAAGTCATTTAAAAATATATTCTTTAATTAATACTTAACTATGTTATTTAAATTTTTCATCGCGCTGTTATTCAGTGCCTGTATAAAAAGTTGGAACATGATTCAATAGAGATATGAAAATAGAACTAGTTTTTTTTATAATTTGACAATTTTCACCTGAAAACGATTATCCCTAGGGCTGAAAAGTATTACTTTCAGCCCGCTCCTCAGGCAAATTCACATCTACTTTCCGAGTATGATAGTATGATATACATATTTTAATATTTTTATTTTTTTTACGGCGGCGGCGTCTAGTCTCTTCATAGGTACGTTATTCACACATATTATTATAATTTCAGCTAAGAAAAGCACACTGTTGAATATATCTACCTATGCCTCGCAGAGGATCTCCAATAGTGAAGACTGTTTAATACTGTTATTCGTAAGACCTATTTGTAAAGTTCTTTCGATATATATACATTGAATTAAGGAATGACGTCATATCTTATATATTAAAATTTCTTATCACGATGTTTGTCCTGGATAAAATCCGAAACCAATAAGCCGATGTTTATGAAGTTCGGTTGACTATGTAAAATTGGTCCAACCTAAAAGATTGGGTAGTATTTATCATGTTTTTTGACTTAATATTTTTAATTGCTAATTATATGTTTGTTTGGCGATACTATGTAATGGGGTTCGGTTTGTAAAGGCAAATCATCATTTTTGAATTTGTTAATATGAGATTTGGTAAGTGGTTAATATGATAGTGTGACTGTGAGGAATAAAATTCTTCTCTGTCACACTGGTGTGACTGTCAGGAAAAAAATTCTTCTGTGTCACACTGGTGTGACAGAATGGTGTGACAGAGAGTAATCCCCGTAATTACGCACGTGTCAGAAAGATTATGTGAGTCAATATCAAAAATATTGTACATCACACAAAAGAAACAATGGAATTATCAAATTTCTGAACACAAAAGAATATTTGTCACACAAATGAATATAAAGGTGCATACAGGGCTACTTTTTTTTAACCCCGGAAAATTTAAGGGACGCTTCAAAACACGATAGTAAAATGATTTAAATATTAATAAAAAATAACTCACCTAAGTATTTAATTTTATATTAATTTTCTAAAAAATCCAAAATACTATAATATAACAATGGATATGTCCTGAAGCGTCCCTTCAATTTTCCGAGATTATAAAAAAGAAACTCTGTATTCATACACACAAATGCACTTTTGATGCATAAAAAAGATAAAAATGTACTTCAAAATACTTAAAAAATAATAAATACTTAAATAAGTAAAAAATAATACGAGAATACACACAACATCACATTTTTATTTTGAAAAGTCGGTGCTAAATTTTAAGTCATTACTCCAGACAAAAATTACCTTTCATTTGATACCCATATTGATGGGGTTGTAAAAAATATGTAATCCTCCATTTGTACCGGCGGCCATCTTGGATTTACAATGCTACTGATTATATTACATTGAACTAAATGACAATCTGACAACAGGAAGGGGGAGAAATTTCAATTCCTTCTAAATTTGACCCAAGCAAATAAACAAAAGGGCAAGCTAAATAAAACCGTTTAAAAATGACCAATGTGTATGTACCCTGCTTTTATGTGTGACGTCACCCAATGTCACACAATGGAAGGAAAATATAATCTATAAAGACACGAAACCGCGGACAACAAAAAATGTAACAAAAAAATTACAATTCTTGTTTAATGCAAGTGTTACTTATTACAAACAGTATCTTATGATAATAACTGTGTAATAAAATAATCAAAACCATATGAAATTTAGTGTCACACAAGTTTAAAATTTTTCGAGACACAAAAGGTGTTTCATAGTTCTCGACATTATTACATCAAAAATAAAGTGCTAATGTTTTGTTTTGTAAGGTTGGTAGTAAAATGGAATGTTACCAGATGTAATAAAAATACGGATACGTTCAGAATGTGTTTGAAACGACACGTAATTTCGTCACACAACCATCGTCACACAAAGGAACAAAATATGGAGACATCATTTTAACTTCGGATTTGTCATTAATTATAACATTTCTAATAAAATAAATAGGTCGCCCATGTATAATGATCATTTCCCAAGTACACTTAATAAAAAATATGTGTGAGTTTGCTGGTTAAAAAAGGAATGAATTTTTCATCTAGCATTGGCACGTTGATATACTCTTTTTTAGTATGACAAAAAAAACTTGATATCAATAGATTTTGTTTTCATTGTATTTCTTTAGTGTAATTTAGTTGGTTTAGTACCTATTATCCGAAAGCATGATTATTTTAGCGGCTTATTAAAAAATATGGTTTATTTATTCACTATAGGATTTTTTACACCCATATAATTAAGAGGACACCGAGATTTTATGAAATATACAATAATTTTGATATTGAATCACGTGGTAATATTTATGGGACCCCACACCCAAAGGGAGTAAAATAGAGATGAGTTGGGAATGATTTTTTTTGAAAATCCTTGATGTTGGAGTATGAAAATGTATATAACAATTTCCATTATTTGACAGTTTTTTTTACGAAAATTATGGTGTTATCCCAGAGAGAACAGAAAAAACAGCCAAAATTAAGTTAGCCACTCATCGGATGAAGTCGTGGGCGCAAAGCTAGTAAAACTATAAATGCTTTGAAATTTTCTATCACGTGTAATGTTTGGGAATTGAAGAGGTAAGCTTTTCCCTGAGTCAAAGACTACATGCACAAAGGTAAGTTGTACGAACCATGAGTGTATTGATGATTTAACAGTTTCATGCAGGGATAACAATGGGCAGAAACAAGACATGGAAGGATTGCAAACGATTGCATCACGTTGAGGAATGTCGGTGATTCAGATTCTGTCGATGCATCTTTGTTCCCTGGCATTAGTCAGGAGTTGGGGCTCGCATTCCCTGCCCGTGAAACAGTCGGCCGGAATTTAAAAATAATACAAAACTTTTGCCTTATATTTATATTAAAATATTTAATCCAAAGATTATTCAAATATCTGACTTAAAAGTTAGTTAAGGCAAAGGGTTACTTAAAGGTAAAGAGCCTTAAACAGCTCCTGTCCATGAGGCAATTTGTTGATTAATTGAATCTATTATCAAAGACGTTTTTAAGGAAGGAACTACACAGTCCATAATCAATTTCAGTCAGGGTTTTGCCTCTAAAATAAGTATTTTTCCTTGTGTACACACAAAAACTGCGAAAACTAAAAGGAAAATCATGTTAAACAATCAAAATGTGCTGATAAACTGGTCAAGAACTTAATTGAGCGATCTTTGAATACAAGGAAGTACTGAGTAGAAATTTTATGTAGGTATTACCATAGACGAGCAAGAGATCTTGTTAAATCGAGTTTTCAGTTATAGCTTTTTTTGGTACTTATCTCGCAAGGAGTGGCTAATAGAAAGGGAAAGTATGTACCTTCACTATCGTAGATATAGAATATTACTGAAAAAGATGGCATTTTGTTTTCAAAAACAATTACATCTGCATTCAAAGATAAAGATAACCTGTCTGAACCAGGAATCGACCCCGCCAAGTGTAGAAAATTAACACTTTGTATTTTTATGATACCAGTCGATATGAAATCTCTTTAACAAACTTGCCTCAAATACCTGAGAACGACCATAAAATCTAACAGCACTAGCTAGTCTTACTAACGTAATTTCTTATAAAGTTTATAAGACAAATTCTAAAAATTGATAGATTATTTTTCCACATGGTATTGGTCTCTCGTAATTTATAAATATGTGTGTGTTGTTTGTTTCTTGTGGTTGGCTCTAGCAAACGGTGTCATAGAAATGCAGGATAATTTTTAGGGTTGGTGGGTTTGTTTCCATTCCAGCGATTACAAGTAAATAAAACGTAGTAAATAAATAAAACAATTTTTTTTGTTAATGCTTCGCCTTGTCCCACTATACATGAAGTAGGTACTGTTCGGTTTTTTGTCATTCTCAAGTTTCAGAGGTAATGTTTATAAGACAGATTTGTTCAATGTGATCAATTTATCGAACGGTATCATAAAAAATTCAACAAAAAAAAAACATTAAACCGACTTGACTTGGTGCCAATTTTGACTACGAGTTAGTCAAAATTATTATGAGTAAAATGTTCTCTTTTTTTAAGACTTTCCAGGTGATTATTGCTTGGCTTGAATTCAATATAAAAGTGTGATGTTGTATGTATTCTTATAATATTTATGACTTTTTGGTGTTTTTGAAGTCGCTCTTTATTTTTTGTAAAAAAAATATTTCAATCTTTTTAGTATTAATATAGCGTATTAGAGTTTGAGCCAAGGCAAACACCAGAATCACTTGAAAATAAAAAATCTTCCGCTCTAAACAATATTGCCGAATTCATCCCGAACTCCTAACCTACCCGAAACCTCCCATTCTTAGCTCAGCAACATGCTAGTATGATGACTAATACCCTACAAGATGCACGTTGCAAATCATCAAACACGTTGGGTTGGGTGTGCCTATGAAATGAGCGCCTATACTCTTTCGCATACAAAAAGAATTTTGAAAATCGGCCCGGAATGGCGGAGTAGGTAATCGGTGACAAGATGATATTTTTTACTACATTTTTCCAATCTTTCACATTTGTTCAATGGCGTTACTAAAAACTGAAAATAGGTGTTTTTGGATTTTTTTAAAGATGGCGAGGCGCAATCTTTATGTAACTTAAATGACCCCGAGGAAAGACCAAAGAAAAGCCTTGAGTTTTGGAAAGAGAACAGAATAACAAGATGTCAGCTTTACCACAGACAGTATAATCTTAACGCAAAATGTAGGGAGACTCTGGTACCATCAAGGTCGTCTGCTTGGGTACCTCCGTCTTACCTATTTCTGCCGCAAAGCAGCAGTGTTTGCATTACAGTGTTCCGGTTTGAAGGGTAAGATTAGCATTGAAATTACTGGGTACCGTGACTTTACATCTTATTTCACAAGTTGTCAACGTACACTGTGGTTCTTGTGGGGGCTGCAGAGTGCAGAATTGCTGTGAATCTCACAAGAGTCATCTGTATTGTAGGTGACTGTTACCACTTACCATCAGGTGGTCAGTTTGCTTGTTTGCCAACTTACTTTTATAAGAAAAGGTAAGTATGCAAATTAAGACAAACAGTAAGAGTACCTACTAAGGCGTCTAAATTGTCATTGAAAGAGGTTTGAAACTAAAATCCCAGAAAAGCTGGCGCATTTTTCTGTGAGCAAGGTCACGGTTACGTCACAAGGTAGTGTGGCTAAGTCCACATTTTAAACTGCACTACTCGTTGTATTTCTTGATAGGTCTTGAGCATATCTAGGATTTTAAGTATATAGTAGCCTAGTGTCAGAACTCTTCCATAATCTTGTCTTATTTTATGTTTTTAGGGTTCCGTACACAAAGGATAAAAACGGGGCTCCCATACAACAAACGCAACTTTATTTGTCATTTCTTTTTCTCGATATTAATAGCGGTTACAGACAGACACCGGGACAGGTGAAACTAAAAAAAGCGTTATAGCGTCTAATGTTGTATAGATAGTGATAGGTACGGAACCCATCGTGCGCGAGTCCGACTAGCACTTGGCCAGTTTTTAAGTAATGTAACGTATATTTCGACGTTATATAGGCTAAATTAACTAATACCCATTTGTATTTATGACTACTCCTTAAATTGGTCGGGTTATACATCGGCTGCTTCTTATGGCCGCTATCTTCACACCGGTTAACGGTTTGTCGAAACCGTTGGTATGCTATTGCGCACCATACCACCCCCCGACCGTGATCGCTCAAAACAATAAACCACACTAAGAGCGGGATGGCGCTATACCTACTAAGAGCGGTTTCGCACTACGTCCGATCCGAATTCGATCCGAGCCCGTGAAAATATTGGTCTAGAAAACTCGGACCGAATTCGGATACTGCTTACGCACTACTCCGATCTCCGATACAAATCCAAGCAATTCAGGAGCCATCTTTTGTTCACGTCGTTGATCATGAGTCCTTTCAATCGACGTCAACTTCTGGCAATACTATTGTATGTACGTACGAAGACGCAGAAGACGTACTTTCCTGCCTCTCCGCTCGTACGCAGCTCGGCTTCAACTCGGACGCAGTGCGCGAGCGTTCATGCAAATAATACTATGGCTATTTCGGTCCGTCAAAAACTTCTCCGAAATGGAGATTCTAGAATGACGGAAAGAAATAGGATAACGGAGATCGGATCTAGTGCGTAAATTACAATAGAAATAGTTCTACGGCTACTACGGACCATATTTTCACGGGTTCGGATCGGACGTAGTGCGAAACCGCTGCTATACGCGGCAAAAGTATAGCGTAAGGCGGCCAACCGATTGTCATCAACAGGCCACGTGTGTGATGTGGGTTGGGACTATCTTTCTCCCTGCAGAGGTATACACAAATTACGTCGAAGAGTCCTTATGTGAGGCGGACCGGGCTCGGGTTGAGCATTTAACGCTCTAATAACGGTTGACCCAAAAGCCATGCTTTGGAAGTAGTTCCCTCGGTGAACAAACTAAACCTCTAGTAAAAGTAAAAATTGTTTATCACAAACGCATAGAACAATGTATGAATGACACAAATAGGTTAGAGTCCACGATTTTTCATATACTTAAGACAAAGTTGGCAAACAGACTTTTGACAATATAAATTTATAAAATTATCCCTCCAATTTTAAGCTCTATGTCAATTATTGTAAGCTTACCTCTATTTTTAGGGCTAACTTGACTGGACTATAACGATTTTAATACTGATTTAATCGAGATAATTCCTAACCATCATCTGATAAACATATAGGCAATAACACAAAATATTCCATTTAAACAACATCATCCAAAACAGGAACAAGAACTGGTATCGATATAAGTCAAGGACACGCATTGAATACTCGATTGACAACAATTATTAGGAAGTTTTTATCTCAAGCTACGCTTTACTCAGGCAAGTGAGTCACAACAAAACTCACCACAAAAAGATAACGATCGTCATTTCACTGCTGCGTAGAACTTGATATTACAAAAAAATCATCACCATACCTTTTAAGCGCATTGAAAAGATGTAAGTGCGCACATGTTTATTGCGCCTAGTCAACGGTTACTTTTTCTGCGTCATACAATTCTTCCAGTTACGGAAGGTAGGTGGTACCTATTGTGTTGTGACGATATTATTCAGCACTGTATGATGACGCTGTGAAGAAAAATATGTCCGAACTGTCCTAAATGTATATTTATATTATTTATTTTTTATAGAAAAAATATGGTGCAACAAGACATAAAGGAATACAAGTACAAAGGTCTGACAGTTTTTCGACTTTTAACATAACATTGGGTACAAGGTCTTTCTTTTTGGCATCGGCTTTAGCCCTATTTATTTCCCCTTCAGCAATATTGATAACAGACTGTTTGTTTGATAACTGGTTACTTAAAAATTTATTCACCTCAGTAAAGTTTACCTTTTTTTCGAGGTGGAATGCTGTTGTGTTATTGCGCAACTGGTGTACTGGTGTAAGTTGGGACTCCCCTGAAGAGTGAGGGGCATACCCACTAAACCAACTTCTACGTCTATCTTGGCCACAGTCGGGGTGATTTAGGATAGGAAAACCCCACTCTAGGGACCACCCCGGCCTGCTGTGAGCCTCGAATCAGGAACCGCTCCAGCGCACAGGCCACACGAGTACAGTAAGCGACAGCTAAGGAGTCACACTGCCCGCGTTCCCCGCATACGTCGCTCAGTCCATGTCACACCAGTCCACGTGGATTAGGTATGCGGGTGTAGTGTGACCTGGGTGGGGCCTTGGGTGTGCGGGTGACGTAGGAGCTGCGGATGTGGATCCGTACCTCCTACGTCAACCGTATGCATCGGTGAGGATTATATATGGGTCGTTTTATTTATTCTTCTTGTACAGAGGCGGACTTAATGCCTGAGGCATTTTCTTCAAGTCAACTTTGGAGTGGTGCAGAGAAAGAAAGTTATAGATTTACCGAAAGGCAAGTGGGATGTCATATAATTATGGCACAAAAAATGTGACAAATGTTAGTATTTTGTGACAAAATACTAACACAGAAATAAAATATTTAAAGCAAGAGAGTAAACATATCTAAAAAATGCCTACGTGACTATCGCAATGTATTACCTGCAAATGCGTAAAGGATCAGATTCTCTTGCTAAAATGTTGCTCATTAAACCTTCGCAATTATTTTAGGGAGGACGTTCCACAAGATACCTAATAGATTGGACGAAAATGGACGAATGAATAATATCAGAACGTAGGCTTCTGTTGTTGTTTTTCCGCTCGATCTCCGCTGCCTCCCGTTACCTCTCTAGCTACATCTATCGAGTAGCTAAAGTCACGGTAATAGTATGGGTGGCTGGTTTGTATGAACATAAGAAAACTGACAGTTATAGTAAATGTTTCCTATTAGAAAACAAATGAGTGGAGTAAATTTCCTGATCAGGTTGCGGGCTAAATAGTCCCAACAACATTTGCGTGAGGACTATTTTATACGTCATGTGTGTCGCAGCAATGATTGCAGTGAGTAGCCTAAATTTCTTTCACGCGCTGTCCACTTTTCAGGCGTATACGCAAATATGCCATTAAAATACATTACGTATGTAAATATTTTACAGCATAGAATTGGGTAGCTAATGATAAAACGTGTCCACTTATTATCTTAAAATTTGGTACACGCAGCAAAACGCCAGACTTTACACGTTGACTTTCAGACCACCTTTATGTTGGTGGTAAGTAATAGTGGCAGTTTTGGAACTGTACATGTAAAGCTTGGCGTGGCACTTACTGTACAATATACAAACATTTAAGACACGTTCTATTTGTACTAACACTATACAGTTTTTTTAATTGCACGAGTACTATACATTCAATTAAAGCTACACTCTTAGGACTTACAGGTAAGTAGATTTTTTTTTTTTTTTTTTTATGGATGGCCCGGCAAATGACCTCCTCCCGCCTGATGTTAAGCGGTGAAAGAGGCCCAAATGAGTTGACAGATAGAGTAGGGACGACATCCACTCTCCTACCTGCCCGCCCCTTGCCGGCCCAAAAGATGCTTTTTCACGCCTCTTTTGAAGGAACCCATGTTGTAGGATGGAGGAAACACGTGCGCAGGTAGAGAATTCCAAGTGTGGGATGAACGACAGAAGAAGGAATCTTGGAATTTCTTGGTACGGTGTGAAAAGGAGGACACAGTGTACGGATGACTCCGAAGGCCCTTACGCGTGTTTCTGTTAAGGAATGGAGAGGGAGGGATAAGGTTAAAGAGCTCCTCAGAGCATTCCCCATGGAACATTCGGTAAAAGGCGCTAAGAGAGGCGATGTCACGACGAAGTTGTAGAGGCTCGAGGGTGTTAGTTGCCTCTACATCGCCAATTATGCGAATAGCGCGACGCTGCAATCTGTCCAGAGCATCGAGGAGGTACTGAGCGGAGCCGTCCCAAAGGTGCGAGCAATATTCCACGCAAGACCTAACCTGAGTTTTATACAACAAGCATAGTTGGTCCGGCGCAAAATACCTACGCACCTTGTTCAGGACACCGAGTTTCCGTGAGGCAGTAGTTATGACGGATTCGATGTAGTCTCTGGGGTTCAGATCGCAGCGAATGTTCATTCCGAGCAAGGTGATGTTGCTCTGTGTGTGAAGGGTTGTGCCCTGAAGAGAAGGAAGGGGGAGGAAAGGTGACCTTTTCGCCGAGAACACGCACACCTGTGTTTTCTTAGCATTGAACTCAACAAGATTGTTGGAGCCCCATTCGGAGACGAGGTCCAGCGTCCTGTTGAGCTCAATGATAAGATTCTGCCTTTCCCTACCAATATCACCACGAGCAGCCCCCGAGGCTCCGTGATATCCCCCATGCACTGTACTGTCGTCTGCATAGCAATGTATAGCTCCCAAGGAAAGCATATCATTGATATGCAGAAGAAACAATGTGGGGGATAGAACGGAGCCTTGCGGAACACCAGCGTTCACTGCCACGAACCGCGAAGCGCAGCCGTCAACGACAACGCGAATTCTACGCTCGTGGAGGAAGCTGGCAATCCACGTACAGAACTGCGCGGGTAATCCGTATGCCGGAAGCTTGGAAAGAAGAGCCTTGTGCCAGACTCTATCAAAAGCTTTGGCGATGTCGAGACTAATAGCCACCGATTCGCCGCGCTTATCGATAGATTCACCCCATTTGTGCAAAAGGAACGCTAGAAGGTCACCTGTTGACCGTTTAGGACGAAACCCATACTGTCGGTCATTAAGTAACGAGTGACCTTCCAGGTAACGGATCAGCTGTGTATTAAGGATCCTCTCCATGATTTTACACAAAATGGAAGTGACGGCTATAGGGCGATAGTTAGCCGGATCAGAACGATCTCCCTTTTTGGGAACCGGCTGGACATTGGCCTCTTTCCAAGATTTCGGCACACAACCAGCAGAGAACGACAGACGGTATAGACGCGTAAGGACCGGAGTCAACTCCGCTGCACACTTCTTAAGAACAATCGCAGGAATGCCGTCTGGTCCACTTGCTTTACGAGTATCGATCGACTGGAGCTCCGCCCGCACATCACGCTGTCTGATACGGATATCGGGCATGGTGCTGCCACAATGGGACAGTTTCGGAGGTTGTGTACCACAGTCATCGACACGGGAATGAGCCGCAAAGAGTTTTGCCAGGAGGTCGGCTTTCTCCTGCGGCTGATGAGCAAGTGAGCCATCGGCAAGTCTCAGCGGTGGCAGCGAGGGTTGGCAGAAGTTTGATTGCACAGCTTTGGCCAGGCGCCAAAAAGAACGGCTACCCGTAGGGTGCGATAGCAGTTCCTGGCCCACTTGTGCAATGCGCTGAGCATCCGCTCTAATGTAAGCCCTCTTACATAACTTGGTGGCATTATTGTAGGCTGTTTTCAGTAGGCTTGTATTGGGATCCTTAGATGCTCGGCCTCTGATCCAAGCGCGGTAAGCCAGCTGTTTGTTTTCAACAGCAGAGGCGCACTCGCGATTGAACCAGAGGTTACGTCTGCCTCTACTGACGAGATTGGAATGCGGAATATAATATTCCATTCCTAGTATGATCTCGTCAGCAACAGAGGTAGCGCAGGAGTCCGGATCCATCCTATTGAAACAGCGCTGCCACCAAGGAACAGATGCGTAATAATCCCGCATACCGTCCCAATCTGCTGACGCATAGTGCCACAGACGGCGTGCTGCAACCACAGGCGACGGTCGTGACGCCTGAGGCACTGAGACGGATACCAGGCAGTGATCCGAAGATCCTAGTGGAGCTCGAACCACCACCTGATATCCGTCAGGGCGATTTGTCAACAGAAGGTCCAATAAAGAGGGCGCTTGACCGATAATATCTGGTACCCTGGTGTTCTGGGTGACCAATTGTGTCAGGTCGTGCGTGAGAGCGAATGCGTGGGCAGTCCTACCCGCATGGTCAGTTTTAGAGGAACTTAACCACAACTCGTGGTGAGCATTGAAGTCCCCTAAAAACACCAGCTCGGCGGAAGGAAATCGCTCCTGCGCGTCATCTGCCACCCGACTTAGATGTTCAAAAAGTCGAGTTGTCTCCAAGTCACCACGATGGGAACGGTAGACGCAGACGTAGACACGGCAATGAGTGCCAAAATCGACGTGTACTGCAAGGAAGGAAAAGGAAGGTTCCTCCAAACAGCGCAGGCGACGACAGCAAACGTCCGCCCGGACGAACAAGCAAACACCAGCCTTCGCCTTGAAGGACTCCTCAAGAGCGTAGCCGGGGTAATTAAGGTAGCTTGTATCGGCCGGGCAGATAATTTGCGTCTCCGTCAAAAACAGCATTGCTGGACGGGCTGTCTCGAGATGGTGGTGGACAGCTAAGAGGTTAGAGTGGAGCCCGCGGATGTTAGCGAGCCCCACCTCGAATAATGGTGTTTTGGTGGGATAATGCACCGCTGTACGACCAGTCTTAATATTTTGCGCTGCCATAATTATTGGAGTGAGAGGCGTGAAACTGAGGTGTCCTTGCTGCGCTTCGCATAGTTAATGTGTGTAGGCCTGTTTCGCCAGGGAACAGCCGACAGCTGATTTGCGCTGACCCTCCGCACGGAAGGGCCCCCGAACCCCCCCGGAAGTGGCCGCCGGGACCCACCGTCCGGTCACCAACCGGCACGACGGACCACCCCGAGATTATGCGTGGCATGGTGGGGCAGCCTCACGGACTGGTTAGGTCCGCTTGGGCCCCTGTACTATACCACGGGCGGCCAGCGGAACAGCCGTTTCTTCGGGTCTTCCTGGGCGGAGGGTCAACGCAGTCAACCTGGCACTGGGTCGACGGAAGCCCGCACAAACCATACGAATCGCAGCAACGACCCCTCAAGCTCTGGCTGTGCGCAGACTGATCCCGAAACGCGGACAAAAATGGCCACTTGACGGGTTTTACATCATGCGCACGGTGGTCGCTAGCCAGTCGGGTTTTTCAAGCCCTACCACCAGAAGTTGGTCACTCGATTAGCACCACCCGGGGATCACGTGTAGGGTCTCGAGGGTAAAACCTACGGACGTGAGCGACTCCAATCCCCAATTTAATTCACCTGGGTGAATAAATTATACCATTTGGTTGACTTAATGTACATATCTAGGCAAACCAGGTGAATTAAGTCTCCGAAAGGATTTAGTTTTAAACATTTAAAAAGCCCAACGTTTCGTGGTCACCCACCAGCTATAGTCATCCCGTGAGGCTGTGACCACCATTAGAATGATTCAAACCAATGTTGAAATTTTATTATATATACTGAGATTGAACTTATAATATTTTATGTGGCGGAAGTGTTAATAATACAACGTCAGACCCACGTAAGATAGTTATCACAGTCATTAACAGTCGGTAGTTGATAATTTCCACCGCTTCTTCCTCATGTGCTCTTTGCTAAGGTCGCCGACGAATGACGTGTGTAACTGTGTAATCGTATGATAATGTAAAAATCTACTTACATAGTGCTTCTGGCACGAGTCGTTAAATTTTGTTTTAATACTTTTAAAAGTATCCGTTTTAATATTGAAAAAGGTTTTTTGTTGCTTCCGTAGAGGCCTGATTTTCAGCGAAACTGCGACATCGTCCTGGCGTCGCCGGTTTTGGGAGTCCGTGGCTGATTGGGATGTCTAAAGACGCGTCTTGGCAAGGGTTACAATATGAAAAATATACTGGAAAAAATACTCTAAATACAGTCGTTATTCGTCCGATTTCAGTCAGAAAAGTCATATCTCGAAGTCAAATATCCAAAAAAAAAACCCTAGAGATATGACGTTAGGCTACATTAAAAAAATACTGGAGATGCGTATCATGGATGGGGTTATGCAGAAGTTGTACTTAGAGTTTACCACGGGTTACCGAAATTCATTTAGTCGTTTAACATAAGGTCGACAAAACATTTGACGATTCTATTACTGATCGAACAAACAACTGACCAAAATATATTTTGTCGAAATAACGATTGACATTGCCATAACTGATCGAATGAACGTTTGGTCGAAAGAACTGGAGGCTTTTCTATAGCTTGTCGAATAGATTTATGATCGAAAAACAAAATGTTAGGATTATAAAATATAATATGACGACCGACTATCATTATCATAATATCTAAGTATACAGGATGTCATATTTAGATCTATCAGATCCGAGTATTTGATATAAATTTCAGCTTGATAGCTGGGAACAGTCAAGGGTCTTGAGTTCTTGACAGACAGCCAGACGGACAATGAAAATCCTACAAGGATTCCGTTTTTCCTTTTGAGGTGCGGAACCCTTAAAAGGTCCAAAACTAATATCTAAATAATGCGACCAATGCATTCTACAAATAATTGGATAAAATTGATTTTTGAAGACGTTGGTGTAGACTTTTCAATTTTGTAACAGGTTTTATCAATCTATATTTAATCCAGCACACTAGCTACGCGCACTAAAGCCCTTTTGAACCATGCAAAAAATGCACACTTGCATCAGATCAGCTATGCATTTTAACTAAGGTCACCAACAAACATAGTGCCTACCGAATTGGCCAAGGAAAACTGGCACGACGCACAACTACACTCAAATCTAGCCCTTTGTACTTACAATTTAAGTGCTACAGTCCAAATATTGCGCAACTGATACATTTAATTCAATCGATGCACAATTAGAGAGGAATTTGTTAGTTATTATGAAGCTGCTGGAGTCTTGTGAATGGGATAATAATATTCGAAGTCAAAGCGAAACACTTTTGACAGATCGTGTCAATTTGACAGTAGCCCTCTTTAATTTTAATAGGATCAAAAGGGATATATCTTATTGAGACTTAGTCATGACAAGATCGGAGCCAATGTTAAGATAAATACAGCCGCAACACTCACAGGTGGTATACAAATCATTGCACAATTCAGGTTCATTGCGACGCCCAAAGGGTTGTTGAGCAATCTTTTGAAATACGTATTGTAATTCTTCGACATTAATATTTGTGAGTATTACAAGAAATAATTTTTATAGCCTTTGCCGGTTTGTTGTTTCGAGTTCTTTATATTGTCGAGGTCACTCAATTCTCAATTTAAATTTAAGCATCGATTCTACTGCAGTATACTTAGTACTTACCTACTTACCTACATAAGAAGTATTGTAGATGGCACACCACTACTGTAGCATGGTTTGCACTACTAATGACAAAAATTATTAATGTCAAATGTGAAAAATGTCCAAAAAGAAAAATGTCAAATGCGAAAAATGTCAAATACGAAAAATCTCAAATGCGAAAAATGTCCAAAACGAATTTAAGAAGCGAAATTTCTTCCGGGAATATAAAGGAGGGATGCTAGGATATTCGCTTACATAATATTCCGAAGGGATAAAATAATTTTTTAATCAGCAGGCCTATTACCGATCCTTTCAAGTTATATCAATATGAAATCTTAGTGCAAAACATGTCATAAGATTTGCTTTCAGATTTTTGATTATTCGTTCATAATACCTATCATGATGACATCATTGAAATTATGCAATAGTGATGTTATCAGTGGAGATTGGCAATACCATTACCAAATGAAGCTTACCTTATCTCAAAATTTATACCATGACATACGGTGAAAAATTCATAATAGGCCTGCTGGTATGCGACTAAAACTGCATTTATTTAACCTAAAAGAGTTTTTTTCGTCTTACATGCCACGGAAGTGTTAAATCACAAATAAGTTTTTCACTGTTTATTGCACAACTATTTCAGCCTGATTAATTGAGTAATAACAAAATAACAATGTCAAGGTTAAGTTATCTAGAAAAAGATAAAAATAGCTCAGATACTAAGAAGCTGCTGGCAGTTAAATATGACAAAGGAACTACTTGAAAGGGAATTATTATAGGTATATACTTTAGTTTTTATAAATATATCTTGATAATTTAGTAAAATATTTCTTAACAATGATGTCGCATCCTCAGAGCTGATTGTTCCGTCCTTGACCGACCCGCGAGCAGGGGAACAAGTCGTTGCAACTTGTTATGAATTTCACTGAATGTTATGAAACGATTCGTTTCTGAAACAATGTTTTGCAAACTTGCAAAGGACCTCGCGAGCACCAAACGTAAATGGTTCGAGGTCTGACAGTGTAATTAAGTATTTAAGGGCATTAATTCGTGATGATTCATTTAGGCTAGTATTTTTGTTAATAAGAAACGAAACGAATTCATGTGATAATTCAGGTATAAAAACTTATAAAAACTTGTCTTAGACAACGTAGATTTAGGAGATGTAAGTAGAACTAAATTTAATCATTTATTCATTCATAATAGAAAATGGTGGGTACAGTTGCAGATGGCTAGTTTTAAAAAGCTTTAAACTCAACAATTTTTCATTTCAGTCAAGAGACGCCCACTGTTGTATATAGGCCTCCCCCAAGAAATACCTTACTTTTACCTACCTTTTGATTTTCTGATATTAACATGTGTATATCAGAAATTTTTGTTTGTAATTATAATCAGTCAGTTAAGCGCACTTTTGTATTACATACATTAATTTAAAGCTTTTTTATTTTTCATAAACAAAATCAACATAAAGACTTTTGTTTAATCGAACAACCACCCCAGCACACCCAACTATATTTAAGATGTATCCAAATTCAAGTAAAATGAAAAAACCGGCCGAGTGCGAGTCGGACTCGCCCATGAAGGGTTCCGTACGATTTATGACGTATAAAAAAACTACTTACTAGATCTCGTTCAAACCAATTTTCGGTGGAAGTTTGCATGGTAATGTACAATACCATTTTTGAAGACCTATCCATAGATATCTCACACGTATGGGTTTGATGAAAAAAAATTTGTTGAGTTTCAGTTCTAAGTATGGGCAACCCCCAAAATTTATTGCTTTTTTTCGATTTTTGTGTGAAAATCTTAATGCGGTTCACAGAATACATCTACTTACCAAGTTTCAACAGTATAGTTCTAATAGTTTTAGAAAAAAGTGTCTGTGACATACGGATGGACAGACAGACAGACATGACGAATCTTTAAAGGTTCCGTTTTTTGCCATTTGGCTAAGGAACCCTAAAAATGTAGACTCTACACTTGTTCAGATAGTGGGAAAGCCTTCTCGAGAAGAACAGGCAAGAAACTCGGGAGATCTAATTTTTTGTCTAGATTTAGATGATATAGGAAAATCTGAAGGAAACCGTCAAGCAAGAGTTGTATGAGGAATATTTAAAAATAAAAAACCGGCCAAGTGCGTGTCGGGCCACGCGCAGTGTAGGGTTCCGTAGTTGCAAATGCCAACTTTGAATTCACACTCACACTTCACAATTATATTAAATTAAGGAAAGAACGTGCATGTCTAATAGATTCATTAGACATCTATGATAGCAAATTAAAGCAGAGCAGGAGTATGTATGATAGGGACATTGAACACCTGAACAGTACCATAAAGAATTTACACCACTCATTGTCGGCTATTTCAGAAAATTATAATACTGCACAAAATGATATTAAAATGCACATCCAGTCTATCAGAGAACTAACCACACTCTGTCAGCATAATGAGGACCGCTATCAATCCCTGCTTGATAAACAATTATTAGATTCGAGTGGGATTAACTCAATAGAAAAATGCAGTCACAAACAGTAACAATGTACCCAATTATACATCCTCTGCCCCTATTAACAACAATGTGTGTCAACCATTTGTCAATGTCCAATCTAGTTTTTACTGTTCAGAGAGATCACAGTCGAAGCCAAAATGTATCGGGTATTCTACTTGGATCCCCTTGTGATGACATTGGAAAAGGTATGGACCAGTTATTGTCAAATGAATTAGGGTTAAGTGTCATTAATTTATTGTATGCCTGGCTCGAATTTCAAAGATATTGCAAGTAGAATTTATAGTTATAAGTTTGATATCAATGACAAACTGATAATTATCTTGGGAAATAGGGGTAATTTAAACAAAATGGCACTGAAAGCATTTTATTCTAATTTAAATAATTTGGATGTAAGTCAGATTATAATGTTTACCCTTCCTTACCATAATGATTTGTCACAAAATGAAAATAATATTAGGTATAAACTTAATTTGACTTTAGATTTAATGACTAATTATACTGATAAATTCCATGTCATTGATTTTAATAAACTGACATGTGTCAGACACAGAGCTTTTTTGACAAAAGATAGATTATGTCCATCAATGTTCTTCAAAAACAATTAGTTATTATGCTAAGATCTTGTTTATTAACTTTAGCCAAAAAATGACTATAAATTATTGTTTAGCCAAGAACTTGGCTATTAATTCTCTTGTTGACAATGCTTTTATTGAGCAACATGTTGTTTTGGAACAGGTTTCAAGTAATTTAAATTAGATAATCCGACAATAGAGATAGCCTCTGGCCAGGTATTGACCAAAGATAAGCCTCGATATTTACGGCTTGTCCATCAAAATATTCAAGGCTTTTCTGGTAAAGACTTAGAAATAAATTTATTTTTAGATTTTGAAAACATAGATGTACTCTGTATCACAGAGCATTGGCTAAAAATGATGAATTGTTAATAAGTTTAGATAATTACAAGATTGTAAGTTCGTTCACTAGAAAATCTGCAATCAGAGGTGGATCCTTAATAATTTTGCATAATGATATTCAATTTAAGGAAAGACAGGACATAGTTTCACTCTCTGTTGAACGAACCATTGAGTTGTCTTATGTGGAACTTGACTATTTCATTATAATTTGTGTATACAGACCCCCATCTGGAAATTTTTCAGAATTCGAGTCTGCTATGGAAGATGTCTTAAAAATATTTGAAAAAAATATATCTAATCAGTTAACTGATCATTTCTCAAGTAACAACATTTTACATATGAACCAATTTGGTTTTACCAAGGACGTTGCACTACTGATGCCGGTGTTGCACTTCTGAAACACATTTTTGCTGCTTGGCAGTGTAAACAAGATGTAATTGGTATATTTTGTGACCTATCAAAAGCTTTTGATTGCGTTGGTCACCAAACTCTTTTAAATAAACTCAAGCATTATGGTGTCTCTGAAGAAGCAATGAGACTTATTGAGTCTTATTAATCCAATAGGGTTCAGAAAGTTGTTATTAACAAAACTGAGTCTGTTGGTGCACCTATAGTTTTGGGCGTGCCACAAGGATCGATGTTGGGACCCTTTGATTTTCTTAATTTATATTAATGACCTGCCACACTTCACTAAGAATCTGTGCGATACAGTACAATTTGCAGATGATTTGCATTTGACACAATTTATAAGACATAAAAGCTTGTCGCGAGATTTACTTTTGTAGATAAACAAGTAAATTAAATAATTTGATGTGAATAATTTTATACATTACAATTTTCAAAGTAAATACGAGTAGGTACTTAAAAGTACTCTTTTAAGTACTTTTAAGTTACTACACAGTAAATCTCGCGACAAGCTTTTATGTCATATAAATTGTGTCAAATGTGAAATGACGTTATAAGTAAAAGTTTTAGTGTCAAAGTTTATTAATTCTTTTTAGCGCATTTATCTCCCTGTATTGTTACAGAGTCGTCAATTGGAAGCTGACCTCACAGCAGAAGTTTGAGCTCAACTTCCATTACAAGATTAGATGTGTCAGTTCTCTTCTTACTACCAAAAATAATATTTGTTTAAACAAATAGTTATACATAACAACACGATTCATTATCTGAAAAATTAACACCAGGCATTGGCATCATTCAAATAATTGTTGACTTTATAATATCCTTTACTCATAATAGTCTTTTTTACATGCGCTTTAAACTTATGAAATGGCAAGTCAGTAACACTTTGTGGAAGCTTATTATAAAAGATTATACATTTCCCCATAAACGAGCCTCTAGTTTTTTGAAGCCTGAAAGTTGGAACGGCAAGTTTATTTTTGTATCTTGTGTTTAGATGGTGAATTTGGAAATTGGTTTCAAATGTATTATAATTTTTATAGCCCAAAAAAAATAGCCCTTGCTGGTTTTCTTGCTGGTTCTTTCCAGTACAAGGTCTCCCGCCGTAGACTTGTGAACCAATGGCGTAGCTGCTTTGACGTTCAAAAGAGATTGTAACAACCCAATTTGAATAAAATATATTGAATTTGAAGTTGAATTTGACAACACGTTGCTATTAAATTAGGCATTATTATTATTATTAAAGCTGCAATGATTTTATATTTCCTTTCGTTCTTTATATTGTGGCAATACTTTTTACAAACACCTATTTTTGAATTCTCTCGACATTGTTGTTTCTTCTTAAGTAACCGGAGGAAGACTCTGTACCAGGGTCGTGTGCATGGGCACCTCCGTCTTACCTATTTCTGCCGCAAAGAAGCAGTGCTTGCATTGTTGTGTTCCGGCACAGTTTAACAATCATAATAAACTGTGGTTCCGGTTTGAAGGGTAAGATATGGCATTGAAATAACTGGGTATCGTGACTTTACGTCTTAAGTCACAAGTTGGCAACGTACACTGTGGTTCTTGTGGGGGTTGCAGACGTTGCAATTTTGCTGCGAATCTCACAGGAGCCACATGTATTATACTAGTAGGTGACTGTTACCACTTACCATCAGGTTACAATTGCAATAATAATAAAACATTACATAGGTCTAGTTTTAGAGGAGAAAACAGGGTCTATAAAACGCCAATTTTATGTACTTTCCATGGGTAAAAATTCCATGGGTTCGGTTCGAGCTGCAGTTGTCTCCACAGGACACAACTCTTTTATTGGTATTTTCTCTGAATATTTATAGGCCTAGTAATAAAAGTAGACGTACAGTAAGCTCCTTCCTTGTCAAGCTATACTGTGGACCGTTCTTATGTCGCTCGTAACAGTGACGGGTTTCGTCGTGTAAATGTAGTTTGAATGAGATCTTTATTTCATAGCCTTAGTAATAGGGATAATGACAGGGTATGAAAAGGGAAAACTTTTTGTGCGTCAGTTAAGTAGATAATGAAAAATAATAAGACACATGTTATTTCTTTTCTCGAAATAATAATAAGCTAGGGAGATAATTTAATTAAAGTTATGGATTGGCTCGTTTTAGTAATTGAAAATGCAACGCGAAAGTTTAAAAGTGTATATTTGACCCGCTATGTCAATACGTGCTACAAAATGTATACTACAAAGAAGTGACAATAATATGTGACAAACAAATCATTGTATGGTCTCAAGCTAAGATTATATAAGTACTTAAATAGCAAAAAAATGTCCAAACGATCTAATATATTATTTCAAAAATAAACATGATGGACATTAAGAAAAGTTTTGTCACCATCCCTATTATTACTGTCTGTAGGTATAGTTAGCGACAGCCCATAATATTTTTAATCATGAAAACTAGTAGGATGCATGAAACGGAAAACTTTGACCTGTCACAGGAACCTCCTTACCTTGGTGTCTTGAATAGACTATAGTTATTCTGTGGTTGTACAGGATTACTTTTTGTCACCCAGTTCTAACAATAATCAAAGTGTTCCCCGCCGCCTGCAAGATCTTCTTTCCAACCTAAATTATTTTCTACCTCTATTTAAGTATATAGTAAACACTGTAGGAAAAATCTAAAATTCTTCTAGGACAATTATCATATTATTATAAGTTAGCTTGCGTTCTGTTAATATCTAATATTAAAATGTATACGACTGAAGGACTCTGTATCCAAGGTTAGAATAAAGATTATTAAAAAAAAAAAACTTTTTGTCACCCTGGGAAATTTAAGGGAAGCCTTAGGACACGGTAGGAGAATGATTTAATATTAATAAAAAATAACACCTATTTATTTTATATAAATTATCTAAAATATCCAAAAAATACTGCACTATAAGTTTAGTGCTGTATTTTTTTTATGTAATAATGGATGACTCATGACGTCCCTTAAATTTAATGAGCTGAGCTGCGATTGCTGCGAATCGACTCCCCGGTGTGAGTGGAACAAACATGATGCCGGCGCGCCATACATTGCGTAACACGAATAAAAAATAAAAACCGGCCAAGTGCGAGTCGGACTCGCCCATGAAGGGTTCCGTACGATTTATGACGTATTAAAAAAACTACTTACTAGATCTCGTTCAAACCAATTTTCGGTGGAATTTTACATGGTAATGTACATCATATATTTTTTTTAGTTTTATCATTCGCTTATTTTAGAAGTTACAGGGGGGGGGGGGGGGACACATTTTACCACTTTGGAAGTGTCTCTCGCGCAATCTATTCGGTTTAGAAAAATAATGATATTAGAAACCTCAATATAATTTTTGAAGACCTATCCATAGATACCCCACACGTATGGGTTTGATGAAAAAAAAATTTTTGGGTTTCAGTTCTATGTATGGAGAACCCCCAAAATTTATTGCTTTTTTTTCTATTTTTGTGTGAAAATCTTAATGCGGTTCACAGACAGAATACATCTACTTACCAAGTGTCAACAGTGTAGTTCTTATAGTTTCGGAGAAAAGTGGCTGTGACATACGGACGGACAGACAGACAGACAGACAGGCATGACGAATCTATAAGGGTTCCGTTTTTTGCCATTTGGCTACGGAACCCTAAAAATGGAATCTCCTTTTTTTGCATTAAAAGCTTTTCCGGGAAAAATAAACATGGGTAAACAAATATTAACATTGGTCAACTTACAATCGACTTCGTGATCGACACCATTGTCTTCCTGTCCTTATTCCTTTTCAGTGCGTCGGTATGGTTTGTTTTATATTCATTGCGACTTTAGTAGGTACCTGAGCTTAGACAGCTCTAACAAACAGACATTGGGGAATAAGCGAGATTTAATCCGATTACCCGAGATTAACATTTTACAAACATTCCCTTCAAAGAACACTTTATTTTCAAATTTGTAAATGTATTAGAATTTCGAAATTTTGTGCAGATTGTGGATGTGGAAACTCAAAGCAACTATTATTAATTCGGTGCTCAAAGTCAAATTATTTATTCGGTAGATAGATTAAAAATTATTTCACCAACAATATTTCAGGGTGTGGTAATTAGGGGTGAAAGATGTTTTCTACCATTCTTTGCACCGCTACCTATACCCAGGGATCCAATCCAACACAATTCTTCAACCATTTACACGCCTACCTATAAACTAGCGGCAGTTATGTCTTCAAGCGGCTTCCTACCCGAAAACTAAACTAAACCCGATGGACGAGTACTTCCTTACATTTCTCTTTTTAGGATTTCGTACTTCAAAAGGAAGAAACGGACCCCATTTAGGATCACTTCATTGTCCATCTGTTTGTCAAGACGCCCTTTCACGGGAACGCGTAAGTAGAGATATCAGATATACAGATCAGAGTGACCCGTTCATAGGCTTCCAAAAGAAAAATTTTGATGCCTTATGCTATGGGGTATCCGAATCACCCCCATGTATGTTCAGCGATTTTTGTAGTTTAGAAGCTAGAATTATTTTAAGTTATTTTTCCGTAGTTTTCACTTGACATTGTTTTTCCCTTTTTACCTTATTTCCTTACGTTTCCAGACGTTTTTTTTGTGTAATTAATTATCATTATGATAGCTGACACCAAAAATAAAGCGATTTGACTAGGCATTGCAGAACTTACGTAAAATTTTATCTGAAGTTCAAAATTACTGTTGGAGTTTAGTAGTGAAAAATTTTTAGGGCTTAAAAAAATAGGTGGGGGTGCCAGAGGTGCCAAAATCAGACCTTAATAGGGGTTTTTCTCCTGTAACTGGCCTTGAGATCAATAAATGTATTTCTTAAAGATTATGGATTTTATTTTGTTCCTTTTATTTTTAGTTAAGTTATGATTAATTGAATAAAAGAGTTATTAGTTCAAAAAAAATATTTAAATGCCACTTATATACTACAGTAGTACAACTATAGTAGTACAAGAGTAATACTACAGTAGTATAATAACCAATTTTTTAAAAAGTAAACATATTAAGCTTATAGTCACTACTTATATCTATGTAGTGTGATCGAACAGTCTGGAAAGTGATGCTTACTTGCTAAGTTAGATTACAGGAAAGGAACAGCAACTATGAAGTTTCTAGCCTCACTAGCAGGCCCCTCTTACCCATTGGGCACAATGGGCACATGCCCAGGGCCCCCGATGGACTGGGGCCCCCTAGTCCCTACTCGATTAGCAAGCGATAACCGATAGCTACTCTACTTTCTCATTATACATACTATATTATATACTACTCAAAACAAAATTACAGCCACCTGTAAAATTGTATGATAAACAAACTAACATTAGGTACTCATTTCTTCTCTGTGTTTGTTTATTGGTTTTAAGGTCTCGAACGTTTTTGACGACAAATAAATTAAGTGCGTACCTAATATAAATAAGCAATAAGATTCTATTGAAAATCAATAAAAATAATAGGTGGCTCTTATTTTCTATTGAATACTCGTAGATATATGTTACTGTAAAAGTCCTTATAAATTGGTAAATCTTAGGTTTTGTCAGTAAAGAACATTATTATCCACTTTGGACCTGATGATGTCTAGAAATGAAATATATTTTAATATAAAGGTGATTTTATAGTGTATCTGTTACTGTAAAAGCCCGTATGTCAGTAAATATTAGGTTTTGCCGGTAAATCCTACATGAGCTGGTAACTGTTAGGATTTTAAAAAGAATAGATGATTTTCGGGCTTTAAGACTTTGGGGTATGCTAGGTTTTACCAATGACAGTTAGTAAATATTGGTTTTCGGAATAAAACAATGTGTATTTCTGTCGTTTTTCTTTTCAATTTAACTATGAGTCAGCACCTTACAAATTAATTAAGTTACGAATCCACCTAGACTGTACAAAACGACACAGTTACATGCGACCTGTAATTGTACACATTAAAACTAAACAAAGTCTAAATTAAATACTAAATAAAAAATTGATAATTATCGTTATGATAAAACATTTGTTATTGTAATTATTTTTATTAATTTTTTAATCTATAAGTACTAATATTATAAAGAGGAAAGATTTGATTGTTTGTGTGTTTGTATTGAATAGGTTTCGAAACTACTGAACCGATTTTGTTGAAAGTTGGTATAGGGATATATTTCGAGACCAGGGGAAGGACATAGGGTAATTTTCCTACGGGAAAAAAAATCCCACGAGAAAACAAAAATAACGCGGGCGAAGACGCGAGCGGAAAGCTATAGTAACTTATAAAACAAAACAAAACAATTCAAAAACGAAAATTATTTTCTTACAAATCCTACGTTGGCCTGTGGTAACGGAATCATTATTAATCTTATTATTTGGTATTTTATAACTTACTTAATTAAAATATTTGATCAATCTAAAAAGTCCCACGTTTTATGCGTCTCAAGAGAAAACACTAAGGTCAGGAGCATTTAAAAATAGGATTTTTCAAAATGCAAGTATTTCTGTCGCGTTGTGCCCCCAAACAAACGAGTGCGATATAGACAACTGAAAAATACACAAAATAGACGTTTCGTAGTCCTCTATTTTCTCCTCTAAAACTTGAACGATTTAATTACTTTTTTTTAAATTTAAGGAAAGGTTTTGGTTATGTTTCTGTGTTTCATCTTTTTTTCATATAATCGCGTCAAAGGATTAAATCGCCTGTAATAATTAATGTAATAAAAAAAGGAGAACGTAGGACCATGTGCATAGCGGGTGTATAATGGTAAAAGTCCGAAATAAACAATGATCACAGAACAGTTCGGACTTTTAACCATTAAGAGTTGATAAATCTTAGGTTTTACCGGAAATGTTAGGATTTACCGTAGTTCGGGCTTTTACAGTAAGATATACATATACAAAACACGTTGGAAATACCTATACAATTTAAGGGTTTCCCTCGATTTTTATGGGATCCCATCGTCAGGTCCTGACTTTGGTAACCTTGGGACCACCCCAGGAGTATACTCTATCAAATACAAAAAGAATTTTGAAAATCGGTCCACGATTGGCGGTGTAATCGCGTACATACACACAAACAAAACAACATACGCCGGGTCGAATTAATAACCTCCTCCTTTTTAAAGTCGGTTAAATAGTGCTTTATTATGGTCATAGGGGGCCCACTATCCTAATGTGCCCAGGGCCTCTAATAGGTGAAAGACGGCCCTGCTCACTAGCGAATCTTCTATCTTCTAAGGTTACTTAATTATAGATTAGATGTTAGTTTTAGGCTTTGGTTCGACATGACGTTAAGGCTAATCGCTCAAGAAACAAACAGTTTTCTTCGAAAATATAATACGAAATCTTAAAACATAATACGTATTTGTTTAAGGTTATGTTTTAAATTTCCTGAAAAGTTTATAAATGAACTTTATCAGAGAGTAACTCAAACATGTCTCACAAATCGGTGAATTTTGAGTTAAATCGTATGCACTTTCTATTTCAATAAATGAAGCTTACATACTCGTATGTTTAAGTATTACCAATATCAATATCAAGTTAAATGGGTATTATTTTTTTTATTGTTTGAAAGGGTATACTTTTCAAATGGTCCTATGAAAAATTTATATGAATTGGTTTAGTTTTTTTTATAATCGTGAAAATACGCCGTCGCAATATGGATTTTTTCCACTATTCCAAATTTATGCATCGATATTTTCGAAAATTTCGATGATTCTTTTTTTGTCGTATAGATCAATCTCGAGATAGTCTTCAGAAAAAAATTCTGGAAACTATCTTGAAACTTTCATCGATTTATGTGACTTTGTTAACATGGATAGTTTTCGGCTAGATAGGGTATTGACCAAACACGGTGCCTTCGTCACCTTTTTACCATCGCACCACTTGCCACCGCACTAGAGTTCATCCGTACCACCTGGAACCGATCAGAGGGGCAATCGTAATATTTACGAACGTTTGAATCAAAACTAAATCGTTACTGTTCCCATACGTTTGACATTTGACAGCTGTCGTGTTGTCAAAATGTATGGGAACCGTTTCGGATTTGATTAAAACGTTGGTAATAGCCTGACGGCCGTTGGGGCCGAAAGGTCCTCGAGTGTCGGCCGCGTACCGGGAGACGCAGCGTTGGTAGGCCCCCCACAAGGTGGACCGACGGTCTGGTGAAGGAGGCGCAGGACCGATCAGTTTGGAGTTCCGTGGGGGAGGCCTATGTCCAACAGTGGGCGTTTCTGGCTGAAATGATGATGATGATGATAATGTTGGTAATAGTGCGATTGCCCCTCTGGTCTAGCACAGTTTGGTTTCAGCGTTTATTTCTTCCACGTACGTGCAGACGCAATGTCTAAGAAAAAATCTATCGCGATCGCTTACATTTTGACAGTCGCAGTCCATCCATTACTCCTTTATAAAAGGAAGTCGGCACAGTCTTATGTTCACGGCGTAATGGCTGTCAAATTATAAGCGATCGTGATATATTTTTTCTTAGACAATAACTCACCTGGAACGAACTTCCAGCTGCGGTGTTTCGTGAGTGCTACGTACGATATGTCCAACTTCAAAGAGCACAGTTTCTCTCCAGGTAGGCAGTAACTGACCTATGCCCCTGGCATTGCAGATGTCCATGAGCGGTGGTCACCCACTTACCATCAGGTGGGCCACTTGGTCGTCTGCCACCGTTAGCAATAAAAAAATATGTGGTTTTATGAAACCACGATGAAAGTGAAACTTTTTTCGGATTGTAGGCGCGTTTTTAATCTTAACTAAAATCTTTCTCTACTTCATGCTACCGAAAGGAAAATTATACTAAAATAAAATAAAAAAACATTAAAAATATAAAAACCATAATAAAAAAGTAAGTAAGTAATAAAAACAGCAATAAAAACAAACTCGAACCACTGCCACAATGATTTTAAAATCGAAGATTTATCGCGTGGACCAATCCTGATCTACGCGAAATAGTGAAATTTAAAGATCTGAAAAAAAAAGACGGACGTAGAGAGTGAAGCATGCAAATGACAGCACATTTGTATGTGTGCGTGTCTTGCTCGTAGAAAAATGACAGCTTTTTATCTTACCTGATACATTTGTGTGAGTGTAGGTCGTGTACTACAAACACATGAAATTGTCTTACCTTGCATGCTTCACATTTGTTTGTTTAATGCAACACTACGTCCGTATTTTTTTGTAGGTCCATGCAGAGAGTTTTCTTGCAGGAAGAACATATCGACACAGCGATCGCTAATCCTAACGTTGGCTAGGAATTTGTTTTCGTTATCGCAGAGTGATCTTAAGTACCTACCTATGTCTTTATGTAATGCGACATGCGATAGATGGACGAAAAAATTTGAGGCGACGTAAAAAAGTCTTACTTTAAAAACAAAAAATATATATATTTTCTTATTAAAATTTAGTATTGTTTTTGACACCAATAAGTGCCTATCAAGGCCCATGTTGAATAAAGATTATTGAATTTAGAAATGAAATATTGAAATCGTGAACACGAAAAATAGCACCTTTATAATTTTACTGGGCAAATGTGTATTGTTATACGTTGCAAATTCATCATCATCATCACAGCTTATACATGTCCCCATCGAGGGGCACGAGCCTACCCTAACTAGTTATGTTAGGGCGATTAGGCCTTAGTCAAACCACACTGGCCCAGTGCGGATTGGTTGACTTCACTACACCTTTGAATTACTTCGTAGGTGTATGCAGGGTTTCCTCATGATGTTTTCCTTCACCGTAGGAGCGTCAGATAAATGTACATATGAAATTCGTGAAACGAAAAACACATTGGTACATGGCAGGATCGATCGCGGGCCCCTCGATTCTACTCGGGGCACAGTCCGGTGCCAATCTGTGCCAGTGCCGAGACCACAGCGCCACCGACGCGATGACGTTGCAACATTTTTTCCTTGCTATTGAAGTCGTTCATCGCTTTAAAGGTAGATTTGAGTCAAACTCTCACAGAGTTGTCGATAGGTAGGTATGTGAAAAGTTTAAGCAAATACTTTGCATTTTGCCATGCGAGGGGTCGCAGCTCGCGGCCCAATTTATAAGAGATGTGAACTAAATATTTTCATATGTTCATCTGATAGATTAGGTAATTCTAGAAATATTGGAACGTATTTGTCCTATTTTACGTAATAAATACACTCCCAGACACCTAAATCGAGCCACCAAGCACTTTTGGATTATATCATCCATAATTTTTTTTAAATGTTTGGTCGACCAAAAAGTTTTATGCAATTTTAAAGCTGGCATATTCATAATCAGCACATCAGATTAATATGTCAGCTATTAGACTTTTTGATTATCCAAATATTTATCAAAGTTATATAAAGTTAAAGTGCAAGGTGGCTCGATTTAGGTGTCCGGGTGGGTTATTGTCTAAGAAAAAATCTTTCACGATCGCCTATTATTTGATGGCCATTGCGCCGAGAACACAAGACTCTGTGCAAACTTCCTTTTATAAAGGAGTAATGGATAGATTACGACTGTCAAATTGTAAGCGATCGCTATAGATTTTTTCTTAGACAGTAAAGCCCCCCCGAGTGTAGGTGTAGGTGACTAAACGTTTATTTACATTAGCCCTTAAGTTTTTTAATATTTTGGCAAAGCAAAAATACGTATAGGTATTTTTATGTACGTACCTTTTTTTATAATTATTTAAATAACAGTCTAAAAAGATTTTTACTATTCATACTCACGCCTGCCCTCATCACGCCATTCATGCGCAGGGGCACAAAATGGCGATGTTAATTGCGGTCTACACGGGCTTGAATAGAGCCTCTGTGTTCTAGTGACTAAGATTGAGATTATCATCATCATCATCATCACAGCTCATATACGGTCCCCACCGAGGGACACGAGCCTACCCTAACTCGTTAGGGCGATTAGGCCTTAGTCAAACTACAACAGGTGCTTGCGATGTTGCGTAAAGCTTGGGTGCAAGATTGAGATCACCCGGTAATTAATTTTGAGACCCGGCGTTCGATTTTCCGTGGGGGCAGAAGTTTTTCTGGTCGATTTCGTTGGTGGTAGGGTTCCTGATATGAGTTCTCCTGATAATTGGCATCGCCCTTCAATTTTGCAAAAGTTGACCCATTGTAACTAAAATCAGCTTGAGCCAAGGGCGCCCGGTAAATTAAGTATGTACTTCATACGCTCTTAACTCACAAGCATAAGGTTTAAAGTTCAATGCCAGCTTCACCTGACTTTGCCCGTTGGAATTAACAACTTAATTACAATAGTTGTAGTAAGGGCCTAATACGACTACATAGTCTTGCTCGCTTAGACTTGATTCACCTTTTCTTACTTCGGTTAGTGTTTCTTGAAAATTGGAAAGTAAGTAAGAGTTTGCTTTTTTAATTGCAGTTGGGGGTGCATGGCTGCTTCTTAATTTTCATTGCTTGAACATGTGGTTAAAGCAGCTATCGAGCGGAACAAGTGCTCCAAAGTGTTCGCAATAGATCTGTCACTCGGTCAGAGTCTGCTGACGAAGCTGAAGACAGAAGACAGCAAAGTCATTACATCCTGACCTGAGCTTATGGCCAACATCGAACGCTTTACGCAATATCGCAAGTACCTGATAATGAGTTTACTTACATACACCTGTCTCGAAAATATCACAAAATTTATATGATTTGGCAAATTATCGAGTGTACAAAATAAGTGTTTCTGTTATGTATAAATTGTTGTGTTAATTGATCAGAATTAGATACGATGGGATTGTCATATCTTTGAGATAAAAATCCCTAAATAAATAAAGTTGAAGAAAACCTGTTAATGAGGCTACAGATTTTAGAGCAAAATTGACCCGGTATTACACCGAAGACATTCCGGACGTCAGCCTGTACGAGGTTAGTATGGCTCTCAAACAGTTTTAGAACAAGGCACCGGGTAATAATGGAGTTACATACAGCCGAACTCCTAAAAGCGGGTGGATTACCAGTCCGGCAGGCGTTGCCGCTGCAGCGGCTATTGAACTCTGTCACACTCAAAGGCAAAACGCCCAGGGGAGGGGGGCACTTTTCTTCATAAAGGGCGACGACAAGGCCCAGTTGCAGAACTATAGACCTATCGCGCTCCTGAGTCATGTATACAAGCTGTTCTCGACGGCCATCACGCAAGTTTGACGATTTCAAGCCTCCCGAACAAGCCGGATTCCGAAAAGGCTTTAGTACAAACACTGGGACACGAGATTGTTTTTATATACCTACCTACATCAATAGATTAGGGTCCTCAAGCCGGCTTTTGACTGTGGGATATAATGTAATATATATTACATTTTGAGATATAATATTTTATCGCTTGCCATACTTTTTTACGAGACCGTTCTCACTGTGCTATAATATATATTACACCCCAAACTGTAAATATTTTTTCGCCCGACCGAGCTATATTTGAAGGCGATATATTTTACCTCACGTTCCCGCATACCGCACCTCTGCCCCTGCCTCGCCTTCATTTCGAATCGTGACGGTCATGCGCACATACTTGCATACTCGTAGCTGTCCGCGTGTTATGATTTTTGGGTATTTTGGTTCGCAATCTTTTCTTTACGTATTTACCACGTATTTACCTATTTACGTATTTATCCCTATAATGGAACATTTTATAGAAAGTGTTAGGAAATATCCTTGTTTACGACTAATCTTGAAGAGTATAAAATGAATGAAATTAAGGATGCTGCATGGAGAAATTCACTATAATCTTTTCTTAAGGCCTTACTAATAACCATTTCATACGCCTGATTTGGTTAAACAGTGTTTTGTCACGTTCACTCGAATGACATTTCAAATTCGAACAAAAGAGACAAAACACTACTTAACTATACAAGGTTTGTACAAATTAGTAAGGCCTTTAGTCTATTAAGATTCGATATCCAGAATCGACGTTTATTGTATTTTTTCTAAATAATGAGATATGTAAATCGAATACTGCATCATCTTCGTCTGATAAACTATCGAAAGTACCTAGCAAAACAATTTCCATATTATCCATTTAATAACGAGAGGTCAACCGTTTCAATAAAAGACGTTATGATGTATATGATGATCATAGAAGCTGAACTATTCTAAAAAATATATCTGATAGTGAGAACAGCAAACCCGGGATGTAATATATAGCTGAACATGTAATATATATTACATCCTATAGTCAAAAGCCGGCTTACCAATGTGTTGACTTTTTTAAACAATGAACTTTCTCTCGTACTTTAGAAGTAGGACTGCGATCTGCGATTTCACAGAGTGTGAATTATCGCAGTCCACGTGGAAGAAAGTAGCAGGTGTGTGACAAATAAAAATAATTTCATATCATTTTTCACATATTATTTATTATTCATGCTATTCATTCTCTATGCCTGGTTTGCGTGAGTGAGATACGTGTAATTTGCAACGAGAAATGGGTCGCGATTATTAATGAAATGAACATACAGAGAATTCTGCAAATGACATCGTGTCGAGGTTAGCCCGCCTACTTTTTTACCATGATTGCCTTAAACAGTTTTCAAAGTGCAGTTAGAGCGAGATAGCGTTATACGCTTCAACAGCGGTGTCTCTGTTCCAACGTTGTTTAAACTTGCTCTATGTAATCATGGTAAGGGCCCTTAACGTTGAGCATGCGTGTCAGTTGCAGAACAATACAATGGAAACGTGATGAACATGAGCTGCCCGCCCTCATTTTTTTAACTTCGGTTATCAAACTGGAACTACCTTTTTTCAAGGAAACTTTATATTACAAGCTTTTATTTACTTCCACTTGTCCCGGTGTCTGTAATGAAATCTTCCAAGTTAAATCTGACCAACTCTCCGGTTTCTGACTGAGCTGAAATTTGGCAGGCATACTATGTATACCGCGTGACAATGCAATATTATGATAACATGGAGATGATCTAATGCTGGAGCTGGAAAGTGGCCATAAGCATTTCGCAATAAAACGCCACAACGCCATCAAGTTTGGGCTCGTTTGATTCGTATTGATGAGTACTTTGATACTATATGGTAACCAGGGTCTGATGCTGGAGCTAGAGCATATATACGAACTCAATTCTGAGTCCTCTCCAGTCTGGGTTTAGACCAGGTCACAGTATGGTGTCTGCTCTCCTTAAAGTGACGGGAGATATTAGAGCTGGCATACAGGATACTAAATTAACTGTTCTTGTATTGATTGGCTTTTCCAATGCTTTTAATGCTGTGAATCATCAAATTCTTTTATCCATCCTCTCCCATTATGGGGTCTCTCGTGAGGGGGTAGATTGGTTCCTTTCATATCTTCAGGATCGCCAGCAATCGGTTATCTGCGGAAATACTTCCTCTTCATGGTGTAATCTAAAGGCAGGTGTTCCTCAAGGCGGAATCTTATCTCCAATCCTTTTCTCAATTTTTATTAATCTCATTACTCACCGGCTTCGGTCTTCGTATCATTTGTATGCCGATGATCTTCAACTTTACGCTCAGGCTGGTATTGATAACTTAAATGAGACTATAGATAAAGTCAACGAAGACCTAATTGCTACTAAAACCTGGTATGATAAGTTTGGAATCCTAGTCAGCCCGGCAAAATGCCAAGCAATCATTATAGGTAGTCCCAAGGCTACATCAAAAGTGGCTACAGATAATTTGTGCCCAGTTATATTTGACAACAATATAGTCCCATTTTGCAGTAGTGTAAAGGATCTTGGCCTTTATTTAGACTCAACGTTCAACTGGCAGTCTCAGGTATCCAACATCTGTCAACGGGTAACTGGGATACTACGGTTTCTTTACCGGTTAAAGAACTTTCTGCCTCCTGATATTAAGAAAATGCTTGTCCAGTCCAGACCTTGATCTTTCTCGTCATCGATTATGGTGATGTGTGCTATCTCGACCTGAATGCGGATCTGCTTATCAAATTAGACCGGCTTCTGAATAACTGCATTCGGTTTGTCTACAATCTGCGAAATACGACCACATATCTGAGCATCGGCAGCGTTTGAACTGGCTAACTATTCGGCAGCGTAGACACGTAAGAATTTTAAATACTCTTTTCGCCTTTCTGAAATAATTCACTCTTCCTTTTTCGTACAATCCATTTTTCTCTGGAATGCGCTGCCTTTAGATTAGATATTAAAAAATCTATCAACAGGTTAAGTTTTAAAAATAAACTGCTGAAATATGTGCAACAGAACTATATGTCATAACGTCGCTTATTTTTTGTTATATTTATGTATTAGGTTTTAAATATTTTTAAATGATTTCGATGTAAAATTGTTAATTTTGTTTTTGGTACGTAGGTACATCTACCACAGTTGCTCTCTGCACCATCTAAAGGTCGACTGGTAGAAAATGCCTCAGGCATTAAGACCGCCATTGTACACAATGTACAGCATTAATAAAATAAATAAGAGGTTGTTTTAAAATGTTTTAAAGTTTTAATATATTTACTTAAGGTTTGTTATGGCGGCGTTCATCACAGCAGTAATGGATATTAACCCCTTCTTTCAAAAATAACAGTTCCACTGTTAGCAAGTAAAGTTAATAATAGGTTTGTTGCGAATATCAGTGTCCGCGAATTATCAGCATTGTTTTTAATATTAGCATCAGCAACAATTAATGGTGATTTTTAATGCTGACATTCAAGACGCAGGTTATACAGAAGACCGAGGAGTATAATCTGCCACTATGCTTGGCGTTTGTGGACTATGAGAAAGCTTTTGATTCTGTCGAGACCTGGGCCGTACTTAGATCACTCCAGAGGTGCCAAATAGACTATCGGTACATCCAAGTGTTGCAGTCATTGTACGAAAACGCCACCATGTCAGTCCGCCTTCAGGACCAAAACTCGAAACCAGTACGACTTCAGCGTGGTGTGAGACAGGGACAGGGTGACGTTATATCGCCGAAACTGTTCACAGCTGCGTTGGAGGATGTATTTAAGCTTTTGGACTGGAGGGGACTCGGCATCAACATAAACGGCGAGTATATGACTCACCTTCGTTTTGCTGATGATATCGTAGTCATGGCTGAGACCGTGGAGGATCTAGGCACAATGCTCGAAGACCTCTGTAGAGTTTCCCAACAAGTGGGTCTTAAAATGAACATGGACAAGACTAAAATAATGTCGAATTCCCGTGTAGTACCCACTCCTGTGAATGTTGGAGGCTCTACGCTGGAAGTTGTTGACGAATATGTTTACCTGGGGCAAATAGTCCAGCTCGGTAAGTCCAACTTCCAGAAAGAGGTAAATCGGCGAATCCAACTCGGCTGGGCAGCGTTCGGGAAGCTACGCAGCATTTTCTCGGCCCATCTACCGCAGTGTCTCAAGACGAAAGTCTTCAATTCGTGCGTGTTGCCAGTGATGACATACGGAACTGAGACGTGGCCGCTTACAATGGGTCTCATCAGAAGGCTCAAAGTCACCCAAAGGGCAATGGAGCGGGCTATGCTCGGGGTTTCTCTACGTGATCACATCAGAAATGATGAGATCCGTAGAAGAACTAGAGTTACCGACATAGCCCAAAGAATCGCAAATCTTAAGTGGCAGTGGGCAGGACACATCGCTCGTAGGACTGACGGCTGTTGGGGCGGAAAGGTCCTCGAGTGGCGGCCGCGTTCCGGGAGACGCAGTGTTGGAAGGCCCCCCACAAGGTGGACCGACGATCTGGTGAAGGTCGCGGGAAGCCGCTGGATGCGGGAGGCGCAGGACCGATCGGTATGGAGATCCTTGGGGGAGGCCTATATCCAACAGTGGGTGTCTATTGGCTGATATGATGATTCAAGACGTAACGTGTTAGTTAAGGGGGTTAATTATTTGTCCCGTTAAAATATTATGGGTACCTCTCATTTCAGCCAAGTGACTCAAGAGACGCTCATTAGGACTCTCTTACGGGGCTGTCTGTCTCTCCGTGTCGCCCTTATGGGGGACATTCTGATTTTTATCAATTTCGCTGTGGGTGGTAGATTGATAAAATATTTAATTTTAGGAATAAAAGTTGTTTATACTTGACAGTTGTTTTATTGACAAACAGAACATAAGGAACAGTTCTTAGATTAGACATAATAGAATACTATTACAGCCACTTAATCTAAGAACCCTGGAGCCCTATGCTCTTAGAACAATACACTAACTTTAGGCTAGTAGTAGATTTAGTGAACATATCAGCTGGCATCACCTCGGTAGCACAAAACTCTATATTAACTTGCTTATTGTTCACTATGTCTTTTACATAGTGATATTTAATGTTAATGTGCTTAGAGCGCTTGCGCAAGGCAGAGCTATACACTAATTTACTAGCGCTCTGGCTATCACTAATGAGTGTGACACTATCAACAATGTCGCAAAGCTCACTAAATAAACCCTTTAGAAAAACAATTTCTTTAGAAGCTTCACATAAGGCAATGTATTCTGCTTCGGTAGTACTAAGGGCCACACACTGCTGCTTACGAGCTTGCCAACAAATGGCAGCACCTGCATACACGATACAATAACCTGTAAACGACTTCCCATCGTAGTTGTTGCCCCAGTCTGCGTCAGCATAAGCGGTCAACTTCTGTACGCCTGTTTTCTTAAAACACAACCTGTAGTCAATAGTACCTTTCAAGTATCTTAGAACCCGCTTGAGTGCAGCCATATGAGTACTGTCATGATAACAATAAAATTGACTAAGGTAACTAATTGCATATGCAATATCGGGTCTTGTGCAGGTAGCCAAATACATAAGGGAACCAACTAGCTCCTGGTAACCAATATCAGTTTCCTCCTCGTAGATATAATTCTCTATTTTTATTAACTTCTGATTATATTCTAATGGACTTGCAACAGACTTGCACTCTAACATTCCTGTTTTCTCTAAAATCTTCATAATATAATTTTTCTGACTAATGTAAACTTCACCTTTATCTCGATTTCTGCCAATGAGCATACCAAGACAATCTCTCGCTTCACCGAGATCTTTAATTTTAAACCTTTTGCCTATTTTACTCTTCAGGTCTCTAATTTCACTTAAATCATTGGCAAAAATATAAAAATCATCTACATATAGTCCTATAACAATAAATTTCTTAATATATACACAGTTGTCATACTTGGAAGCCGAAAACCCAATGTCTATAAGGTAGGTATGTATTTTGTCATTCCAGCAGCGGGCTGCTTGTTTAAGCCCATAAATAGCTTTCTTGAGCTTACAAACCTTCCTCTCTTGTCCCTTCTTGACAAATTTCTCTGGCTGTTCCATAAAAATTTCTTCATTTAATTCGACATTCAAAAATGCTGTAGTGACATCAACATGATGCACTTCTAAATTCATTTCAGCAGCCAAGCCTAATAAAAGGCGAATCGATGACAACCGTACTACAGGCGCAAAAGTCTCGAAATAGTCTATGCCGTAAACTTGAGAATAGCCTTTGGCAACGAGACGCGCCTTATGCCTTTGGATAGAACCATCTGTTCCACGTTTCAAATTAAATACCCACTTACATTTGACAACATTGCCGTCTGGTGGTCTGTCAAATAACTCCCAAGTGCCATTCTGAATAAGCGAGTCGTATTCCTCTTTCATCGCTTTATGCCAAAGATCTTTATCCGATCTTTCAAGTGCATCTTCAACTGAGACAGGATTTGTGACATTAGACGTGAGAAAATTGTATATCATATCTTCATCACGTTTTGGCTTTCTTACTCTCTGCGATCTCCTTACCCCCACTTCTTCAACAGGGTTTGAAGATATTTCCTGTTCAGTCTCTATGACGGCTACAGGGGATTCTTCATTCTGTACTTTAGACACATTTTGAAAGTCTTCCGAATCATGAAACTCGTCCTCATCGCGTTCTAAAGCTGTATCGGAAAGCTCATTATTCAATATTTCTCCTTCAGTGGAAGAAATTGAAGGCCATTGATTATTTTCAACTTGAACTTCAACCCTTACACTACTTTCTATAGGAGTCCTATTACTAATATCCTTTTTGTGCTTACCACTACCACTAGCGCTGATGTTCATCACTGTATCAATATTAGTACCACATGCTTCGCGACCTTGCTTACGTTGATCTTCTTTTAGTAAAGCAGCCATCACCGTATTCGTCGATATCGTGTTACCGGAATGCTCAAGGGCCATAACTAACGGACTGTACTCATCCGGTAGTCCGGCCAGCATAATGATACCAATGAATTCGTCGTCGAGGCCTGCTTTGATAGCTATCAACGCTTGTTGTATTCCTTGAATTTCACTACAATAAGCTTCCATAGTAGGAAAGTCACTCAATTTTATACGGAACAACTTCCTTAAAAGACCGAGTCGACGGGTTAGGCCACTATTAGCATATGCTTTTTGTAAGCGCTCCCATGTCTCTTTAGCAGTTTCAGCATTCATAATTAACGGATAAATGCTCTCGGAACACATTAAGCAAATTTTGGAACGTGTTTTAGCGTCACGTTTCTTGTTGTCCTCAGAAATTGCCTCCATTGTAATACAGTCTAAAAGATCGCACTCCGTCAAATACATTTTCATAGCAAACGACCAAGTGCCATAGTTCGCTTGGCCGGTCAACTTACTGAACGTCGGCGACTGCATATTCATAATCACACAAAAACACAACACTCCTATATTATTTAATAATATTTACATTTATCGTGGACTGGGCCCATAACCTGATAAAATATTTAATTTTAGGAATAAAAGTTGTTTATACTTGACAGTTGTTTTATTGACAAACAGAACATGAAGGCGCCTCTTCACAATGGCCCATGATGGCCAAGTATACACAATCACGATTGTGTAGAGGGCATGATTGTCTATGATCGGCCATCATCGCCGGTAATTGTGAGCAATCGGCGAATTGTCGGTACATCAAAGGAATTATGGCCCATGATGGCATACGCGTCCACACAATCGCCGATTACTCAGTACGTATTTGTCTCGAGTACAGTGTAGACTTCTCGGTAAATAAATTTTACTCATATGATGTTTCTTTTTTCACGCACATTAAGTAGATGATTATAAGAGCTAAGTAAAAATATTGCCGCTGCCGCGATAATCTCTTCGATGTCCATTTTTAACCGACTTCAAAAAAGGAGGAGATTCTCAATTTGATGCTTATGTTTTTTTGTGTGTATGTTACGCGATTACGCTTACGATTAATTTTTGTAATTGTGGACCGATTTTCAAAATTATTTTTGTATTCGATAGAGTATACTCCAAGGGTAGTCCCATGGTCACCAAAGTTAGGATCTGATGATGGGATCCCATAAAAATCGAGGAAAACCCTTAAATTTTAAGGTTTGTCCAACGTGTTTTGTGTGTTTGTTACGCGATTACTCCGCCAATTGTGGACCGATTTTTTTTTTGTATTTGATAGAGATCTCTATCAAATTTGTGGACCGATTTTTTTTTTGTATTTGATAGAGATCTCTATCAAATACAAAAAAAAAAAATCGGTCAACAATTGGCGGAGTAATCGCGTAACAAACACACAAAACACGTTGGACAAACCTTAAAATTTAAGGGTTTTCCTCGATTTTTATGGGATCCCATCATCAGATCCTAACTTTGGTGACCATGGGACTACCCTTGGATACTCCTGGGGTGGTTCCAAGGTTACCAAAATCAGGATCTGATGATGGGATCCCAAGAAAATCGAGGAAAACGCTAATTTACTTAAAATTTGCGTTTTCCTCGATTTTTTAAATTAGGGTTTCTTTCACTAATAAGATTGTATTCACTAAAAAATAAAAAATATTTTACAAAAAATAAAAACCGACTTCAAAAACACTGAAAAGTTAAAAATAATATAAGAATAGGTACGTACAAACAACATCACACTTCTATATTGAAGTCGGTGACAAATTTTAAGACTTTCGAGGAGATCATCGTTTGGCACCGACTTTAATATAGAAGTGTGATCTTGTTTGTACCTATTCTTATATTATTTTTAACTTTTCAGTGTTTTTGAAGTCGGTTTTTAGTTGTTGTAAAATATTTTTGATAGACGTCTTATCATAACAGTCAACAGTTAGTAAATGAATGTTCACGATTGTGTGGAGAGTTGCCCGATCATGGCGGCAATGATGGACGATCATTTGATGGGCCATCATGGGCCATTGTGAAGAGGCGCCTTAAGGTAACAGTTCTTAGATTAGACATAATAGAATACTATTACAGCCAGTATTACTAACATAGATATCAGAACAAACGAAACGATTAAAACTAAGGTGTAATCGTATTATGCATCTATCAAGCATAAAATTAATGTAAATGCCTACTTAGTCTGTGTTAAATGCTCTTAAAAGAAGAAAAAATGAAACAATCAAATGCATGGACTTAATAATCAAAACAGCAGGCCTATTACCGATCTCATGTTTTTAAAATGATATCATTATGACATCTTTGTGCAAAACGAAAAATAAGATTTACGGTCAGATTTCTGATCATTCGTTCATTACATCATAATGAAACCGTTAAAATTATGCCATAGTGATGATATCATTGGAGATCGGTAATACCAAATGAAGCATTTCATGACTTCTTTATCTCAAAATCATACCATATCATACGATGAAAGATCCATAATAGGCCGGCTGGACTGAGTTCTCTGACCAGAAAAACGAGCCGAGAGGGATAGCCAGAAGAGAGGCCGTTTGTCCTTTTTTTATAGGGTGTTTGTAATTTCCTCGTATTGAAAAAAACAATTTAAGTATGACAATATTAGGATGAAAATCCATATGACTAACAAATAATAACTAAAATATTTATGTTTAGGATGATGCAAAATCATACTTTACTTATCTACAAATATTCTTTTTTCCAGAGACTATTGTTGAATAGATTGTTGGATTAAATCGAAATAACCAAAAATTAATTAATAATAAGAACCTATCAATTATTTCTGTAACTATATTTTCAGCACACTTGTTCGGAAAGTGGATCTATTAAACCAGTTTTAGCTACATAAAACAGCTCATAAAACACGCGAGTTTTATAGCCGAGGCACGCATCATTGAGTCCGGCAATGGTGCACTTGCCAGCCGCGACAGTAATGTACCTACTATATTTTTTAAAAGCTAGAGGTAATAAAACACAGCAACGAACTACATGATTTTTCAAATTATTATTTTAATACCATTATTTAGTTGGTGAATGATTGAATGATTTCTAATATTTAATCAAAAAATTCAGTTTATTAGGTATTTTTCCTCACAAGTGTGTTAAAAAGCGTCGTACAATACTAATGTAATACGTTGTCGTCGTCGTCATGTACTATTAAGGTAGGTTCTTACATAGAGATGCACTGCATGCAAAAAAATCCCTACCCATGTAGTATTACAAATTAATGACTCTTCGATTATTTTATCTAAAACATAAATATTATAGTTATTATTTGTTACTCATATGGATTTTCATCTTAATATTGTCATACTTGTGATGTTAGACCGTCTTCTTAACAACTGCATTCGATTCGTCTTTAATTTAAGAAGGTATGATTATATCTCTGCTAACCGGCTGCGTTTGAAATGGTTACCCATACGTGGGCGTAGAGAAATGATAACCTTAACAACGCTTTATTCCTTGATAAATTGTCCCAATACGCCTAGCTATCTTTTTTCAATATTATACTACCTCCCATGATAGATCTCCCCGTTCTGTTCATAATGGCCTCCTTAAATGCCCTTCTCACCAGTCTGGGATCATACATTCCGCTTTCTTAGTCCAATCTATCCTTCTATGGAACGCTCTCCCTCTGGACTTTAGAAAGTCTATAGGTTGCGGTCACTTTTACAGCGAAAGTTTTCATCTGTGGCTGAGGCGTAAGACTGCTTTCAGTAAAATCGGCTTTTATATCTTTTATTCTCTACTATCTGCCCGCCCCGGTCCCGCACGGGTAGGTATACTACTCGTAAAAAACCTATTGATAATACAACAGTGTAAGAAACCATAGATTTGGAGTAGCCTGAATGTCAATCTGTCAAGTTCGTCACTTTTACGTGAACATATTATTTTAATTTATTTTTTCTTTCCTGTAATAATTTTTCAAATATTTTCTTTTATACAAACCTTGTTCTAACAATAACGAATACGTAAAACCAAGAATCATCTAATTTCGTGCAGTCGTTCGAAAGTTATGGGCGTACATACATTTCGAAGATCCATTTTTTAGAAGATTAAGTTTTCAATATTGCATATATGTATATTTATGTATGTATTTATTTATTTACAATTTTATAGGTATATATTTATATTAAATAATTTATATAGGTAGCTTAGTAGGTAATGTTGCTCAACTCTTGGTTTTGATACGCCTACCTCTGGATTCTCTGCATCGCCCAAAGGTTGACTGGCAGATAATGCCACAGGCATTAAATCCGCCTTTGTACACAGTCATACATAATGAATAAATAAATACTTAAATTATTCTTTTCAATACGAGAAAATTATGGACACCCTATATAAGAGGGACAAACGTCCTCTCTTCTGGCTATCCCTCTCGTCTCGTTTTTCCAGTCGGAGAACTTAGTACTATTTTGATCCAAGTCCATGGAGTTACGACTACGAGAAAAGAATATTGTTTTGAGTGAGATACTAAGGATGTCTGTGGTGCAGTGTCAACTAGACTATCTCAAAATCTATCTTGATCGCTTTCTATTTTGGCAATCCTTGCTTATAAAAGAAAGTCGGTGCAGAGTCTTGTGTTGACGGCGCTTTGTCAAATTTAAGGCGATAGATTTTTTTTAGATAATTAATAATTAACCCCCAGACACGGTAATAGTATTACCGTGCCCTAGATTAAATATACATGTATCACCGCTTTCTTCCCGTGGATCTTGTAAGAGCCTTATAGGGGAGTTTGCCGTAATAGTGCCTCTTCGAAGAGGCATTATTACGGCTTACCATCACTTAAATGACAAATGGTAAAAAATGACCAAGGTGGTGATGGATGGACTATACATCGAAATAAAACCGCCTGCCATCTCCTTCTTATATATAAAAATGAAACGCTGTGTGTTTGATGGCACCTAAAGTAGACGCCACCACGTCGGCGATTCGCCGATTAATGTTTTGTTTGGTTGCTGATGTCGACAATACAATCTAATGAAGTACAATATTTACCTTGAATCCGGTCCGGTCTCCGTATGTAGCCGATGGACTTCCTGAGCTAGCTCGAAGGAAGTTGCGGCTCCTGAACGGCTGCTGTCAATCCACCGAACCACGACCGGAACACATAGGCCTATTAGGCCACCAACACTCCCGAACTCAATTAACGGACACAATTATTTGGTGCGCCGCGGAAAACACTAGTACATTATGGTACAAGTGTGTAATGTTGGTGATTACCGCTGAGGCGCATTGAGGCCCGAGCCGTCAGGCGAGGGTCTTAAGAAGCCGAGGACGGTAACCATCAATACACACGTGTATCATACAACGTTTTTCAACACACTTCTGAATAAAACAATACTTAAATAAAAAACCATTTTACATAGTAGATAAAAAGTTTACTTAGAGAAACAATTAGTAAATGTGCAGTTAGTAAAATTATAATTAACTATTTTTGATGACATAGCGGTCTCATCAGATAGATTATTTATTGAAATACTTTCATGTTCTATTGTTATTTGTGATGGTTCATTATTCGTGTAGGTAGGTGAAATCCAATCATTGGACGTACTTGGTATTTCGCCAGTAGGATGCGTCTCAGAATCAAGTTTAATTCTTTTTGTGATTTTTGCACAAATTTCCTTCTTGTTTTGTATGGAATCTTCTACGTATGATTCTGCTACATTGCTAGATCGCCACCCGCCATGTCGCTTCAAAGTCATTATATCAGCTCCTGAATTTGCCAGCAATGTAGCTGAAGTTCTTCTGAAACTATGTCCAGTGTAGCTCTCAGCATCTACTAAACCCAAAAACTTAGCGATTTCTTTAGGCATAGAACCAAATTTGTTTATACCTATAGGCTGACAGGTACATTTACCATTCTGGTAATTTAGAAAGAAACGGTCATTTTTTGTTTTTGGCGAACGCAAACGCAAATGGACCGTGTATGGTGAATGACCTAGGTATTTTATTTTTCGTGATAGGTATCTTCACTAAAAGCATCTGGCCATGGTTCTCTATATCTTTTACAGTTATATTTGTTAATTCTTGTATCCTACAGGCACCAGTTACACCAAATATTAAAGCAACCTGAAACAAAAGAAACAATAATTAAGGTCAACACACAACACAAGCTGCTATTAAATATTTAATTAAAATTAATTTAACTAACCTTTGTAGCCAAATATTGGTTATCTGGAGCATTTTTAATAAATTTTTCAATATCATCAGATGATAAAACCTTTGATTTTTTGCTTCTAAATCCATCAGATAGTCTCTTTAGATAAGCTGACAAATTCGAGTATGTTTTTAAGTCCACTCCATTCTTTGTTCGGACTGTACTTTTTAACATTGAGTAAATACACAACAAAGGGCTAGGTTTGTACTTAGAAGATAATTCTTTAAAGTACGCCATGAACACATTTTCTGAAAAAGACTGCGTATTCTTGTTGTTCTGCCATTGTATGAAATTTTGGTACGCTAATAGATATTTTTCCTTTGAGTTTTCTAGTAGTAAACTTTCCATAACGTTCTGGGCTTCACATCTTATATCGGGCGGTGTACAACATAAATCATTTTCTTCATAAATTGTATTTGCAGACATCTTAATTAATAACTAACTAAATAACTTCAAAAGAGAAAACGAGACGAGTTGTGAAAAATGTTTCGTAATGGCGGGAAAAATTAATCAGCTTTCCTATGCGCGCGCATCGGCCATAGACTAATAAATTTCGTAATGGCGGGAAAAATTAATCAGTTTTCCTATGCGCGCGCATCGGCCATAGACTAAAAAATGAGGTTTCTTTTTTTTGGGCTTTTCGCGGATAGAATTTTAGCGCAAGTGTAAGCGTAACTCAACCAATAATATTAAAAAAAAACTATTACTCACTCGTGAATAATAGTAATGAAAAAGTCACAGTTTGATTATAGGTGTCATTATGTGCCTAATTGCCATGGGATTAGAGCCACTTTATGAGGAAGTGTGTTGAAAAATCAATTATATATTTCTCGAAAACGCGCCGCCCGGTAACCTATTTCAATGTCATTACATTCGACTCGACTGACATGTCACAGCGGCCGGCCGCCACAGGCCCTTACATGCACAGACTATATGCAGTGTTGCCACTTGCTCTTCCTCGAGCGTAAACATCCCCCACAGCGGACAGTCCCGGACTGTCCGCCAAATCAGTCTAAGGGGAGGCGAGAAAGAGTAGCGACCGCGCGCTTCAAAACAGAATCCCCAACTAGGACCTCGGCAAACCTGGGCACACCATCAGGCCCTAGAGTAAGTTGGACAATGCGTCCGCGACGCCAACGTAGGGGTGGCAGGTTTGGGTCCTTCACTAACACAAGGTCTCCAACCCTCGGTGTGTTTGTCTTATCTGACCACTTAACGCGCTGTTGCAAAATGTGTAAGTATTCAAGGTGCCAGCAGCGCCAGAAGCTCTGGGTAAGCTGCTGGAGCAACTCAAACCGCGAAAGGCGTCCTGGATTGATATCTCTGTAAGGATACTCGGGCAGGGCGTTAAGTGGCGACAACGGACATAACGGACGCGAGTTGAGAACCGCCTCAATCTTACGAAAACCCGTCGCGAGTTCCTCGAACGTGAGAATAGTCTCCCCAATAACGCGGCGAAGGTGAGTCTTGGCGGCCTTTACAACAGATTCAAAAATCCCTCCCCAGTGAGGGCAAGATGGCAGGGAGTATCGCCATGTTACCCCCCTACGGGAGAGTGTGGATCCGATCTCTATATTATTTTTATCTAAAAATTCACAAACTTCTCTTATATGTCTATCAGTGCCCTTGAAGTTCGTCCCACAATCGGACCGAATTAGGGAAGGCAGTCCCCGGCGGGAGACAAATCTGCCTAACGCTGCTAAGAAAGCGTCCATGGTGATTGCACTCACCACCTCCAAATGAACGGCTTTAGTGGCCAAACAAACAAACACACACAAGTAAGCCTTTTCAGTCTTAGCATTACGGAGTCGCGACGTTTTTATAGTGAATGGTCCCGCGAAATCAGTTCCAACTCCTAAGAAGGTCATCGATTCGTTCACACGATCAGCAGGCAAATCACCCATTCGGGGCTGCATCGTCTCGGGGCGTAAACGATAGCAGGGCAGACATCGAAAAATAACAGATCGGATTATTCTTCGCGCTGACAAAATCCAAAACTCCCGTTGGAGGAGCGCGGTCAATGCATTACATCCGGCATGAGCATTCTTCACATAGCGATCAATGATCAACAATCGCACCAATGGTCCGTCCTTGGGGAGCAACAGGGGATGACGTGATCTATAAGGCAAGTTAGCATGCCTCAATCGGCCTCCTACACGCAACAATCCCTTATCATCCAGAAAGGGAGTCAAACGCACCAAGGGTCCCTTTAATTTGGACGTCCTGTTACGGAAAATCTTTAGTTCCGGTTCAAACGCTCTAGACTGGGTCATACGCACCCAATGCAAAAGAGCATCTTGGCGCTCCTGCGGAGAGAGGACCGGACACAAATCTTTGTCCTGAGGCCGGCGACAATTTCGAATAAATCTTCTTATCCAAGCGGTCACGCCGAGCAGCTTGTCCAGAGAACTGTAGCGGTCTAATAAAAATTCCCGCTCTGGAGCCGCCATAGTCTCGACAGCGTGAACACGCAAGCCCGGATTTGGTGCCTTCACCACAGCTGGTGTGGAAGGCCAAGACGGCTGTAACAACCATTCAGGACCCCACCACAGAGTGTGGTCAATAAGCTGAGGGGCTTCGCTGCCACGTGATGCACAGTCAGCAGGGTTTATTTCACCTGGCACGTGGCGCCAAATCAACGGGGCCTTCGAGGCCTGTATTTGGGATACCCGATTGGTCACAAATACCTCCAGGGAGTGGACGGAGTTCTTAATCCAAAACAGGACAACCTGACTGTCGGACCAATCAAAGAGCGACTCAAAGTCCACACTACGTCCCAGGGTGTCAACAACGTGGTTCATCAAACGAACCAGAAGAGTAGCTCCAGACAATTCTAACTTCGGAATCGTTAATCGAGTTCGAAGTGGAGCAACCTTACTCTTAGCAATTAGCAAGTGGAGCTTAACAGCTCCTCTATCATCGACCGTCCGGATATATACGACGGCTGCGTATCCACTCTCAGACGCGCCACAAAAGCCATGAAGGCTGGCCGTAAACCGTCCCTTAGGCAGTATATGTCTAGGGATACTAACGCGGTTAATGTCGGGGAGAGACGACATGAAGGACTCCCAATCTCGCAGCAAACGGCCCGAGAGGGGCTCATCCCGCGACACTTCGACTGACCAAAGTTCCTGTAGGAAGCACTACATCCAAAACACTACAGGACTAATCCAGCCATTTGGGTCAAAGGTACGAGCTACTGTAGACAAAACCAACCGTTTCGTCCAGACCTTGGGGCTTGGCAGCTCCAATCGATAGGTGAACGTGTCCTGGACAGGTCTGTATTGCACTCCCAAAACAGATAGTAAGTCTGGAGTGTTGGCATTCTCAAAGATATGAGGCTCCTGCTGGTGGTCGTCTGGCAAATCACACAAAAGCTAAGGCGAGTTGGACATCCACTTCCTCAATTCATAACCACCAGCCCCGAGAAGAGCAATTAGTTCATCTCGCAAAATCAAGGCTTCCTCGACACTAGAGGAGCTCGTACAAATATTATCCACAAATGCATCCTCCTTGAGAACCAAGGAATCGCGAGGGTATCGTAACCGCTCACGTTCAGCGAGTTCCACAAGTGAGCGAATTGCCACAAAGGGGCTCGAACGCAAACCGTATGTATTGGTGTCCAGCTCGTAGACTAGCATGGGATCTCTGGGATCCTCCCTCCATAATATGAGTTGATATCGTCTATCGTCCGGGTGAATCACAGTCTGCCGAAACATCATCCGGATATCGGTCACAAAGACGACGGCATGGCAACGGAAGTTGGTCAATACATCACCCACCCCGTGGTGCAACTTCGGTCCAGCATGCAGACATTGATTCAGCGAAACTCCGGTAGACGTGGGAGCGGACCCATCAAAAACAACGCGTATCTTCCCGGTGGAAGGTTTCAAAACCGCGTGGTGAGGAAGAAAATTATGTTCCTCGTTTCGCCAGTCCAGTCGCGAGACCGACATGTGCCCCAGTTGCTCATATTCTCGCATGAAGTCGACATACTTCTGTTTGAAGTCGGAGTTCCTACTCATACGACGCTCCATGGATAGCAGCCGCTTCTCGGCCAACGGCCGGGAGCTGCCAAGTGAGGAGCGAACTGACAAAAAGGGCAAACGAGTGATCAGCCGTCCCGAGCGAAGGCGATCTGTATTGTTCTGGTAGAACAACTCACACTCCTCGTCTAAGGGGTTCACTCGCTTCACGGTAGGTGGCTCTTCCACCTCCCAAAACCGTTGAAGGACATCCGATAAGGTGGAGCTAACAGTTATGTAACTGTCCACCGATGGAGATGGTGGGTTATGCCTAACTGGTCCTATCACTACAAACCCAAGCAATGTAGATAAAGCTACCAGCCCACCCGTCTGTAACTCTCTCCTCTTCCCACAAAACACGCGGCCTAGAACATCGGCACCGAGCAATAAGTGAATCGGACCGGTTCGGTGGAAGGAAGGGTCAGCCAAGGTCAATCCTGATGTCGCATCAACGACAGCGCGCGAAACGTGCTGTTGCGGAAGCTGACCAACAACCTTCTCATAAACAATCGCGGTAGCGCCAATTTTGGGCGCTGAAGAGAAGTGGGGGGAGAAGGAGAACAAAACCTGACCGATCGGATCCGGGATCCGCAGGTCTCCGAATCCCCGTCCCGATTCAAGGTATGGAGATGTGATCAAACTCAACTGCCGGACCAGCCAGCTGGAGGCAATGCAACCCTGAGCTCCCGTATCCAAAAGGGCGCGAACTAAAACAAAGGTGCCCCTCGGGCCCCACACCCGTACGGAGGCTGTTGGTAACAGCACCTGCTCCTGTGGGGGGGTTGCAGCCGACAGTTTGTTTAATGAAAATCCTCACGCATTCCCCGCAACGGGGGGGAAGGGGGGTCCGAAGAAAAATGCGTGCGCGGCGGAGGAGTAGGGCGCTCAAGGCGTTCGAGCGGGTCCCAATCCGGCACGTACTCGCCCCGATCAAAGCTGCATCGGGGGGCCGGGCGGTGCCCATGATGGGTGAAAGTTGGGGGAGCCCGTGACAAACGGGATCTCTCCATCAGAGGGGGAGAGAAGCGTATCGGCTCCCGGCGTGGCTCCCTAATAACCGCGGCCCAATCCCGCGGTGGCGCTTCAGAAGTGGCGCGTCGATCCCCCCCGCCCGTAGGGGGGGTGGGGCGCCCAATCCTCTCACGGGAGGGGGGGCGCCTGTCCAATCTCCGCGGAGGGGTGGCACGCCCCTCCGATCTCCTCGGAGATGTAGGTGACCTACGAGGGCCCCCGCCCGTGTTGGAGTCCCTCTCTCTCACCACCTCACGAGTGTCTTTATTATTAAAGCACAAGAGGGGATGATGGGCCCCTCCACAACAGTGGCAATCTCGTGGGTGGGGGCAAGCCGATGCCATATGAGCACCCAGGCAGCGGTAGCACCAATTCCGCTGCTTGGCCATATTCCTACGCCCCTTGGTGCGTAGGCCAACAAATTTGGGACAGGCCGGCAAACGATGGCCATCCCGCTTGCAACACTTGCAAGGCAGCGGCCTCTCCCAGTGTGGAGAGTTCTGCCGCACTGCAGTATATTGCTTGTACGGGCGGTGCTCTCTCCATGGCGCTCCCCGGGTCGCCTCATAGCGGCCTGTACTCGGTCCCGGTATAGGAGCCATATCCAAGTGGTCGGTCATCCGACACTCATCCTCCAAAAATCTGAGGAGATCCGAAAAGGGGGGGAGGTACGAGGCACTATTGCCCCCATACCTTTGTTCAAAGCGCCCTTTCATCTCCATGGGAAGCTTATTGAGGATGAGGTGGAGCAATATGAAGGACCACTGGTCCACCGGTAGGTCAAGTCGTTTAAGCGCGTTAATGGCGCTTAGCACCGGGTTCAATACTTAGATCATTTAACCTTTTTTTTTTTTTTTGTCGGGGGGAAATGCGTAAGCGCACCGTACCCGCCGTTGGCTAGACGGCAGGCGTGTGTGGGGCTGGCCCGGCGAAGTTCCAGGCCGACCCACTAAAACCCCCCGGTGTTCTCCCTGCCCTTGTGGGCGCGCATGGTAAGGTCCACACTGCGACTCCACTACCCACGCGCCCGGGCAAGCCTGACCACCTGGTCAGGCTATCGCCAAGGGGGTAGATCATTTAACCTATGGATGCGGTACGCAACAAATCACAGTGTAAATTTTTCCGCCACTTTTCGCGGGAGGCGAGGTAAACACGCACGCACACTACGAAAATCTAGAATACACTTACAGAGACGTTGTTCCTTATGTTTACGAACGCACACTATGAAAATATTACCCTACAATGAAGAAACACACACATCGACAATAAAACGTGTATCTACGCAATCGCCCCACCACAAAGAATTAATGTCCCTAGTGATGTGACACAAAGAATGAGTAACTATTTGGGTCGTCGTGAGTGAATGATTGAAAATGTTACAATAAATTGTATTTATATTACTATACCCTGTTCGGCTAGAGTTGATAAAAATACAATGAAGATAGGATTTCTTACATTAGTACAAAGCGAGGCCCGCTAATTATTATTAAAATGCTTTAATTAGTTTTTTGTGTCAAATACAGCAATTTCACTTGCTATTTAGCTGATCGACTGAAATAAATATATATTTTCAGTCATAGGCGTGAAACCTCTCGCTGACGAGCATGGTCGTGGCCATGCTCCGCGGCGAGGCGGAATGAGGGGCTGTCACCTCCTTCTGCGAGGACGTCATCTTGCAGAAGGAGGCCGCGGTGAGGGAGCGGGAGAATGATCCTCAAGCCGCTCCCATCCGCCGCAGACGGACAGGCAGGCGAAGGCGGGCATTCGCACAAGCGATGCCCGCCTAATGACCCTGCTGTGGAGGCCTGCGTGCACGGTTGGCCCCGTGCACGTCGCCGTAAGGCCCTCCGTCTGGGGATTGCCCTAGTGTTCTCGGGCAATCCCCCCTTGGCGATAGCCTGACCAGTTAGGTCGGGCTAGCCCGGGCGCGCCGGTAGTGGTAGTCGCAGTGTGGACCCTACCACGCGCGCCCATAAGGGCAGGGAGAACACCGGGGAGTTTAGTGGGTAGGCCCGGCTCTCTGCCGGGAGAGCCCCACACACGCTCGTCGTCTAGCCAACGGCGAGTACGGTGCGCTCACGCATTCCCCTCGAAAAAAAAAAAAAAGGTATAATGTTTTGATGAGGGGGGGGGGGGGGGACGAATTTATATTTTCACTTAAAGAAACACAGTAAGCGCTCCGATGCGTAATCATAATTGGTATTTATTTTTATGTAAAATGAATATAGTTGGTCAGGGAATTTTGAAAAATGGTCAGGGAAAGTCAGGAAAAAGTCAGGGAATTTTTTTTAACATTAGCAGTGGACACCCTGATAGGCTACCTTTTATCCCGATTCCTTAAGTAGTTCCCGAGGGAAAATCCTACTAATATTACAAATGTGAAAATGTGGATGTTTGGATGTTTGTTACTCAATCACGCAAAAACGGCTGCACGGATTTGATTGAAATTTGGCATGCATGTAGCCTTTGACATGGAAAAGAACATAGGCTACCTTTTATCCCGATTCCTTAAGTAGTTCCAGAGGGAAAATCCTACTAAAATTATAAATGTGAAAATGTGGATGTTTGGATGTTTGTTACTCAATCACGCAAAAACGGTTAAACGAATTTGGTTGAAATTTGGCATGCATGTAGCCTTTGACGTGGAAAAGAACATAGGCTACCTTTTATCTCGATTCCTCAAGTAGTTCCCGAGGGAAAATTGAAAATTGTTTACGAGCTAAGCCGCGAGCAGATATCTTTTTTTTGGTATGCATGTCACCTATGCTATGGAAAAGGACATGTAATTTATATTCCTTAATGATCTCTCAAATAGTTCCCGTGGGACGAAGCTTTAGACCCAATTCTGAGGTCCACGCAGACCAAGTAGCGGGCAGAAGCTAGTAAGTGATATTTTCTTGATATTTTTTTGTTCAATTAAACTCCACTTGAATTTCTATTTTAATATTATATCTGATTAAACAATGAACAAACTCCGGAGGCAATGAATGATAAATAAAAATATGAATCGGCATCATTCACTCACGTTGTCCCAGCACTACGCAAATGCCCGTGTCACAGATAATATAATGCCCGTGTATTGTGTTGAGTACCATCGTACCATTGTATTTTTCTATCGTAACGGCATAAAAAATACTTCAAAATTGTAAACAAATGAAACACGGTAATGTATATTTTATACTTACATGTGATAGGAAACGCCATAATCTCGAAGATTTGATTAGCTGGATCGCCTTTTGCAAGAGGAAACTAGCACAATTAACCATTTTTTGGAGCTGTTAGTGCGACACGAAAACGACACCAAATGGCAGCGGCCGCGCGTCAACTAGTTTTATATAACGTGTATGGTCATATGGTCAGCGTAAATTGGCAGAGGGGTTCGTCCAGCCTTGCCGTCTCCCGTATGAATGCTCTTAGGTTCAATATCTCCTTTCTTAATGAGGAGACCCGCGATACCTCGTGGCAGCCCTAAGATGGCAGCCACATGTGTGTCCGCTAGCAAGCGAACATTCTGATACCGGGCGGTCAACAGCGCCCTTGCAATGTCATAACTGTCATCGTTGACAGGTAGATGCTGGACAAGCACACCAGCCTCTCCACGTAAGACAGGGAGCAAATAGGCCAATTTCTGGCTAGGGAACAGGTCGTCCCTCAAGTGGACCAGGCTCCCATCCATTTCCATCAAAGGTTGGGGTGTCCAAGGTGGGCAGTCTGCCCAGCAAGCCGGCCGGGGTAGGCTTGACCTCCCCGGGCGTGCACGACTCACCCCTCTGGGCGGATAGGATAGCCTGAGCCTTGTTTATAATCACATCGGCCTGTTCAAAACATTGATCATAATCGGCGTTAAATTGGTCGACTGCCCGCAACTCAGCGGCACCCTCGGCTGGGTGGTCGAGCAGATATTGTTAATGAGTAATGAAAAGCTGCTCCAATTCCTTCAAGCGAGCAGGTACTCCCTCATGCCGAATTAACAATGCCTGTTCTCGGTCTGGTCGATCTACCAAAGCGACGGCACTAGCAAACCATCTCAGGATCTTTTGTGCACCCGCGCGTGCACCACTAAGCGGGCTGACTGGCGGGACCATTTTGCACCAAAATTAATATACACTATAATAATACACGGACAAACAGACCAACAACCGCAGACAACAAAACAGATTGGGAGGAACTTCAAAGGCAAAACAAAATATATAAACAAACCAAAATCAAGTGTAAATGCTAGAACTTAACTAGAACAACAAAGGCATTTAACAACAGAATTTTTCAAACAAATTAAATTCAAGTATTAAGTCAAGAACTTAATAAACAAAATATTCAAAGGCAAACAAAACAAAATCAAATGTAAATGCTAAAACTTAACACAGCAAAATAGTGTATTACAACAACAGCAAAGTCATTTAGCAACAAAAAATTTTAAACAAGTTAAATTCAAGTATAAGTTTACAACTTAACAAACAAAATATTCAAGGGCAAAACAAAGATATGAAAAAACAAACCATAATCAAATGTGGGTAAATGCTAGAACTAAACTAGAACAACAAAGGCAAATGCCTTTGTTGTTCTTATACAATGACAACTAGTTAGGGAGATCGGTCCACAAATGAGATTGTAGTCGGTTTAAAATCAGCAATCAAAACCAATTAATATGTATTGCCCGTTTGGACAACCAACAAGATTACAATACTAATCAAAATACTAATCAATCAATCAAATCTAACAACAACCACGCTCTGCTACCAAAAGATGATGGCGCCTAAAGTAAACGCCACCACGTCGGCGATTCGCCGATTAATGTTTTGTTTGGTTGCTGATGTCGACAATACAATCTAATGAAGTACAATATTTACCTTGAATCCGGTCCGGTCTCCGTATGTAGCCGGTGGACTTCCTGAGCTAGCTCGAAGGAAGTCGCGGCTCCTGAAGGGTTGCTGTCAATCCACCGAACCACGACCAGAACACATAGGCCTATTAGACCACCAACACTCCCGAACTCAATTAACGGACACAATTATTTGGTGCGCCGCGGAAAACACAATCAATTATATATTTCTCGAAAACGCGCCGCCCGGTAACCTATTTCAATGTCATTACCACAAACTAAATAGAGATACTATCATTACATTCGACTCGATTGTCACAGCGGCCGGCCGCCACAGGCCCTCACATGCACAGACTATATATGCAGTGTTGCCACTCGCTCTTCCTCGAGCTCTGTCCCGCTAAAACTCAGAAACGGCTCAACAGATTCTTACGAAATTTTCTGTGTGTGTTTGAATAGGTCCAAGGAAGGTTTAAACTTACAGTTGGACCCGGTAGGTGGCGCTGCAATCGGGTAGGACAACGTCTGCCGGGCCCACTAGTAGTTAATAAATGTTGATATTTACTATGGCACGAATAAGCGGTCAGTCTGCCATTACAAAGCACCGTGTTAATGTGCTAAAATATCAGTCGGTGAGCGTTGTTTGTCAGTGGGGGTAATTCTGAAGTTACCTGCACTAAAACTAAAACTAAAATTAAACATATAATTTTAAATTAGTTTTAGGTAATTCGTATTCTGAAACGCCGGACTCTCTTAATTTAAACTGTATTTGACAATTTCTTAAATTGAATACACAGATTATAAATACACCTAGTGCTGTAGAAAAACGGGATAATTTAGAAACATTAAAAACTACTAATTCTACTAATATTCTACTAATTTTACTATCAGAAATTATTAATTTAAGATTTGATCGTATTTGTAAATAACAGAAAAGAAATTTTATTATTTATCATTCATTTTATTACAAAAGAAAAATTATTCGACATTTATTCTGCGATTGTGTTTGGCATTCCATATATTTGTAGAAACCTAAATAGAAAAAGGACGGAGAATGTTAATGTATTTCTTAATAATTATTACAAAATATTTTATTACAATGTAAGTAGGTGCTCGCTCACTCTGCCTTGACAAGGTCCTTTTCTATTGCTGTTTTAGGAAATTAAATTTTTTTGTGGAGTTAATTTGCGCAATATTAAATCAGTGACAACAGTGACAGCTCTGCATGACCGAAGGCTGGCTAAAATCTTTAAATGTTCCGGTAAGGAGCCAATCTGTACTTCAGTGCAGTCTATAGCTTCTATCAAGTTGCGAGCGGATTGGCGAGGAAAACGAAATATTTTTCTAATACGTTCGGGCATAGTAAATGGGTCTGATTTGTTCCTCAACTTCCTCAATTTTACTTTTCCTTCTCCTTATCTATAACATAAATAAGTCGATACTTTACAAATATATTTTAAAACTATGAGGCAGGTATTTATCTAATTTTTTATATAAAACAAATATTTTACCTTTCTGAAGACTCTATTAATGCCATAACAACATATTCATCATCCATTTGGCAAGTTGCACACAAAAATTGCCTTCGGTAATGTTAGAAAATCGTTAAAAAGTAACAAGATAGACGGCACCTAAAAGTTCACCTCCTAAAATTAGTTTGACATATTTAAAATTTTAGGAAAAATTAGATTTAGGAAGCATGTCAGAATACGAAAATAACATCTAACACTAAATTGAGTAGTTTAGTAACGTCACTCTTAATTTTAGAGTTAACTTGTGAGTTCTGAATATCAAACGGTGATTGACATTTCTATCTCTAATTTTATTTAGTTATAGTTTTAGGTGGTCGCTTCAGAATCACCCCCAGTGTATTTTACAGCTCTATGTTTTTCATTGATTTTTTAAATAAACTCTCATCATAAGTATGGAATATTGGATGCGGCGTCCCTAGTTTTTTCCGCCATCTTAGAGCACCACCAATACCACCATACATTAGGCCAGTTCCAGTTAAGCACGGATTTGCAACATTTTCAAAATTTTTAGCATCAACGCGTTTCATTAGCCTTTGGTGTTAGAGTCTGACACACGAAACATGAGCTTGGAAAAAAGCGGCAAATTCAAAAATTCTAGATCTGGTAATACTGTCTACAGAAGGTAAAATACATTTTGATACTTGAAATATTCTAATATTTTTTTATTTATGTAGTAATTTAGAATGTTAAATTTGTGAAAGGATTATCTTTTTTTCCTTGAATATAGTAGGAAAAAAAGGAGTTTATACTTTTTTTAAATTAAATATTAGGTAATGTTTAGTTTCAATGAACTTCCAACAATGAACCTTTTATAAGAAATCTCTGTATTTGGATTTAATGAATGTTAAAATTACTTAATATCTGTAATATTTCGACAGAAATTAAGAAAAAAATATTATGAAATTGCTTATCACAAAGTATCAAAATCACCATGGTGAACTAAACTACATGGGGACATTGTATCAGTGTTGCTACTTGAAAAAATGTCAAGTTCATGTTTCGTGTGTCAGACTTTAACTTTTCGTGCTGGTTTCATGTGTTCCTCTTAAACATTTTTGCCACGAAAAGTTAACATCAAATACCCATGCTAATAGATGGGTCCTCCGCTACCATTTTTGACAGCTTTGAAATTTGACATTTGGACGCTTTTTTTCAAGAATCAAAAAGATTTTTCAGTGGATTTCAATAATAAATTGAAGGATATTTATAGTTCTAGCCGATTTTGATTTGTATTATTTGAAATATTAAGTTACTGGACTATGTAGGTAAGACGTTAAAATTCAGCACGAAAAATCAGTTCATACCGTTTCATTTGTTACAATTAGCGCTGCTAAAAATGTCAACATTTCTTATAAGAAACGCATGAGGCTAACATGAGATGTCAGCACCAGCAAAGTGGTGATGGTTAATTGGAACACAGCTATTAATGACACGTTTTTTTTGTATTTCATGACCTTTGGCTTCCTTGGTCTGATCAGTGTTGCAACATAAAAAAATTTCTGGTTCAGCCCTACCGCCTATCCCAATAGCAAGCATAGCAAGCGCTTTAGGACCCAAAGCGCTTGCTATCGCTTTCTTGATAATAGAGTAATGGGCTTATTACACTATTCAATTTGTAGAGATCCGATTTAGGAACACTCTAATTAGAAAATTGGAAGCGAGTGATCACACTCGACTAAATTGAATCCCAAATCGTAAGCAGTGTTGCCACATTAGTGGATTTTCTACTAGTTTTGGTGGTTTAGTGTTTCTGGTGGCTAGTTTTTAGTGGGCATCAAAAGTTAAAAACATATACATAAATGAACTTCATCTAATAAAATACTAGTCTGTCATTCCGGAATGTCACACCCGACCCGAGATAAGTGTACAGATTATAAAAATATTTATAAATAATAATAAACCTATACAGACTATACATTTAATAATGAATCAATATTTACTGCTATAAATGACGAAGAAGAATATACATATATACTAATAAATATTTGGTAGATTTTAGTAACTTTGGTCAATGTAAAGTATTGTTATTAAATAAATCACATTTTTTTCTACCTTTACATTCACTGCTAAAATAATTGGTGGAATTTAGCGCATTTTCAACATTCGATTTTCTTAAAATCTAGCGGAATTTAGTGTATTTTTAGTGTATTTTTTTTCCTTCAAACGGCAGCACTGAAGTAGAGCTATTGGAACCCTCCTTGCTTGCTTCCTAAATCGTATCCAATCAGCCCCCCTAGACAAGATGTCTTTCGATAATCGCAAACGCAATCGCTAAATGGATAATGTATGAGATTTGACAATTGCGCTCGAAAACTAAACGAGGGCTTATGTCAAATCGCATACATTTTCCTTCTAGCGATTGCGTTAGCGATTATCGAAAGGCAGCTTGTCTAGGGGGTCTGTTCTAACTGCGATTACACCTTCCTGTTTCCTAAATCGGATCACTATAAATTGAATAGTGTAGGTAGTTTTCCAATTACAGAGCATAATGCGACTCAGTGGCGCACAATGCCGAATTATGCTGATGCTTAATTGGAACGTGAATTAGTTTTCAAATGCACCAGCAGAGTGCGCTAAGTTCAGTGTTGAAAAAAAGAAATATTCATAGAGTTAGCAATAACCTCATTAATGTGTAAATAATGTGGTATACATAATAATTGGTTGAAAACTATTTACGGTTATTTTAAGTAATTTGGATTTTGATTATTTCATTACCATTTTTTTGTTTTGAGTAATTTTTGTACCTTCATCCATACTTATATTTATTTTTTAACACAGTTTGAATTAACTTTGATTATTTCAAAAAAACTACAATGAAACGAAAGCTTTAAAAATTTTTCAACAATAAATAATATTACTAACGATTATATATAAATAAAACATTTCGATCAATGCCAACTTAAAGAAAAAACACTTGTTAATTTTCTGTCACTGAGTTGGTATCGATTGCACGCATCACACGAAAACATTGCTTTTGAGAGTGCTCGATTGTGCGAAGTGTTGCTGTAGTTGGAACATTCAACGTTAAGCATTATGCCGCATAATGCGCTCTAGTGCTGTAATTGGAAAACTACCGTAATAAGCTCTTAAAACAATAGTTTGTCACTATTGTCAATTGTCTATGATAGGCAAATGCAAGCGTGCGTGACGTTCTGTGCCATTACCAGCAACAAACAGCTTAAGAAAAATAAAATATTGTCTATTAAAACTTGACAATCAATCATGGCGAGCACGTCGAGGTCTGTTTTCTTAAAATATTTTTATTATTGTTTTGTATTTAAATTAGTAAGCTATTTGTTGTATTGTCGAATAATGTTAATATTCACTATTTTTATAAGTAAGTTATTACTTATGGGATACGGTGGAAAACGTGTTGTAGTGCGAATTAATGACGTGCGATTTCTACTTTGCTGGTTTGTTAACTTGAACCTACTTTCTTTGTGGTTTTAGAATTGAGGCAAATAAAGTCGTGTGCTATGCTCATCCCGATGCACCACTTATTGAAGACTATAGAGCTGGGGACATGATATGTTCCGAGTGCGGTCTGGTGGTAGGAGACAGGTAAGTGAAATTGCAACAGCAAGCATTCATAAGATTTAGGTCTAGAAATTAAGTCGTAATTATAAAGGTCATTGCGCAAACAGTGAAATAATTAAAAATCTTTTTGTATTTCTATCATTTCACCTATGGAACCTATTATGAAGGACGAAACTTCATTGTGAAAGATAATACTAAAAATTTCCAGACGTAAATAATTTCGCCATTAGTGATAAAGTATCATCCTTTATTTCTCTTCTCTTCCTCTGTTTCTATTAGTGGCTGGATGAAATCAACAGAGTTAAAACTTGTGTTATAATAATTCAAACAACTTCTATTTATTATTCCAGAAATATTTTACACACCTGTGTGTTTACCAGTAAAATTAAATGGTATTTTACAGAGTTATTGATGTTGGTTCTGAATGGCGTACATTCAGCAATGAAAAGTCTGGAGTTGATCCATCTCGTGTTGGTGGTCCTGAAAACCCACTGCTGTCCGGAGGAGATCTGTCCACAATGATTGGACCAGGCCGAGGAGATGCTTCATTTGACAGCTTTGGAGTATCGAAATACCAAAATAGGAGGAACATTAGTAGCACAGACCGTGCATTGATAAATGCTTTTAGAGAAATAAACACAATGGCCGACAGGATAAATCTACCAAAAACTATAGTAGACAGAGCAAACAACCTTTTTAAACAGGTAATTTTTTTTATTTTGCTTTACAAAAATAAGATCATAATGATGAACATGATTTTCTTTCATCTATATCTATCTATACAAATAAATAAAATTGAAGTGTCTGTTTGTAATGTCAAAATAACAAGTTTTTACTAAATGGGTATGAATTTATATCGGGAACCAATAACAAAAACACAATTTAAAATTTTTTTGTCTGTTTGTCTGTTTGTTCCCGCTTATCTCCGGAACGGCTGGACCGATTTTGACGGGACTTTCATTAATAGATAGCTAATTATATAAGGTATAACATAGGCTGCTTTTTGCCAAAAGTTACTTTTCCATGCGGACGAAGTTGCGGGCACAGCTAGTTCTATATAAATTATTACTAGTAGGTATACACATATTTTAATCTATCTGATAATAATGAACTTATTAAAATGCTATAAAATAAAATGTCACATTAGAACAAAAAATATTTAACAATACCACAACATTTTCTATTGATTAGTAAGATAATATAAAGAAAGCTTAATAATTTATTTTAAGGTTCACGATGGCAAAAACCTAAAAGGGAGAGCCAATGATGCTATTGCATCTGCTTGTTTGTACATTGCATGCCGTCAAGAAGGAGTACCTCGTACTTTTAAAGAAATATGTGCAGTAAGTAAAATAAGCAAAAAAGAAATTGGAAGATGCTTTAAATTGATACTGAAGGCACTGGAGACATCTGTGGATCTTATTACAACGGCAGACTTTATGTCTCGATTCTGCTCTAATCTTGGACTGCCCAATTCAGTTCAAAGAGCAGCAACACACATCGCCCGGAAGGCTGGGGAGCTGGATATTGTGTCTGGAAGGAGTCCTATATCAGTAGCAGCTGCGGCTATATACATGGCTTCTCAGGCAAGTTACATTTTTTGTGACTATATGCTTACTTACTGTTGAGATTTTAATATACTTCTGTGATCTGTGAAACTTTAATTTTGTAATTTTTTCCACATTAAAATTTAAAGTAACAAAAGGAAATAGCAACAAAAAATTAAATATATACATATTTCTTGCTTTGAAGTATTGTATGCTGTTAACATATATTAAAATCACAGATTACATTTATTGAATTGAATGAGTCACTTGTAAAGAAAGTTATCCTTCTATGTTAATATGAATGTATTGAAATTTTCTTGCTCTAATATGTATATAAATAAAAATGAGTCACCATTTGTTACTTGCTTAAACTCAAACACTGCTTGACCATCTTGAATATTTATTTTTTCTTTTATTTGATGTAATGCAGGAATAGTTTAAAAAGAAAAATAATAAGGATAATCTTAAAGAAATATTAAAAAATAATATAAAGTAATAATGGTAATTTTATATGTAAAATGAGTACAATTCGTGATTTTTTTATTTAGATCAGTCATAATTATGTCAAGGTACTGCGAGAACTTCACTGGGTCACCTAGTTTATAAGGAAAATTTAAAATTCGTGTTTATTTACATTCCAGGCTTCCGAAGATAAACGGAGCCAAAAAGATATTGGTGACATTGCGGGTGTAGCTGATGTCACTATTCGACAATCGTACAAACTTATGTTCCCGTTTGCTGCCAAGTTGTTCCCCGAAGACTTTAAGTTTGCAACACCAATTGAATTCTTACCACAAATGTAGAAGTGTTATGAAGGAAAGTATTTTATTTTTACATTCACACTTGTAACATTTTTAGATAAAGTGGTGACATGGTGTAAAGGTTAACAGACGGACATGACAGACTTTACAATGTATTACAATAGTTGCTTTAAAAGGTGATTTACAAAGTTTTGAAACCTGTTTTGGATTTATTAATGGGTGTGATAATAATTGCATATGTAAAGCTCTTAAAAAAAATAATTTAAAATCTTTGAGACTTACTTGTTGATTTTATGTATGTTATTTCAAAGCATTATGGATAGTTAGTTCAGGTTAATGAGTTAAGGTTCATATTGTATGGTTACAAACAATATAGTTACTATATGCTTCTTTCAAGTTATTCTTCTGGTAAGGCATTCAGTTAGGTGTATATCTTGTAAATTGGTACTATTAGCACAAAATAGAACATAACAACACTGAATATATTAATGAATAAGAAAGATTTCATATCAAATGTGACCTTTTTAAAACAAAAATCTTAGAAATTTGTTTAAAGCATGGAAAATTGATATCTTTCAATTTTAAATAGGATGCATATTTGTTCTGCGAATTTGTATGAACATGTTTCCATGCAACTTAATGAATTAGTTACAAGTATATTTGGTTGGTGATCTGCTAGTATTTTTTATTCGATAGTTTGTAATACAAACTTTGTATCTGACTCATTTTGTTGATATTATGCAGTCAAGCAGTGAAAATTTTTTGACTTCCACTGACTGAGTGGAAAATTATTTTTCTATACACTTGGTACCTACAAACTTTTTATGATCTCAGTTCATCTGATGGAAACTGGGCGAGAGATCGAGATATGAGGAAAACAGGTGTGGCAAAAGACATTATCATTGCCATGACTTGTCTTCCCCACCCTGAAGGCCTGCAAGATACCTTTTCATGCCCCACCTAAATGACCAAGAGTTGTAGGAACAGGACATTGGGAGCTCCATAAGTTTACGATGTAGCTTAGGAAAGACTTCTTAAACTGTTTAGAACTCAAAAATGCTTGCAGAGTGTTGATGATATCATAGTCCTTGCACATGTATAGACAGAGAGAAATGCTTTATCACAATTACTTATATCAAATAGTTGTTTGGATTTTAAGTGTACAATTTCTTTTCAATATGTTACAGTTGCAAGTCAATGGCAATCCATTGTTATATCAGTATTTTACTAATCATATTTGCTTTCATCAATCCACATTCTTTCTTCTCATATTTTTAAATAGGGGTCCATTAAAAAAAACATTTTGTTTTCACACAAGGAAATTATTTAAATATTGCTCCATACCTGCGAACTCGTCAAGCTTCAGACCAAATAACGATCTCAGCAAGCCAAGTCTTCGTGTCAGACCCCTATGCTCGTACGTAAGCTTTCTTTTTTCCTTCATATCAGCAGTCATATTTGCCTGATAGAGGAAGAGAATATGTTTCTGAACGATAGGTAAAGTTTATCGGGCCATCCGGCAGGGGTTAATATTTGCACTTGTCAGTGTGAAATTCACATGACAGATTGTTTTCATGTATGTCCTCTTTGCAGGTATCAACTGGCAAAGTAGTTTTAATTAATAACAATAAATAAATAAAATACACCTTCCTATTGTACTATCGCGAGCACTTCCGCCTGACCATTTAAAAATTTATTTGCTTGAATCGTGCGGAAGCGCCGGGCTACGCCCCTTTAAGTTTTGGCCTATTAGAAAAGAAATACTCTTTCTCTCTCTAATCGGCGTTGGGGGGTTCCTCGGCGGCTCGGCGGCAGGCCGATGAAGAATCTTTTATTTCATTATTCCATGTCTATTCGAGGTCGACGGGGTGGGGCTAGAGAGCGCTAGTGCAAACGAAAATGAGCGTAGCGGTGATCAGGCGGAACTGCGCGCGATAGTACTTTCATGATCCATGTCAAGAAAGCAGTCTTATAAGGGCAATACCATCGATTTGAAAAACGAAAACTGAGCAAAAAACTCGATTCTGGCGAAATCCAAAAGGGAAACACCACCAAGCAAAAAAGAAAAAGATTGTTTCTGAACGGGCTAGGTAAATCATTCGGTCACCCTCAGTTTCACTAGGGCTAGTTTCTGAACGGCTAAGGGTAAAACATGCACGTTTCTGAACACTCCCTGGGTTAAATGCTCATGTCACAAGTGTCACATTGACTCATAATTATGTTCAGCTTGTGAAATGTTTTACCATTAATGATTCTGATACCAGTTTTACAAAAGACTCACTAATAGATGCGACAACAGCTATATTAAGCTACAGTTATTCATAATTGTAGGTACCATGTTACTTTTGCAATATTGGTCAGGTATAAGTGTAATCTTTGTATATTATAAAAATAGCAAAAAAGGTGTCTACATCCCGATACTGATTATCTGCGACATGTAATACAATATACATAATGTTGGGGCCATTTTTGATTCCAGATGATCATGTTAATAGCTTACTTAGGCTAAGTAAAGTTTGTGAGTAGGTAGTGTTCGTTTGTATGTCTGTATTTTCTGTAATTTTGTGATTTTTATGTTAATTTGTAAGTAACTTTTGAAAGATACTTAATAATTTTTTATATTACTTGTGATTAACGTTACAAAACATATCACTAACTTCTGGACTTGACATCATATGATGTTTCTTTTGTGTTAATCAAGCTGTATAAAACGTGTGCCAAATTTTAACCATAATTTGTGTTGTATTGTTGTTTTCAAATGAGTCAAAAATATTTAAACATTGAGTTTTCACATTCAAAATTATAGTAAGCGATTTTTCATTTTAGAGATTGTGCATTTGCATGACGGAGTTTTTATCTAAATTATTTAAACCTGTAATAGTTCTGAAATAACTCACAATCCTCCCAACTGATTTTCGGTAATGGCGGCTAATCTCAACAAAGACTAGCTATCTGCGTGAGAGATGTTATAGTGCCCAAGTGTCTGCAAATACAGGTGCATACATAAATCTTTCTTATTGTTTGGCTTAACGACGTGAGCGGAGCGAGTTCAGGCGCAGGGCTTAGTGTTTTAACGTGCCTTGAACCACGTAGCTCAAGATGTTTTATATTTTTGGTCTCCTGTCAGGGATCTGGCCCTGGCAAACATTGCTTAACACTCGTACGCCAAGTGCAGAAACCATAACGCCATCGTAACTAACTATACAATTATTGTTTTCTGTTACCGAATATGTGATTCTCCTAAGGAAATTGCAATGATGCCTGTAAGAAGAAACTCCCTTACTTTGTTATATCAAACATTCTGCCTAATATTGTCACCTATTTTTATTAGACGTCGTTGAGCGTCGGTCGCGCTGTGGATTCGGCACTGGCCTTCTAATCGGGAGGTCCGGGGTTCAATAGGGTATTTCACACCGTGTAAGAAGAAGTATAAATGTGCATGTTTATGATAGATTTCGTAAAAATTAAGCGAGAAACGCCGATATTTATTCATAAAAATGCAATATAAATCAAATAATTCAATTTAAAATATCTTAATTTTTAATCTATTCTTTAAATGTCAAAAACGCCATTTGACATATTGGGTTCCGACGTGACGTTACTCAGATAGTAAACAAACTTGATAATGATTTCGTCGTGCTCTGTGTTATTTGACATTTCCTAATATAAGTTATTATCACGTTTGTGGGACTTTTATAAGTACTTTATTTTATTAAAAGTACATAATGAAGTATGGTAAGTCAATATATATCATAGGTACATAGCATAGCTATAAAAACATTACAAAATATGCCATTTGTTTTGTAATATTAACATAAACTTTTCTTATAATTATTCTATTTAGTTTTCCATTTATAAGGGATACTTACAACAAAGTGGTCTTCGTGGAAATACGGTCTTGTCTTTGTGAACAATGATTTTGAATCTCTTCTGGCCAGTTTCAATCAAGTGTTTCTAATTTTGATATCATTTGGCATATGAACCCGCCATTTTTGGGCGTTTTTAAACTCACACTTGCATTCAGACACAATACACAATGATATAGATTATATATTAAATAAGCCATTATTTTCAAAAATCTTTTAACATGGTCTTCCGCAGGGTCGTTCTCACAGAAAGTAATACCTATGTTGGTCGTACCTATTGTTTGTTTACTAACGGAGTGACGTCACGAATCGAAATAGAATGGCGGTCAGCGTTTCCGCGCGAAAATTCAAAATGATAAATAAAATAAAACATTGTTTTTTAATCATTTTTCGGTTTTATAAAATTAAAATAAAATTTATACAGTTCATTACAACCTCAAGATTGATTTAAAATACTTTCCAAAAAAGGGTGTAATACCCTATTATGCCATGTACCAATGTGTTTTTAGTTTTTCGAACTTCATAATATGTACATTTGTCTGACGCTCCTACGGAAAACATCGTGAGGCAACCTGGATACATCTGCGAAGAAATTCAAAAGGTATATGTGAAGTGGACCAATCTGCACTGGGTCAGCGTGGTTGACTGAGGCCACAGAATAGATAATAGTACTACGTACAGAACGGCCACTCACCTCCCCTCACTCATTTCAAATACCTCATCCCACCTGGCACTTCGTTGTAGACATCACTGATACATATGTACACAAGGGCTCGCGCGATCGCTCGGGCGAATAGACGCGAGCGCCGGCCGATAACAGGGACAGCGCTATGCGGGTAAAAGAGAAGGCAGTCACTGCACTTCTCGCGTCATTTCGATTGATAACCGTGCACTCAGCCCTACTAGATTCCACGCACACATTTGCGCGTGTGCGAACGTCATTTGCTAATGTAGTAATGATAGGTAATTGATTTGCGAACGTTGTATGAAGTGTCCGAGGTGTGACTGAGGCCTAAGCACCCTAACTTTGGGTAGGCTCGAGCCTCTCGGTGGGGACGTGTATGAGCTGTGATGATTTTTGCCCGTCGCTGGCAGGAACGTTTCAAAATCAAAGTAAGTTTCTCTTATAACTTTTCAATTCGAACTAATATTGAGGCTCTATAACGATTTAACGTTAGTTACATATAGATAGGCCTGGATACTATACTGTGGGTGAGCGACTGAGAAATCTTATGAACGGATACTGCATACATTTGGTGTTCTCTTTACACTGACCGCAGCGTGACAGTAAGTCCGTTAATTAAATTTTATAAATTTTTCAAATATCAAAATATTATTTAAAACACATATGAATGAAAAAAGTGTTGACGGTCATGGTAAGTGTCCAACTGGATGCATTAATATTGTACCTATACAGTGTGTATAGGTACTCTGTATAATTCGGTGAACCCTGTTAGGAGTATGTTCAGATTCGATATATAAAACATATGGCGTCATTGAAAATTCAAAATTGTAAAATTAATTTTGAAATTCTCCATACAAATAGTTAGGTCTGTGAAAAAGAAAGTGTACTTATGAGAAATTAGAAAATTAATTTTTCGATTTCGAATTTTCAATGATGCCATTACAATTCAATTGAGCCTCCGAGTGGCGTTTGACCCGGAGGCTCAATTAAATTGTTAACTTTATTTCTATACTATTAAGTTATACCCAAATCTGTCAATCTGCGCCGGGTCTTATGTATTTCAAGAATTATTACAATCGCTCCTTACAATAACAAAAAAAAAGACTTACTCGATCTTGATAAATTTTGAGTTACAATACGGGCGATGCTTTGTTGTAATACTATAGCTTGTAATTGCATAGCCTGTAGCTTGTAATTGCATAGCATATATTCGTTTTGTTTAACTTTAAAAATTTAACGTCCAATTCCAGAAACTTATCTCCAGTAAGATTAAGGCTGAATACAGATTTTCTTGCCTAGATATCTTTGTATGATTATATTCATATAGAGTTGTCTGCTCCTTGAATAACTCCTGAATACTTGATATCTTACTCCGGGATAGGTTTTTGTATATTGTGGCAAGTAGTGTTTTGACAATGTTCTTTTTGCGATCAAAAATCTGTTATTCCCTTTAATTAAATTCGTGATTAATCGATTTGTTGTAATCTCATTTGCTGTTTTCATAGTGGATAGACCTTTTAAATATAACTCTTGAAAAGGTATCTTTTGTGTTAATCTGTAGGTACTACTACTACTTTCTTGGTAGGCTGTTAAATTTATATTTGCAATGACATAACTCTAGTAATAAAATCGGCTACAGTTGCAAAGGTAATTCTGCTTATTATTAAAAAATGACAAGTTTACGGCAATGCGTGCTATATTTTTACTACTATTACAAAATTACAAGTTCCCGGCATTATGTGCTATATTACTAGAGGCAAGAATGATTCTATGCTAGAGGTTATTGAAGTTGGCGGTAAGAACCAAGTCATATTCGACTGAAATTATGTTGCTGATCAACCATTGCGTAATTTTCGCTACAGTTCGACTCTGCCAGGCGTAAGATTTTGTTACGCTTCTTTACGTATGTTTCGCTACGTATAAAAGTGACTTGTGCGAGATGTTTATAAAAAAATAAAGTGTTACGTCGTTTAAGACGACGTGATTTCATTGTTAAATGGGTACCAATGTAAAACGTTTTATTTATAACATTACCATATCTAGTATATCTACTTGCTTAATGTTATAGGGTGTCACATCTGTGATCGCCCGCAGACTGTGTATTCTGTATTAGGTTGTATTATATTGATGTGAGTGGTGTAGTTTAAGATAATGCCACGAATAAACGTATTTTAAGCTATTTCTGTGTTTTATTTACCTTATTGTTAGTAATCAGCATCATAGCTTAGCCACAACCAGTCTTGGGCTAAATGGAATTCACTACAAATTAACAATTACAATAGGGTAGCTGACTCATATCAAAATTGATTAAAATATTGTTTATTTCTAACAGTATTTGGCATAAGGTTCCACAATATACCGATTTTAATAAATAACAATGAATGATTGCTGTAAAATTTTAATTTGAAAATGCTAGAAATAATCTTTTTTTATCTCACGCCGTAAACGCTTTGATATCCTGTGGTCAGGGCCGTGACGTCAATCATATAGTAAACAAAGAAATGTCAAATTTGATTCAACAACTCGTCGATTTGCACAATTCTTTCCTAAAACTGGCAAAAAATCGTCCAAGTCTCCGTTATTATATTTGTAAATATCGTAAATTATTTGTGTTAATAGCAAAATCAACCATTGATGTTGGATTTGTGAGAGCAGATAGTACAAATCTTCCGAAAATAGACATTGATGGTCAGGAGATTCTTTGTGTATCGCTCTAAACAATATAAGTACAGTTTCAATACTGTTATAATGAAGAAGGGTTACAAGTGTAATTGTCAAGATTGTCACGCGGCAGAAGAGAGTTGCAAACATGCATTTTTGGTGTGGTTGCACCATCACAGTGAGGAGCTATTTTGTACAGCAGTTGAATGCTATTGGATAGAATTCTATCTCTCAAAAGTCAAATAAACACTAAAAATATTTACTTCAAGAGAAATGTTGAAAAGAAAACATCAGGATCATGTGTCAAATACCAGTGTAGTACTGCAAGAATTTGTAAATGAACATAAAAAAAGAAAGATTGGCAGTTGTTCATTTGTCAAGCATAAAGAGAAAATTACTGGGAGGAAAAATATATATACATTCACAGACACAGATTGTGACATATTTCTTAAAAAATAAAAGACCTTTTCAATGAAGAAAGAATAAAGTGCATAGAAAACTAAACCACGAATCATCAATACAGAAGTGCTCTTTAGTTCGAACTTCGTTATAAACAATAACAGCTTCCATGTGCTATAAAGTCAGCCAGTGCATAACACATGATGGTTCTTTTGTTGGGAAATCTTGCAGACACCTACGAGTATAATGAAATGTGGATAAAAGTTGAAAGATGAAGATTTGGGTTGAAATTTGCAAAATGTGACCTCATTTCTGATTAATACCCTGTAATAGTCTATTCAACAAACGGTATCCATAAAATTAGATTAATACAAAATTGTCATGCTCTTTTACTGAAGATAATGTTAATTATCAAAGACGGAAAACTGTGAACAGTATGCTTAACTCAAGTATAGATGCAGATGTTTTGTGCTAAAGCAAACAAAACTTATATACTTTTGTGTTGCTAGCAGTATGTCATTTTGAAAACACTCAAAAGGTGACAATATTAGCTTTAATAGGTATTTATTCTAACAATCTGAATGTCAAAAAACTTATTGATCAAATAGTGTCATTTTGGAAACTATACTACATTTTTCCTAAATTATATGAAAGTATTACTTCATAATAAATCACTTTACTATTATTTTGACTTTTATTACCTGCGACCTTAAGGCAATATATACAAATTAATAAATTTGATCTAACTGTATTCAACCTATTTGTACAACAAACCTATAAAATATTATAAATCTTTTAAGGTGTAACAGAAAAATAAAACACATGCATTTCAAATTAAAATATTTTGATTCAACTTAAACCTTTACAAGTCATTATTGTCAAATAAACATAGAACATTTTTTTTTGTGAAGAACATAATGACTAATGTAGTACAAAAATTTATTATGTCATCTTTAGATGTAAGTTATGTATAAAGTAAAGAAAAAAAATTCTTTATATTATTTATTTAATAAGAAGGGTCTTGTAAATTAAGAAGAGCACAGGCTGACAACACAGCAATCACATTTAATATATTTGTATATGGCTTTAAAATGGATAACTTGCATATTCTTGCGTAAGCTGTTCTGAAATTTACCAGCCATGGTGGCCAGCAGGTTTAATCAGTGAAGATATAACATCTTTCAGTTTTACCAAACTGGACCTAGTATTTACTTCTATGGTGCTTTGGTATATGAATACTTGAGTTATTTTGTTGACATAATGTTGTTCTAGTTGACGGGTCACATTTTGATGTTGTGGCTGAGCATGCACTGCTTTGTATTATGTTGCACAACTTTTACTGCCTTATCAATCTCGTTGTCAAGAGGAGAACAGGTTAGTACACAATAGTTCTCATTAAGTAACCACTGAAAGCAACAAATTTTAATTAGGTACTCAGTAAATTCAAGTAAAAGTTGTTTAGATAAATATATTCATTATGAAACTTTGATATTTTTGTTTGTATTACATACTTTTTAATTAATATTCAATTACATCATTCTTCAATTGGACATAAGTACATATTCTTTTCTTTGAAACATCATCTAGTGTCAGTGTATAACTTAGATTAAATCAAAAAGGCGTAAATGGTCAAGTTTTCTCTCAGTTTTCTGGTCAAGTTAAAATTTGGTTGGTCGGCTGCAGTCAGTTTTCATTCTAACTGAAAGATAAAAATTGAATTAATTTACATACAGATTTGATTATACATACAACCTAAAAACTTCTATTTTGTTTAAGTTGAAGCTGAAGTACCTACACAGATTGAGTTATTCAGTTATAGTACTTACATTAATGTGATTTTCGCAAAAATACATTTGAGTTTCAGTAGATAGTTACAGGATTTCTTTAAGCGAGTGTTAACCAAATATTTCGCATGTCTATATCACTGGGTATGTCTAATCCACAGATTTCCTGGAGTCTTTGAAGAGGTATTTCTAATATTCCTGTTCTATTGTCACGTTCCATATACAGTTTTACTATATTTTGTGATATTTAATAGAAAGCATTGTTTTTGTGAGGTTATTTCGCCCCCGTGCTTTGTTTACTATAAGACTGACGTCATTGCCACAGATAATGAACAGACTATCATGGCTGACCGTGTTTTCGGTCCAAAATTGAAAATCTTAATTTAAAATAGATTTTTTGCACTTTTTAGCCATCGAAAAAAATAATATTCATGTGCTATGGTCTAATACAACAATTATGAACATTTTAAGCCCTACTTTAAAAAAGGGTCAACTAGCCTATTACAAATTGTAGTTGTCGACTTCAACTACAAATAACTTGTAACTAGTAAGCGATAGGTACAGACAGAAGAGCTTAAAAATTGAAACTTATTATCTTTTCCTTCATCATTAGTTCATTGATTACGATAACGATCCGATCGAAATTGAGAAGTTAAAGAGTTCGATTTCTTACTATCGAGTCATCGGGTTCGATTACGATTACCGATTAATCGACAAATTACAAAATTGCACCTCAGATGTGCGATTTAGTAACTCCTTAAATTATAATAACTTAAAAATTAAAAATATAACGTAACATTATCAAATGTTCGATAAGGCGAGTTGATAATATCGTATGGAAATCATTACCTACCTTGCCATGAGATTCTGATAGATTTATAACATGCCTCATGCCCACAGTCAAAGAAAACTCAGTGTTAGTTAGTAGCAAGAAAACCACCACACTACCTACTGCAAAAGTAATGGTGTAATTGGAATTACTAATTGATATAATTAAAATTACCAACTGCAAATGTAATTCAATAAAATTTGTTACAATACATGTAATTTCAATAACAGTAATTAATTACAGTAGGTAGGTACGTCCTTCAAGATAAATAAAGGGCATCGGCCAACTTCGTGTTTCCGAAGGTGACCGACAGATATACAGGATGATCAATCCAAATGGGTCAGTGGGGAGAAGTCAGAAACTATGAGAGATAGCGAAATCTGTTCTTAGGAACCATGGTGTCGATTTTAGATTTAATAATAATAATGGCATTATTTTTTTAAAACTTATACATAACCAGAAATCGAACCCGGTCGAAATCTCTGTAAACAATGTTATAAAACTCGCAAGTTTTTTCGTTGTTATTGTTGATGACGTGAATTATAAGTCACAAGGAACACATTTTAAAGGTTTAAAATGTTTAAATAATTGAAAAATAAAACTCAAAAATAAGATAATTCTTTTTTTATAAATTCATTTTTTTTAAAATAATTTGACTCGCCGGCTGAACAAATGTGTTCTACCTAATTTTAAATAAACGCAATTTGTAATGCATAATATCGATGCAGATAAAATATGCATAAGTGGTCTTTTCAAATAAATGATTCATATTAATGAACTATGACGACATTTTGCAAATTATTTAAATAGGCATTTCAATCTAATATTTACACGAGATTTCATAGCAAAATTTAGTCTTTATACTCACAGGATCTATACAAACAATTACTGCATGCGATCACTCAGAATTTTTAGATACCAGGAGACCTATTTTTGAATTACTTAATTTTAATTCTAAATCGCATAGATTTAGAAATCACCGCTGACTAAATAGTCAGCGATGACTTTGAAGTCACGAATTCCTAAACATCCTATTTTTGAAAGTCGAACGCAGAGCTGCCAACATAGATAAAGTACACACATACGTAAGGGTTCGCTTCCACGCAGAATGTAGCCGTTTTCGGTATATACCGGTTATTATACGGCTAAAAATTAATTGCAACCAGGCCAAAATAATAAAATACTGGTCTAGGTTTGTTTGTGACACAAATTTAAAAGATTTTAAACTTATACACGGTTATTTTTTTATCACCCTGGAAAATGTTAGGGACGCTTCAGGACACATCCAATATTATATAAAAAAAAATGAAATAAAAAATAAAAAAATCTCTAAAAATGCTGCTCTCAATTAGTGCAGCATTTTTTGTATTAAAAAAAAAATTAAGAGAGTTATTTTTTTTATTTATATTTAAACCATTCTAATACCATGTCGTGAAACGTCCCTTAAATTTTCCAGGGTGATAAAAAATAACCGTGTACCTATATTTAATTATTTGAGAAATTTTAAAAATTTTAAATCCAACTCAAAATTAACACACATCAACTTCAAACTTGTCAATATGTTCTCTAAACAAAACACAGATAACGTTTCCACAGTTATGACTTGTTTACGAGTGGGTGATGGCACTCGTAATGAAATCACACCCGTGACTAAGGTAGTCACATAAGTGATATTAAAAAAATAAGAATTATTGAAAATCGGTGATTATTAGTCACATCTGTGATTTCGAAGTACATACGTAATTCAAAAATAGCTCTCCAGGTTCGATTCCCGGTTATGTATGAAAGTTAAAAAAAATTGACAATGCTATTATTATTAAATCTAAGTACTAGCTGTGCCGGCGAACTACGTTTCGCCATAATAACGGCGAACTTACGTTTCGCCGTAATAAAAAATAGTTGACGACCTATTCTCAGACCCACTGAATACCTATACACAAAAAAAATCATAAAGATCGGTCAAGCCGTTTCGGAGGAGTTCGGTAACAAACACTGTGACACGAGAATTTTATATATTAGACTAGCTGCGCCGGCGAACTACGTTTCGCCAAAATAAAAAATAGTTTACGACCTATTCTCAGACCTACCGAATGTACACAAAAAATTTCATAAAGATCGGTCAAGCCGTTTCGGAGGAGTTCGGTAACAAACACTGTGACACGAGAATTTTATATACTTATTAGATATAATCGACGCCATGGTTCCTAAGAACAGATTTCGTTATCTCTCATAGTTTCTGACTTCTCCCTACTGACCCATTAAGATTGATCAGCCGGTATATACATATAATAATATGTATAGAGCTGCTCTTATGATACAGTTAGACGATTGTTTCCGATGTTTTCCAATGCCTATTAAAGTTAAGTACTGTAGTACTGTACTGATGTACTGTACATTTCACCAAATTATTAATTACAAAAGTAATTAATTACGCCCAACACTGGCCACACACAACACCCACTGTTGTACGAAGTTTCCTAGGATTTAGGTCGTCTACCACGCTGGTCCAGCCAGTGCGGGTTGGTAGAAGTGGGAATCTTACAGTAGGCTAGATGACAAATTTTTTTTTGCTCATTCATATAATAAACTGGAAGAAAAAAATCGGTTTTCGATTAACTAAAAAAACAACCAAGATTTAAGGTATTAAAGATTTTTAAGAAGAAGGTATTAATCTTTCTAGCAAAACGGCAATTCACATGGAGTTTATATGGCCGTACTCAACAATGACGTCACGGTTGATGTCGGATCTCTCTGTCTAATCGCCTTCAAATTAACAACTTAAAATGCTTGTATCTAATGTATTTCTAAGCAGATTTTAATTCTAATTTCACAGGACTGCATCTTTTTCAACGGTATTTAAATATTTAATGACGAGACGTAAAAATTAGAATTCAGTCATCATCCCAATTCTACGTCAGTGACCTTGGATCTCCAGCTGATCTCATAATTTCTGGTTCGATCGCAAACTTCCGACATCAACCGTGACGTCATTGTTGAGTACGGCCATATAAACTCCATGTGAATTGCCGTTTTGCTAGAAAGATTAATACCTTCTTCTTAAAAATCTTTAATACCTTAAATCTTGGTTGTTTTTTTAGTTAATCGAAAACCGATTTTTTTCTTCCAGTTTATTATATGAATGAGCAAAAAAAAATTTGTCATCTAGCCTACTGTAAGATTCCCACTTCTACCAACCCGCACTGGCTGGACCAGCGTGGTAGACGACCTAAATCCTAGGAAACTTCGTACAACAGTGGGTGTTGTGTGTGGCCAGTGTTGGGCGTAATTAATTACTTTTGTAATTAATAATTTGGTGAAATGTACAGTACATCAGTACAGTACTACAGTACTTAACTTTAATAGGCATTGGAAAACATCGGAAACAATCGTCTAACTGTATCATAAGAGCAGCTCTATACATATTATTATATGTATATACCGGCTGATCAATCTTAATGGGTCAGTAGGGAGAAGTCAGAAACTATGAGAGATAACGAAATCTGTTCTTAGGAACCATGGCGTCGATTATATCTAATAAGTATATAAAATTCTCGTGTCACAGTGTTTGTTACCGAACTCCTCCGAAACGGCTTGACCGATCTTTATGAAATTTTTTGTGTACATTCGGTAGGTCTGAGAATAGGTCGTAAACTATTTTTTATTTTGGCGAAACGTAGTTCGCCGGCGCAGCTAGTCTAATATATAAAATTCTCGTGTCACAGTGTTTGTTACCGAACTCCTCCGAAACGGCTTGACCGATCTTTATGATTTTTTTTGTGTATAGGTATTCAGTGGGTCTGAGAATAGGTCGTAAACTATTTTTTATTACGGCGAAACGTAAGTTCGCCGTTATTATGGCGAAACGTAGTTCGCCGGCACAGCTAGTACTTAGATTTAATAATAATAGCATTGTCAATTTTTTTTAACTTTCATACATAACCGGGAATCGAACCTGGAGAGCTATTTTTGAATTACGTATGTACTTCGAAATCACAGATGTGACTAATAATCACCGATTTTCAATAATTCTTATTTTTTTAATATCACTTATGTGACTACCTTAGTCACGGGTGTGATTTCATTACGAGTGCCATCACCCACTCGTAAACAAGTCATAACTGTGGAAACGTTATCTGTGTTTTGTTTAGAGAACATATTGACAAGTTTGAAGTTGATGTGTGTTAATTTTGAGTTGGATTTAAAATTTTTAAAATTTCTCAAATAATTAAATATAGGTACACGGTTATTTTTTATCACCCTGGAAAATTTAAGGGACGTTTCACGACATGGTATTAGAATGGTTTAAATATAAATAAAAAAAATAACTCTCTTAATTTTTTTTTTAATACAAAAAATGCTGCACTAATTGAGAGCAGCATTTTTAGAGATTTTTTTATTTTTTATTTCATTTTTTTTTATATAATATTGGATGTGTCCTGAAGCGTCCCTAACATTTTCCAGGGTGATAAAAAAATAACCGTGTATAAGTTTAAAATCTTTTAAATTTGTGTCACAAACAAACTTAGACCAGTATTTTATTATTTTGGCCTGGTTGATTTGGTTTTCGATTAACTAAAAAAACAACCAAGATTTAAGGTATTAAAGATTTTTAAGAAGAAGGTATTAATCTTTCTAGCAAAACGGCAATTCACATGGAGTTTATATGGCCGTACTCAACAATGACGTCACGGTTGATGTCGGATCTCTCTGTCTAATCGCCTTCAAATTAACAACTTAAAATGCTTGTATCTAATGTATTTCTAAGCAGATTTTAATTCTAATTTCACAGGACTGCATCTTTTTCAACGGTATTTAAATATTTAATGACGAGACGTAAAAATTAGAATTCAGTCATCATCCCAATTCTACGTCAGTGACCTTGGATCTCCAGCTGATCTCATAATTTCTGGTTCGATCGCAAACTTCCGAGCATCACCCTCTCCATTGTCCGTTGGGTGACTTTTCAAACTTCTTATGCGGCTCAACATAAGTGGCCACGTAAGTCACCACTGGCAACACGCACGAAAAGGGGAGCGGACAATTTTTTGATAATGCCCACCTGGCAGATTATTAAAATAATATTTCACCCGTAAAAAAATATTTCTATTTTCACGTAATCAACAACTTGCTAAGATACATAATTTAAAAAAAAAAACGTCGCCCCACACTCGGATTTTCTCCTGTGTCGTGGGTGCAGTTACAAACATACAATATCACATGCACATACGCCCAGACCGGAACAAATTTCTGTAGGCCATACAAAATATCTGTCCCGTGCAGGAATCGAACCCGCGACCCGTTGCGCAGTAGGCGATCACTCGACCTCTGCGCTAACCGAATGATTTGAAGGTTCCATGAAGTTACAAGTAGGTAAATTTCTACTAACTTAAGCCGCAGCACGTCTTTACTTCATAACTTTAATTCGCTTTGTCTAAGTAGGTTTTTGTTAGGTTGTATCGATTAGGACCCGGGTCGCTATAGAAGTCGATTGCTATTCGGACCCGGAGAATGAGAACATGTAGTTTTCATTCAGTTTCATGCTCCGCTCGCTCCGATGCGTGTGGTCAACACAATATCCAACCTTTTTTTTTAAGGCTGGGGAATCTCTTTACGATTCAACAAGAGGCTGAAAGCTGACAAGGCCGCCCCAAGGATATGCCATTGGACTCGGGTGTACACCCCATATCTGGCTAAACCACCCTCCAAGCAACTTCTACCTCCATAGAGGCACAATCGGGATCGGCGCTATCCATTCCCGAACCTAACCTACAGTTTTCAGTGTAATAAGTTTTTTTCGATAACAATTCACTATCGGGTCCGCATAGCATTCCTATTGTGTTCTACACGGACCCGGGTCCGGGTCCCTTTAGAAGTCGATTGCTATTAGGATCCTAGCGAGAAAAAATGGCGTCGAGGTGGATTTTACTTAATAACTGATTTTTACGAGCGAAGCATGAAACATGCAGTTTCATGCTCCGCTCGCTTTGCTCGCTCTGCTGTGTGTGGTTACAATGTCTAACCTAAACTAAAGTTTTTAATATTGTCCTCTTCTTCTTCTTCCTGCCCATGATCCCAGTTCATCCGGGGTCGGGCCTCCTAGTACAGCGGCGCCAGGCCAAACGTTCCTGGGTTGTCACAGGTTTGGTGATACTTTTAAGGTCAACTATTGGCGCGACCTTGAACGAACCCCGGATGTACTCATTGCGGACTCTATCTAAGCGCGTCACACCACCGGCCCATCTCAACATTTTCATCTCCGCGGCATGGACACTTTGTTCGTGGGTTTTCTTAGTGGTCCAGCACTCCGACCCATACATGAGGGCAGGTCTTACGACTGTCTTGTATACCTTTCCCTTAGTTCTTACAGGCATTCGCGGGTCGCAGAGCACACCAGATAGCGATCTCCACTTGAGCCAGGCTGTATTCACTCGGTGGGTGACATCTTCCTCAATATGCGCATCAGCAGTAAGTAAGTTTTTAATATTGTCCTATAAGCTATTTTTCGATTACGCTTCTATCGGGTCCGAATAGCAATCGACTTCTATAGGGAATTTGTTACTTTGACAAATCAAAAAAATACGTGTATGATATTATTTTTACCTAACTGAAGGTCTTCGAGCATTGTGCTAATTCAGAATTAGCACGAAACAATTATCAAATAATTAATATCCACTCCAAAACTTTCGCCTTACATGGATTGATTAAAATAGAACTCTTTAAACATTCGGTCGTATAACCAAAACATCGGGAATTACAGGACATACCGACATAGTACGTGATCGCACTACGAAGGACAGGCCCTTTCACGCCCTCAATACGGAATTTTGGTAAGCAATTTGTCACAATAACCGTGTGATCGGCAGTGAACGCATAAAGGACACGTTCAATGGTGATTGGTAACCACGAATCATATATTTATTTTGTAGCTTGGTAGTAAAAGGGCTTTAGTGAGAGGAAAACCGAATTTGATTTATATTTAGGACAAAATTCAAATCGTGCTGTCATCAACTCCACCAAAACACGCGCGCTGCAGCTGCTTTGTATGGCTAACTTTGAAAACAAATAAATTTTCATTTCGGAGTTAGAAAGTACTTAGTCCTTCAGAGACTAATCTGTAGGGCCCTTTAATAATATAATAAATGTGGTGTTTTTACAAGCTTTTATTTACTTTCACCTGTCCTGGTGTCTGTAATGAAATCTTGCAAGTTAAATTTGACCTACTTCTCGGTTTCCGATTGAGTTGAAATTTTGCATAGGTACTTTATGCATAATGATATAATTTTGCATATGCATAATAATAAAATAAAATCGAGGGAAACCCTTAAATTTTATAGGCACGTTCAACGTGTTTTATATTTTTTGTGTGGTAGTCATTACCCGAGTTAATGATGGAAGGACCCTTGACTTTTAGGAGTAAGATGTTACTTTTTTAAATAGAATAGATGCATATTGACCCTTAGTTCTTTCAAGTTACTTCGGTGAGCTGGTATTGAATTCACTAGAAAGAATAAAATAGAAACATATTTAAGTAAAAAAAAATATCTTTATAAATTTGACGACACGTTTAGCGCAGAGGTCGAGTGATCACCTACTGCGCAACGGGTCGCGGGTTCGATTCCCGTACGGGACAAATGTTTTGTATGGCCTACAGAAATTTGTTTCGGCCTGGGCGTTTGTGCATGTGATATTCTATGTTTGTAACTGCACCCACGACACAGGAGAAAATCCTAGTGTGGGGCGACGTTTTTAAAAAGACAAACAACAAAAAACAACAAATAAATAATAAAAGTCGGTGCCAAATTTTAACTCATGATCATCAATCATCCACACCGACATCAAACTAAAAAATTTGAAGACTGATTTACAATTTTAATTCCTGCAATCAATCCATGAAATGTATAGAGGTGTTTTTTACGAAGTCACCCTGTGATTCAATTCTTATTTGAAAAGTCTATCCGTGGAAAAAAAATTAAAAATTGGGAGCATTAAGGTTTTTATTATAGCACGAACACGGAAAATCCATGCGTACTGAAAAACCATCGAAACCACATTGAGGTGAAGAGAATTTCACAATCGGAAGATGCTCAGTTTTCTTATCAATACAAATAATTTATAATTAGTAGCACCCGTCGGATGTTTACTTACGAAATGGTCCATGACCCCGTGCATTCACCGGCTTCTAGTCAGTTGGTCTACAATCTTATATACCAGCGAAATACCTTAAAGTTAAATTAAATTGTTAAGACTCAAGAATCTTCTTTGTCACTAACTAAAAAATAATAATCTTTGGAAATCTTAGAAAGATAATTTCGATCACTTAATTGGAATAACTGAGAACTTTACTCGTAGCTAGGAGCTTTCAAACAAAGACGGCAAAACTTAATTATCTTTGAGTTACTCGACACTGTTATGAAGTTTTCTTAATTGTCTTATGCTTAGGCTTTTCTAAATAAATCTCAAATTTCGGTAGCTTACCTATAAATTTTATGGTTCCTAGGTACACAAAGGAAAACCTTTTTTACAATTGACTGTTCAGCACCGGATAGAGCGAGTGAAGCAGTCACCCTGAGGTTGTAAGTTTAGGTAAGGTTTAGAGCGACTGCTTCGTGCATAAAACTTATAGGTAAGCTACGAAAACTCGTTTAAGAGTAACCCTGATTGATTGAGTAAAGTAACTGTAAGCCAATCCCGATCGTTCGTTATTGAGTTTGTGATTCCCCGTATTTTTGATTTGAAACAAGCTAATTTTTTTGTGACATTCTATACCTCTTTGGAAACTCACTAAAACCTCTTTGGAAAAATGCCTACATTTTGTTAAAAACTGTTGTGCGTAAATACTGCATTAAATGAAAGATGTAAATATATTAAATTGAATAATTATATTTCATAGGAAATACATTTGCAATAGAATTCAATTACAATGACGATTAAAATTTGTAGGAAAAAACAAAAGAACAACGACTTGTCAACTTAATGAACAAAAAGTTGTTATGCAGTACGGCAGACATAGGTACCTACTTACTTTCTAAAGAGGTTTGTTTCTAACACATTTTGTATGATTTTTATTGTGACTTCTTGGTAAATTTGAAAAAAAAAACAACAGGGCATTAATGTTGAACAGGTTATTAATGAAATTTCATATAAATTTACTGCCCTCGAGTTTCCCAGGGTAGTAATGTTATTACTTAGTGTTGCCTTTTCCGGCGATTTAGAGTAAAATTAATGAGTAGTTGGAAGAAAATTAAGTTTACAACTTCGAATTTCAATGACGCCATAACTTTTATGTGACTATGTTAACATGGATAGGTTTCGGCTTGTCGGTCTATCTGTCTAATACTCTAACACGCCTAAAGATCGGTTTCAATATCCTGTCTCTGGATTTGTTCATCGGAGATTGAATTTTGACATATTTTTATGGAGCTAATGTCATAACACCTATCGCTAGTAACCAAACATCATTTATAATGAAATTTGGTATAGAAAAATTCAGCAGAAGAAAAATTTCTTCTCGGGCGGGGATCGAACACACGTTTTTAATATCGAAAGGAGCGTCGGTGGCGCTGTGGACTCGGCACTTGCCTTCCAATCGGGGGGTCAGGGTTCGAGACCCGCCATGTACCAATGTGTTTTTCGTTTCGAATTTCATATGTACATTTATCCGACGCTCCTACGGTGAAGGAAAACATCGGGAGGCAACCTGCATACATCTGCGAAGAAATTCAATGATGTATGTGAAGTCGACCAATCCGCACTGGGCCAGCGTGGTTGACTAAGGCCTAATCACCCTAACATAGGGTAGGCTCGAACCCCTCGGTGGGGACGTATTTGAGCTGTGGTGATGGTGAGCAGCCTCGACGAAATTTCAACTGTAATTAATCTCTTCTGATCTCTTCTGTAGACTTTATTCACTGTTAATAACTACGTATGCGGATGCGGTAGGCGCAGGATCGATCGGTTTGGAGATCCCTGAGGGAAGACTATGTCCAACAGTGTCATCGTCATCATTTGGCTGAAATGATGACGATGATGATGAACTACGCATCAACATCCAGTTTAGAAATCTTTACAGATTTCTTGAAAAAATGTTAAGTTAATTACAAATGTAATAATTGTGACATTGCATTTTGCAATATGTAAATTGAAATAAATATGAATAATCAACACAAGTAAAAAGCTCTTTTCGGGAGGGGATCAATCCCGCGTCTTTAACATACCGTGTTACCTTACCGTAACCAGTAAGTTTTTTTGAAAAAAATTTGGACACATTTTTTTCTTTTATTGCTTAATGAAAAACTTGTGGCTTTAGAATAACTCATGATTTCACGCCAGTGCACAGAGGGACACGCTCCATACAAGGGCGGTCATAAATAGTTAGTCCTGTTACTATCAATACATTGTATTATTTTAGTGACTTATAGTTGTAAAAGTGTTTTAGGAACATTAAAATGAAAGAAGTACATGTATTTACGGAATAAAAAACGTTTACTTCAGTAAAAAACAAATATAAACAATAACATACTTTTACCTAAATTTATCATGAACAAACACTTAAAAATTGGAATGTAAAACATATATTTTAAATAAAATAAGAGTCAAAACATTGATAACATTATTTAATTATAATAAAATAATAGAAATAAATAAATTAAAATTAATTAAATACAAAAAAAACAAAACAACTAACAAAATACAAATAAATTATTCTTATTCTAACAATATTAAACATGTAACAATTCTATTACACTTTGTGACAGAGTATTTTTCTTTTTAGGGGGAAGTTTCCGAAGACTTGTAATATAAGGATCTGAATGTAATAATAGTCGTTGTATTAAATCTTGATTGGTAACTTCACGTGACATTTTTCGAGTGTGACTTCGTCTATAAATTTTGATATACTTATTTGTCGCTTTATTACAATTACAATTACAATTTATATTACAATTATCTTCAGCTAATTTTACAATAATTTGAAGGGGTACATAAGATGTTACAAACAAACTACTATCTTCTAAAGTTGAATCTGAAAAAAATTGTTTGTATTCACTATGTCCAGTGCTGCCATCGAATCCCCATTTCCCAAGTAAAGAGATATTAGACAAACAATCATCAGGAATCTGATCTAAGACCTCTTTTTGAGATTCAAGGATTCGAGAAGCTGTGTGATCAAAAAGACTTTGTAATTCAACTTCAGCTGAAGACTCGGAAACAGTTATATTAGAAGGGTAACATCTCTGTTTCGCTTTAGTAATTTGTTGGTAACATGGTAATACATTAGGAGAAATCTTACTATTAACAAAGTTTTTAATTAATAAATACTGATGTTTTGTCAACTGAGCATCAGTCACAAGTGACAAGACATCATCAGTGCTAACTCTAGATATACACGAATCGAATGAACAGTCTGAAACATCAAGCAATGCACTCACAGTAGAATCATCAGACTTTGACAAATCAGCTACTCTCCGACGTTTAGTCCTTTTACTACATTGCGTAAAAGGTTTTCGAGGACGACCACGTGAATGACACGGCGACGTTTCAGACGGAGTACATTGCTTATTGTTTTTCACAAGTTGAATTTTTTCAATAACATTAAACCAATCGGAATTCTTATATAAAAGCTTGGTTTTATCCCTATTACATTTTTTCCAGAATCGAGCAATAGCTTTACATAAATTATTAACAATTTTCTCTAAATAATGAATATCAATGTTCTCAGCATCGTCGTTCAGAGTAGTCAACAAACTTTGTAGGACTTGACGACACTTTTCCGAGTCATTATCGGTATTGACAGTTAGCCATATTTCAAGAATATGCATTCTTGAAAACGAGCATATATATAAATTACCTAAAACAAAAAAAAACGGTTAAAATTCAGTCACAAAACCTACACAAAGCACTAAGACTAAATAAACTAATTTTGTAGCAAATGCTACGAGATAATCTGGCAACCGTAGCACCCTTGTCATCGCCAAAAGGGCAGATAAGGGCAGCCAAGTTTTAATTTTCCTAAGATAAGAAAGTCTAAAGATTATGGTGCAATATACCTCCATAGTCGGAGCGAGTGGGAACATATTTAAAAGTTTATTCAAACTTTGAATATTAAAATATAATACTCCAAGAAAAGTCGCCTCGTAGCAATGACATACTAAAGAAAATATATACTAAGATACAATTAAAATAAAAATATTAATTATTACATACCCTGTTCTTGGATATCCATTTCAGAAAAAACTCACACAGCACTCACAGGTCCCGCAATGACAACAAATGACGTCACGCTTTTTAATGACTCACTGATAACAGTATTTACGATTGGCGATGCGCTCTCTTTGAATGCACAATAGATAATGAAGGCGCACTCTAATTACTGACCTATTTATAGTTTCAGAAGGTACCGCAACTATCCAATGTAACGACAAGGAATAAAATGTAAAACAAGAAAGCAGGTTTTTAAGATTTATGACCTATGGATGTCCCACAGTGCAGTGTGCGTTTAATAGAATGTTGGGACGTAGCAATAGACTCCTTAACTTTTAATTGCTTTAACGTTAGCTTTTTGTTCGAGAAAGTGAATAAAAACTTTGCATAAAGAAGGTTTCGTAAAAATTTATCCAAGTATTTTTTTTTTACTATGAATCTTGATCCCAATCCTGCCTTGAGGCAAGGATGAGATCTACGGTGGGACGAGTTTGCCCAGAAAGTGCCTATTCACCCTTGCTTTGAAGATTTCCGGGTTGTATGAGCTCGGGAATATAGACGCCGGCAGAGAATTCCACACCTTGGCTGTGCGCACTATAAAAGAAGACGTGTAGCGCTTTGTGCGACCAGCGGGAATATCAACCAGGTGAGGGTGGTAACCAGCCGTGCGTCTAGATTTCCGATAGAAAAAAGGAGATGGCGGGATCAGCTCATGCAGTCCCTGAGCACACTCCCCGAAGTACAGCCTATAGAACACAGATAGACAGGCAACACTGCGCCGGTGAGCCAGGCTGTGAAGCTTGGTTTTTATCAGCTTCTTGTCCCCAATAAGTCTCCTGGCTCGGCGTTCCACTGAGTCTAGTGCGGCGAGCCATCCCAGAGGTGACTGCAGTACTCCATACATGATCGGACTTGAGCTTTGTAAAGTGTGAGAAGCTGTCCTGGTGTGAAGTACCGCTTAACCTTGTTCAGGATGCCTAACTTTTTTGCCGCCGTTTGCGATTTAGACTCTATGGTGTCACCAAAATTGAATTCTATCTAAATTCCTAAGCGCGCGTCAAGTTATAAAAATACTTAAACATGCCCAAATAACTTCGTTTTGTAGTGTAAAAAACGAACAGTAATAAAAACTAAATCACATTGTAACATTATTTATTACCGATGAGTCTTAATTATGCTTATTTATTTAGCTATTATCATATCAAAATTGGTTGAAGGGGACTTCATACATTTCGTTTGCATTGTTGGTCTACTCTTATAATATCTTTGGCGTTGACTTACAAATTGGGATGATGACTAAATTCTAATTTTTACATCTCGTCATTAAATATTAAAATACCGTGAAAAAAGATGCAGTCCTGTGAAATTAGAATTAAAATCGGCTTAGAAATACATTAGATACAAGCATTTTAAGTTGTTAATTCGAAGGCGATTAGACAGAGAGATCCGACATCAACCGTGACGTCATTGTTGAGTACGGCCATATAAACTCCTTGTAAATTGCCGTTTTGCTAGAAAGAGATAGAGAAAACACTTTAATATCTTATATCTTGGTTGTTTTTATAGTTATTCGAAAACCGATTTTTTTCTTTCTGTTTATTATATGAATGACCTTCTATTAAAGCAAAAAATTTTTTTTTCTCATCTAGCCTATTACCAGGACCACAAAGAATGGAGAAAGGTGGGGGAGGTCTTTGCCCAGTATTGGGATGATATGAGTAGGCTAAATAAGATAAGATAAGACTTGCAAATTTGATTTTTTTTACAGCTGAAAGGGATATTTTGATATAAATTTCAGTTTAATATGTCTACTCGTATCAAAGAAAAAACCGGCCAAGTGCGTGTCGGGGCCACGCGCAGTGTAGGGTTCCGTAGTTGCAAATGCCAACTTTGAGTTCAAACTCACACATCACAACACGTTGCTATTAAATTAGGCATTATTATTATGATTCTTATCTTATCTTAGTGTGGGGGTGGCCCAATATATTGAGCCTTCGCACTTCGACCCATCATGGATCTTTTGTGCTTCCCCGAGCTTTAGTCCGTAAAGCCATCGCCACCTACGGTCCAGTCTATTGTGCCCATGAGCTCGACGATGTCCTTCGGTGGTATGGCCCTGTAGTCTTCCGGTTTTGGGTATCCAATTCCCGTCAGCCTTAATCTCCTGCAGGCTAGGGCATCGCAGTGGCACAGCAGGTGTTCCATGCTTTCCTCTGCCTCCTTGCAGGCCCTACAGATTTTGGAACTGGTGTGTCCCATCCTGGTTAGCATGATCCTAGTGCCGAAGTGTCCGGTTAGAGCACCCACCAATAGGCGAGTCTGGGATCTGCTTGAGCTCAGTGTAAACTTGAGCCAATTAACCATACCCATGAAGAGTTTGGCGTGAGTCATTCCTTTTTGATTGGCCCATTCTTTTTGATGCCACGTTTGCAGTTGAGTTCTTAGACCTGTACTGACTATTTTTGGAGTGATCCCGACAAATGGTTCCGGTCCTACTAATTGTGTTTCCGATCCCTTTCTTGCCAGGTAGTCAGCCTTCTCGTTTCCGGCGAAACCCTTGTGACCTGGTATCCAAACTAGACGTACTGTATTAGTTTTACCCAATTTATTCAGTACTTCAATTGCATTGAACACTAGTTTGGATTCCACTTTGTATGACAGGAGCGCTTTGAGAGTCGCTTGATTGTCACTGAGAATGTAGATGTTTAGGCCTTTGCGACCCTTATCTAGATTCTCCTGTGCACAAGCTAGGATAGCATATGTTTCAGCTTGAAACACAGTTGCCATCTCACCCATGCTGATCGATATATCAGTTTTGTTGCAGTGTATTCCTGCCCCTGTACCAGATTTCATTTTCGATCCATCTGTGTACCAGATCATGCTGTTCCCCCGAGGGGATGCCAGCCCCTTATCCCATTCCTCCCTTGTTGGAATGTGTACCTCAAAATGTCGTCTAAATATATATTTAGGTAACATTCTGTCGCTGGTCATGCTCAGCAGCGAATTGTCTTCTTCAGAAGCGAATGCCGTGTGTTTTGTGAATGGCCGGTTTGCATTCCACATTCCCAAAGTTCTGAGCCTGTAGAGTGCTCTCATGGCTTCTCTTTGTACAGCACTGTGGAGTGGTTCGAGATTCAGAAATCTCTCCAAGGCCGCTGTAGGGGTAGTTTTGAAAGCCCCCGTTATAGCCATACAGGCCAGCCTTTGAAATCTACCTAGTAGTTCCCTGCATGTGACTAGTTTCGTTCTTGGCCACCAGACAATACTGCCATATGTTATGATCGGCAGTATTTTTATTTTGTAAATCCAGTAGAGTATCTTAGGTTTGAGACCCCAGGTTTTACCGAAAGTAGACCGGCACATATTGAGTATCCTTCCGGATTTTTCAACAGTGAGGTCTACATGTTCCTTCCACGTTAGTTCTTTATCTAGGGTAACTCCTAGATATTTCACCTTTATGGACCATGGTATCTCAGAGCCGTATAGCTTTAGATTCCTCATGTTGTTGAGCTTCCTCTTTTTTGTGAACGGTATGATCACTGTCTTTTTGGGATTGATGCTAAGACGTGTCTCTTTGCACCAGTGCTCAACGCTTTGTAGTGCCCCCTGCATCAGGCTGGCTACCACACTTGGCACCTTGCCGTTAGCCAAGATGACTATATCATCAGCATAACCTACTGTGGTCAGTGGTCCTTTGTTCAGTTCTTCGATAAATGGATCAATCACAAGACACCAAAGTGTAGGAGACAGGACTCCTCCCTGTGGGCATCCCTTGGTGGTTGTGACGCTCATTGTATCGCCTAATACGCTCGCAGATATGACTCTGCTCTCTAGCATGCAATTAATCCATCTTATTATAGTGTCATTGATGCCATGTAGTTTCGCCGCTCTGCTAATGGAATCAAATGTAGTCTTGTCAAAGGCGCCTTCCACATCAAGAAAGGCGCCCATGCACACCTCCTTTGAATCCAGTGCCTTTTCGATCCTGCTGATCACATAGTGTAAAGCAGTCTCAGTTGATTTTCCTGCTTGGTAAGCACATTGCATACCCTGTAATGGCCGTTTCCTAAGCGGTCCGTCCCTAATGTACCTGTCGATGAGTTTCTCCATCGATTTCAGCAAAAAGGATGAGAGACTTATCGGCCTAAACGCCTTTGCATGTTCATAGTCAGCTTTGCCCGGCTTCGGTATAAAGCTTACCTTTATGTGTGTCCACACTTCTGGTATGTATCCAAATGCTATGCATGCTCTAAAGAGTCTGCATAGGATAGGAACCAGTATTGTTTCACCTTGTTGTAGTAACACGGGATATATCCCGTCGGGGCCGGGTGATTTGTATGGTTGAAAGCTTCTTATTGCCCATCGAACCCTATCCTCCGTTACTACCTTCTTAGCCGACGTCCAGTTCTCCCTTGTGGTGTGGATTCTCGGTTTTTGTCTAGGGGTCTGTTCGTCTGCATTGGAGCCAATAGGCGTAGAACCGGGAAAGTGTGCATCAAACATAATAGCTAATGTTTCCGTTTCCGTCAGTCTTCCATTCGCATCTCTCATTGCTATGAGTGGGTTTGCTTTAGCCTTGGATATAGCTTTGCTAAGGCGTATGCCTTCTGGCATTGCTTCTATTGATTCACAGAAACCACGCCACGACCTGCGTTTAGCCTTCCTTACTTCGGTATTGTACTTAGTAAGTTTTACTGCATACTCCGAGTAATCTTTTTTGCGTTTTGCTTCGTTAAACGCTTTTCTAGTGTCCCGCCTGAGTTAAGTCAGTTCCGGTGTCCACCATTGTACCTTCTTAACTTTTGTCTCCTTCTCTGGGCAGTTGCGTGTCCAGGAACTCATGAGACCTTTGTTGATTCGATTGGCTTCCATGTCTAATTCTGGAATTGAATTCAACCTGTTAATGGTGGTTCCTAATTCTAACTCTAGGTCCCCCCGATATGAATCCCAATTGGTATTCCTTGGATTTCTCCGTCTTATAGTACCCAACTTTATGTTAGTTCTATACGTAAAGCATATGTAGTTATGATCCGATAGTGATACTTCACCTGACACATGCCAGTTGTTAATAAAATTGATAATAACGCTTGTTTTGTCGCAACCGTGATATCAATTACCTGAGCCCTATTTTTGTTTACAAATGTGGGCGCCGTGCCTCTATTGAGTAAAAATAAAGATGAACTTACCAGATATTCCAGTAGGTTTTCACACCGTTTATTCGTGTCTGAGCTATCCCACACAGTATGATGTGCGTTAGCGTCAAAGGCAATGATGAGTTTCTTTTGCCCCTGTGTTTCAGCCAGTTTTCTAATGTATGCAGAGACTGGCTCCTTCTCCTCATAGGGTAGGTACGCAGCGGCTTTTAATCATTATTATGATTAAAACTGCAATGATTTTATATTTACTTAACTTCACCTGGTTCGTAAATTTATATTCAGTACTAATTTTCAATGAAATGTTACTTTTCCGAGTACATTTTATAAGTTGGTCGTCTATAACCTTTTAGTTTGTACTTCGTACTCAACTCTGATAGTTTTCCTTGAAACTTCGTTATATGTATGTATATACTACTGTTGTAATTTTTTTCACGTGTCCATATATAACCGTTTTGCGGTTAGAGGGGGGGGGGGGGGGGAGGCACTTACCTCTAACAAAAATGTGCACTTTAAAAACCAAATATTTCAGAAACGGATCCCTAAATCGAAAAATGGTATTCTGAACCTTACATTGTTTTTTAAAGACGTCCTTGTTTACTACGGAACCCTAAAAAGGGCCATGACAGACAGGCAAACGGACAACAACGTGATGTTACAAGGGTTCCGTTTTTTGCACGGAACCCGAAAATACATGTCTGATATTTTTAACCGACATCAAAAAGGAGGAGGTTTTATGTTCGACTGTGTCTATTTTTTTATGTATGTTCATCGATTACTCTGCCATTTGTGGGCCGATTTTGAAAATTCTTTTTGTAGTCGAAAATGTATACTCCCGAGGTGGTTCCATTGTCACCATGTCATGATCTGATGATAGGATCCCAGGAAAATCGAGGGAAACCCTTAGATTTCACAGGCACTTCCAACGTGTTTCATGTTTTTCTGAAGATATTCCGTATCTGCATCTGGTAGTCATCATAAATTATAATACTGAACTGACGATGGAAGGTTTCTGGTAGGTTAGGAGTTGGGAGATAGTTCTTTTAATATGATGGGAACTTAATAAAGCGTAGTTCTATGTTCTCAATTGATTCAGGTAAGCTGATGGTGGGAAGTATAACTCCTAAACAATTATGTTTTAGGAGTTCGGGAATAATTCTTTCGATACTCTTTAGAGCGAAAGATGTTTAATGTTGAGTTATTCTGGTGTTTGCTTTGGGTGAAATTCTAATATGCATGTATTAAATTTACTAAATAAATACAAATACTATAGGAATACGCATACAAATTCACATTTTTATATTGAAGTCGGTGCCAATAAAATTAATGATCACCCAAAAAAATATAAGAACAATTAATGTACACTCGAGTACAAAAAGATCGATACGGTCAAAGTTACAAAAAGACTTTATTTTGGTAGAGTATACCTACATAAGGTATACTCTACCAAAACAAAGTCTACAATCAATGTAAGGTAAACGCTGGTATACTCGTCAGTGTCCCAATACTCGTCAGGTACCTATACCTACACTTTAAAAGGGGCTTATAATGTTTCTACCAACCGTAAATGAAAGAATTGTTATTGAAATACAATCACAGTAATATAATGTTCTATTATATTTGCAACACTGCATTAAAATTGTAATTGCGTCTAAATTTCGAGGTGCTAAATGTGTGAACTCAGAAAAAAATGTGGAAAAGGTATAGTTCGGCAACTAAACTGAGCAACAACCGGCTCCTATTTTTTATACGGCAAGTGTGTTTATTTTTTAAAGATAGTACAATACATTTTCTAATACTATACCTATTAATCTGTGCTATGTCGTGAGAATTTATTTTTTTATTGCATGTGACATTAATTGGTGCTCGCTTATTCCTGTTTTGCCCAATACTCGTCAAAATTTATGTAGTTTTGACGGATACTGGAGCGAGCATTACCAAAAGTACCTTAAGGCGCATAGTAAGGTCAAACATAACCCTCACTCACCCTCACTCACTCACTCCTATGTAATCAGTGCGGGTCGATCGACACAAGGTCATTGGGACCACTATGCGCCTTAACCCGTCATCGTTACCTTAATTCTCGGTATTAAGTTTTATTTTCCATTGGCATTATAGAAAATCTTATACTTAGATAACGACGGATAAGGGGACGTTCCTTACAATTGTACCTAAGCCATCATAGCGCTCTTATTACCTTAAATTATGTACGATATTCGTTTGAATCAATTTTTTTAAATTCCAATAATTTCTTGAAATTTTGTATTAGTTATATTAGTATAACAGTTTCATTATTATGATTACATTTTTATATGGTTGAGTAACATTTATAGGCTTCATTTTTTATGGGACCTACTTTTAAATTACAAAAAATAATTAACTGTTACATACATTTTGATCGAGCAAGTATTGAACTTTTCTATGAAACAGATGATTTTTTCTTCATTTCGAGGTTGGTCTCATATTGAAAAGCAATCTATAAATGCTAGATCGTATTAAAATTCCAGTATATATAAATATTAGAATTCAAACTTACTTAAATTAAAGATCCATGACTCGTGAGATAAGCATTTTGGTTCATCATCATCATCATTTTAGCCATGAGACGCCCACTGTTGGACATAGGCCTTCTCCAAAGATCTCCATACCGATTGCTATGGAGATCCTTATACATCCGGTACCGTCCGGTTTCCGCCCTAACGGCCGTCAGTCCTGCGAGCAATGTAACTTTTCTATGAAACAGATGATTTTTTTTCTTCATTTCGAGGTTGGTCTCATATTGAAAAGCAATCTATAAATGCTAGATCGTATTAAAATTCCAGTATGTATAAATATTAGAATTCAAACTTACTTAAATCAAAGTTCCATGACTCGTGAGATAAGCATTTTGGTTCATCATCATCATCATTTTAGCCATGAGACGCCCACTGTTGGACATAGGCCTTCTCCAAAGATCTCCATACCGATTGCTATGGAGATCCTTATACATCCGGTACCGTCCGGTTTCTGCCCTAACGGCCGTCAGTCCTGCGAGCAATGTATCCCGCCACTGCTATTTAAGGTTTGCAATTCTTTGGATAATTTAGGTAACTCTAGTTCTTCTACGGATTTCATTATTTCTGATGTGATCACGTAGAGAAAACCCGAGCATAGATTTCTCCATTGCCCTTTGAGTTACTTTGAGCCTTCGTATGGGACCCACTGTAAGCAGCCACTTCTCATTTCCGTACGTCATCACTGGCAACACGCACGAATTGAAGACTTTCGTCTTGAGAAACTACGGCAGATGAACCGAGAATATGCTGCTTAGCTTCCCGAACGCTGCCCAGCCGAGTTGGACGACTTACCTCTTTCCGGAAGTTAGACTTACCGAGCTGGACTATTTGCCCCAGGTAAACATATTCGTCAACAGCTTCCAGCGTAGAGTCTCCAACATGCACAGGAGTGGGTACTACACGGGAATTTGACATTATTTTAGTCTTGTCCGTGTTCATTTTATGACCCACTTGTTGGGAAACTCTACAGGGGTATTCGACCATTGTGCCTAGATCCTCCACGGTCTCAGCCATGACTACGATATCATCAACTAAACGAAATTGAGTCTTGTACTTGAGTCGTTTATGTTGATGCCGAGTCCTCTCCAGTTCAAAATCTTAAATACAGCCTCCAATGCAGCGTGAACAGTTTCGGCGATATAACGTCACCTTGTCTCACACTGCGCTGAAGTGGTACTGGTTTCGAGTTTTGGTCCTGAAGGCGGACTGACATGGTGGTGTTTTCGTATAATGACCGCAACACTTGGATGTACCGATAGTTTTTTTGGCACCTCTGGAGTGATCTAAGCACGGCACTTGTGAACACATTGGAGCCATTGTTCTGCTCGATGGCCTCTTTAATACGTTCCGTATTAAAACAGCGTATGTCGCGAGTCAGACACTTAGAGAACTGTTTGTTAAGTTGCCGACGAGAACCTTCAGAAGACTGCAGACCCATTCCACGCCAATCCTCCGTCAGCTTATCTGTCGGCTCCGTTACTTCTTTGCTTAGTACGGCTGGGTTTGCAAAACTTTGCACCTACCGTAAGGACAGCTTCCAGAACCCTGTCATTATAAATGTCTACATCCGTGCAGTCCTCCAGGCAATCAAAGCGATTTTGCAATTCGAGTTGAAAGCGCTCGGGGTTTTGGATCTGGATTGCTTAGGGACGGAGCGTAGACTTCACCAGGCGATACCGTTCCGCTTTTATGTTAAAATTACCGCTCTTACCGTTCGGTGATCGCTCCCTGTGTTAAACGAATTGATCATTGAGACGTCATTAAATATTGGTTCTTAGTCAACATGATTAAGTCAATCTCATTTTTTGTCAATCCGGACTTTTCTAGGTAAATTTTCGATGCAGCCGCTTTTTGAAGAAAGAGTTCATTATTATAGAGTCCTTTTCTCTCCATGTAATCGGCTAGCATTTGACCTCGATAATTCCGGATTCCAGCTCCAAATTGCCCCACTTTCAACTCATTATCACCCCGCTTGCCTAGCCTTGCGTTGAAGTCTCCCATGACAACGGTGTAGTGAGTCTTGGAAGGGTGTTTTGTCCGAGAAATGTCGACAACGACATAAATAGCTTTCACTTCCTCGTCGGGGTGGGTCAAGGTCGGGGCGTAGACGTGTATGACCTTTAGCGAATACCGTTTGGTGATTCTGAGTATAAGGTATGCCACCCTATTCGACACACTTCCGATCTGTACCACGTTGTTCACTAGAGACTTATGGAAATCCCGAAAATAGAGCAGGTTGCTGGATTTAAGGACCATCATGTTCTCATCCTCTACTCGAACTACGGATAGTCCCAGAATACTTCAATGAATCCTGCTCAATTCCTCCTCTAGTTCCAGCAGCTTCTCCTCGGTCCGCAGTGTACGCGCATTATATGTTGCCAGGGCCAAGGTCGTTTGACGGGAGGTTTTCGCCGCCCGGGGATTCTTCACCCCAGGTCTGCACCCCAGGTCCTAGCGCCAGGTCGACGACCGTCACTGTCGACACGGCCTCCGGGACCGCCGGGCACTTGGGGCCTTTGGGTAGTTCGATCCATTTTTGGGGAGGTTTTGGGCCTTCTCCCGCCATGCTGGCCCAGTACGGGCTGGTGGGGTGCAAGTAGCACTCAGGAAGTTTGGTAAGATTCACTACTAATTCCAGTGGAGTCTATGATATGATATATTATATATCAAACTAATAGTTTTTATTGAACCTGTCTGTACAAGATTGTTTGGCTCTCAAGCAGTTCATGAACAACAAGCCTCCCGAACAAGCCGGATTCCGCAAAGGCAATAGTACCATAGACCACATTCATTCGCTGCTGCAGGTTATACAGAAGACCGAGGAGTATGATCTGCCTCTATGCTTAGCGTTTGTGGACTATGCGAAAGCCTTCAATTCTGTCGAGACTTGGGCCGCGCTTAGGTTACTCCAGAAGTGTCGAAATGGACTGAACTGTACACCCAAGTCCTGCAGTCATTGAAACGAAAACATCACTATGTCAGTCTGTCTTCAAGGCCAAAACTTGAAACCAATGCTACTTTAGCGAGGTTAGAGACAGGGCAACGTTATATCGTCTAAACTATTCACAGATGCATTGGAGTATGAATTCAACAAGCTTTTGGACTGTAGAAGATTTGGAACCAAAATAAACGGCGAGATCATGACTCATATTCGTTTAGTTGATGATTTCGTAGTCATTAAGACCTCTGTAAATTTCCATCAAGTGGGACTTAAAATGAATGTGAACGAGATTTAAAACGTGTCGAATTCCCATCTAGTAGGTGCCCACTCCTGTGAAGGATGGATACTCGACATCGGAAGTTGTTAACAAATATCTTTACCTAGGGCAAATAGCCCAGCTCGGTAAGCTCAACTTCCAGAGAGAGGTAAATGATGAATCCAACTCGATTAGTACAATGTTCGGGAGGTCCGTGGTTCGATCCTGCCATGTACTAATGTTTCGTTTTTCAAATTTTTTGGGGCGGGGGAATCTCTTCATAATTTACAAGGGACTGTAGCTGTCAAGGCTATCCCTTGGATATGCCGTAGGACTCGGGTAAAAACCCCATGCCCGGCTAAACAGGCCTCCGGTACCTTTCCACCTCCGGTGGAGGTACGCTCGAGATTAAACTGGTCATTCCCCGAATACACCCCTTAGGAACAGGCCCAGCAGTATAAACGAGCTGGGACTCGCCAAGGAAGGGGTGACCAGGTTGCTCGGTTGTGATCCCCCAGACGGACAACCAGGTAGGAAACGTAATATCTCCCAGCCGATTGGCAGTCGGTTGGGCCTAAATGCTTCCTGGCCGCTTAGGGTAGTAGGTGCGCACCTAAGAAGGCGCGCCTCCCCCTACCCAACCGCCAACTACGTAGCGGGGTGGCTTGAGAGTCCTCCTCCCGCGCCCGCTCGGCTGCAAATACTACAACGGTTGGATGTGGAAGTTTTTCGGCCTTTAAAACAAATATGGAAGACTATGATTATATGATTCGTCATAACAGCTCATATACGTTCCCGCCGAGGGGCTCGAGCCTACCCAAAGTTAGGGTGTGTAGGCCTTACTCAACCACGCTGGTCCAGCGCGGATTGGTCGACATATGATTTTCGAAACAATAATCAGTTTGTCAAACTCAAAAAAGAAAATGTCTATTAATACTTTTACATTGAATATAATCTTTGGTTTTCGCAATTTATTTATAATAAAATATTAGTCTGGGATCTGCAATCTTTATGACTACCTTTATAATATGTAAGACTACATTTATAATATGTATAAATAAACAAATAAATATTGCATTATTTTACTACTAGCTGTGCCCGCGAACTCCGTTTCGCCATCAAAATGCTTAAAACAGTGTTTAGATTTTTCCTCCATTTTATTCCATAATGATTCAACTTTATTCTGCCTTTCTGGAGCAGCGGCCATTTGGAAATTAACAAATTAAGACAATTATCGTGGGTTCGTAATGCTCTAGGTACTCTTCAGGGCCTTTCATTTGATACCCATATTGCTAGGTTTGGAAACGAACTTTTATCCATTTTTTTTGAGCGGTGGCCATGTTTTATTTAGGACAATTTTCCTAAGTTCATAATGCTCTACTCTTTGAGGCCTTTCATTTGATACCCATATTGCTATGTTTGGAAACGAATTTTTATCCACCTTTTTTGAGCAGCGGCTATTTTGAATTTATGTTAATTTTGCTAAGTTCATAGTGCTTTACTCGTCAAGGCCTTTCATTTAATACCCATATTGCTGCGTTTGAAAACGAACTTTTATCCTTTTTTTTAGCGGCGGCCATGTTGAATTTAAATCGATTTTTCTAGTTACCTAATGCTTTACCCTTCAAGGCCTTTCATTTGATACCCATATTGCTAGGTTTGGAAACAAACTTTCATCCACCATTTTTGAGCGGCAGCCATGTTGAATTTATGTCAATGTTGCTAGGTTCATAGTGCTTTATGCATCAAAGCTTTTGATTTGATACCCATATTGCAGGGTTTGAAAACGAACTTTTATCCTTTTTTTTGAGCGGTGGCCATGTTTAATTTAGACCAATTTTCCTAAGTTCATATTGCTCTACTCTTTGATGCCTTTCATTTGATACCCATATTGCTAGGTTTGGAAAGGAACTTTTATCCACCTTTTTCGAGCAGCGGCTATGTTGAATTTATGTAAATACTGCTAGGTTCATAGTGCTTTACTCGTCAACGCCTTTCATTTGATACCCATATTGCTGGGTATGAAAACGAACTTTTATCCTTTTTTTACGAACTTTTATCCTTTAGGACAATTTTTCTAGGTACCTAATGCTCTACTTTTCAAGGCTTTTCATTTGATACCCATATTGCTAGGTTTGGAAAAGAATTTGTATCCACCTTTTTTTGAGCGGCGGCCATGTTGAATTTATGTCAATGTTGCTAGGTTCATAGTGCTTTATTCATCAGAGCCTTTGATTTGATACCCATATTGCTGGGTTTGGAAACGAACTTTTATCCGTTTTTTTGGAGCCGCGGCCATGTTGAATTTAGGTCAATTTTTCTAGATACCTAATGCTTTACTCTTCAAGGCCTTTCATTTGATAACCATATTGCTGGGTTTGAAAACGAACTTTTATCCATTTTTTTGAGCGGCGGCCATGTTTAATTTAGGGCATTTTTCCTAAGTTCATAATGCTTTACTCTTCTAGGCCTTTCATTTGATACCCATATTGCTAGGTTTGGAAACGATCTTGTATCCACCTTTTTTGAGCGGCGGCCATGTTGAATTTATGTCAATGTTGCTAGGTTCATAGTGCTCTACACATCAAGGCCTTTCATTTGATACCCATATTGCTGGGTTTGGAAACGAACTTGTATCCACCTTTTTTGAGCGGCGGCCATGTTGAATTTTAGGCGATTTTCCTAGGTTCATAATGTTCTACGCTTCAAGGCCTTTCACTTGATACCTATATTGCTAGGTTTGGAAACGAACTTTTATCCACCTTTTTTGAGCATCAGCTATGTCGGCGAATTTACGTCAATGTTACATTAGGATCAAGAGTCCCGTACTCCCTCTACGCGTAATACTTTTAATAGTTTTAAATGGATGAAAGAGTTTGATTCCTTAGTCATAATGTAAAAACATAATATAACACCTTTCAAAATGCCTTGAAAAGGGTATCTTCATTTTTCAACATTTCAAATATTGTACCGCTTTTGTGAAAATTGGCCAAAAATTAAACCAACCTACAAATTTTATATTTGTGACGTGATATTGTCATAAAAAATGCTATATACATTGGTTGTATGGCTTGATCCTTTTTCCTTACCACCACGGTACTACATAAGAAAAATACAATTTAAACTTCTTGGTTGGCAAAATTCAGATGGGCACAGCCAATAATAGAAAAGATTTTTTTTGCAATATGTAACAGACTTGTCAAAATAATTTCACGTGCGCCATGTTGATTTTCTACATACTTGTCATCAAAAATGTTATATGGTATTTTTTGAATAAAAATAAAAAGTGAATTTAAGCAAATGAAATTATGCCTAAATGTTCTTCCGGAAAATTTTAAGCATTATGGTGTAAGCCATATCAAATTCTGTCCAGTAGTTTCGGAGATCTTTCCGGACAAACATTTGTACCCCTACGATTTTATTATATATGGAGATAACGTACTTTATAACAATAGCATGTACATATATATTCTTATCATGTTTCATCATATGTTATCATATGTTCTTAATGAAATGAACATATATATTCTTTTCGTAATGATTATAATGGAAGCTTTAACGTATAGCAATAAAGTTCAAGGTTGCGTGAAACATTGACGACTTTTGGGTCAACATGACGGTTACTAGGACAAACCTGCCGACTACTGGTACAATTGGCTCCTTTTTACTTTTTTATATTACAATAAATTATTTATTTAGTTTATTTAAAAACCACGTATACCTCTGAAAACTACAATAAATATTTTAGCAAGCTATCGAAGTTTTAGATTATTAAGTCTATAAGGTTTACTGTAACACAGCTCCAAAGTCAGCAAAGTTCTAAACCTGACGAGTACTGGGCCTTCTACCTTAAGTATACATATTTTTGTGACGACCGTGTCAATCATTTTGTACCCGAGTGTACCTAGTTAGTAAAAATTTGGCCCCAACTGCAATATAAAAATGTGAAGTTGTATGCATTCTATGATTTTTTGGTGTTTTTGAAGTCGGTTTAATTTTTTCATTAACATTTTTAACATTAACATTTCATTAACCGACGATTTATCCGTTATCTCACAGATAAAATAGATTATTCCCTTTCGTACCCTGTCAACATCCCTATTGCACATAAACAGAAATTGTCGCTACCTCCAGTCAGTTCTGTACTACAAACAAATCCGAGTGCATTATGAAAACCGATCAATTCGTAGCACGGATTTTCCAAAACTACGCGCTACGGCTGTTACGGCTCACTTGACTACAAGAACGCTGTGGGTGGACTTTGGTTTCAGTAAAGCGTCGAGCGCCGCAGTGAATGCATGTCTGTGCCGCTCCGATGGCGGCGCCTCTACCCACGCGCGCGTACTCACGTTCGGAGCCAGTCACCTTATAATCCAATATAAAAGTGTTATCGACCCCTCCAATTAAAGTATAATGAGATAATCCGATCAGTAATTAATATGTGGTCGGGAGCTTTCCTAGTTTAAAGTTACAAGTGGGAAAAAAATGCTTTTGGAAAATGTGAGCTCAGAAAAATGTTGAAGGCGTATCGCGCGCGATGCACGCACTTCGGATTACTGTGGATTTTGAATATCTGTTTTGTGGGCGGATATATAGGTAAATAGAATTACTGATAAACATTTATTTAAATAACTGAATATATTGAGCTTGTTCGTGTGAAGTTTGCAATGAAGCTTTCAAGTAGTATAAAGCTTACGTCTGGGGTGTTTTAAAAAAATCTTTTAAAATCTATAACGAAATAAATATAAACTTCGTATAAAGCTTTCCTTAACAGTAATAATAGCACTGTGGCGTTTATTATGACGTTAATTTATTAAAACATTGTATGTCAATCACACTAATACTATAAAAGCTTGTCTAATATATAAAAATCTCGTGTCACAGTGTTTGTTATCGACCTCCTCCGAAACGGCTTGATCGATTGTTATGTTTTATTTTGTGTATATTAGGCAGGTCTGAGAATAGGTCGTAGGCTTTTTTTAATACCTCTAGGTGATAAGGGTGGCCCTCTCTAGAAATTTTTTAATGTTGAGCTTTATACAAGCCAAACGTAGCTCGCGGGCACAGCTGTAACGTATAAGTTCGTAACTAACAGAATACTAGCTTACTATTAAGGGCTAAACGCGCTTAAGGCATGATTAGTCTGTGTCAATAATAGAAAGATAGATTTAATACACTTAGGCGTTAATCGTGTTTAGAGAATGTATGAGTTTGAACAAAGTTATCTTTTGCTATCTATCCCCATGGGCAATATAAAATTTTCATTCATTAAAATATTCACAAGTCATTCAATTTTAATTTTTAAATTTGATTTGTAGTGTTGAAATATGGCAACGTTGATGCGATGGCTGGTTTGATGTATGGCTGCAACCCCAAAAATTCAACCCTGCGAATCATTTCGTATCGTGAACATAATTGTTATGTTGAAAAAGCCCCTACTACGTTTCATATTTAACAAATACTTACGCATTTTTCAAAATAGGAAGTAATACAAAGTTCAAGTATCTTTCATACTCTTAAGATTAATAATGAGGCTCTTAAATAATTGTATGGACAAAATCATATTTAGGTAATTGTCGATCGATACTTTCTACATTAGTGCTTTACTTACTTTTTTTTAATTTTCTACAATACACCGCCCCAATTATCTGACTGTAAATTCTGTTTGTTGAGAACAATCGGATTCCTTGAAAGAAATAGAACTAAGAAGCGTGCAATACAATAGAAGATCGGACAGCGGACATCAAAAATTCAAAACTATTGCGCTATACCAAGAGCACGCACAGATATTATATGAAGATATTTTATATATTAAAATGAAAAAACTTAGTAAACAATTTTCTCATTAATTACAACCAATCGATGCAACCACTGAAGGTTAAAAAACTCTAACCTTAAAAAATTACAAAATGATAGAAGACAGAAAAAAATCTCAGCGAATGAAATATTTAGGTGGCTTGGAAAATAATATTTTGCCGCACCCGTAGTAGGGCCCAAGTGCAACATTAGTAGGAAGCCACAGAGGGCCATATTTTTATTTAAACAAAATGTGACTGCATTGAATAGGTATCAGCTATTCTTTAGATGTAGGGTGACGTCTATTGTGATGCACAATAGGACGAGCTGCAAATATGAAATTGATTTGTTGAAAGTGTTGAAACACCCTGAATAGATTCTGGGTGAAATAATCCGCACTGATCGTGATTACTTCTGGATTATCTCGTACGTGAAATAGTACAAAATTGCTAATTTCAAAGTTTTATTTTTAAAAATCATTTTGGGACTGAGTTTTAAAAGACATGATGAAGAGATGAATGTACAAGGTAATCAATTTATTTGTCACGCATACCGTGTATGTTTAGTGTATATTTATGAACATTATTTAGATATTTAGGATTTATTTAAGGCTTTTAACTTATGCTAGCACAGACTAAAAATTATTCAGGAAATGTCAAGCACCCCTAATGAAAAATCTATCTCTAATCTACACTATTATTTTAAAGAGGAAGGATTTGTATGTATGTATGTAACAAATAAACTCAAAAACTACTAGACTGATTTCAAAAATTATTTCACCATTAGAATGCTACATTATTCCTGATTAACATAGGTGACAAACTTATTTTTTCTACGGGAAAATATTAAACTCCCACGGGAAAACAAAAACAAAGCGGGCGAAGCTGCGTAAACTAAAGCTAGTATATATTAATATATAGAGCTCGTTAGTCCCGCTAAAACTAAAAACTGGCTTGATCGATTTGAATATTATTATTTTTTTTGTTCGTTTTAATACAGGGGTCGTTTAAAAAGAAAAAAATTAGAAAAATTCTAAAGTAAAGCTTAAAACATAGTATTAACTAATAATGGTAATTCTGCATGGAAAATCACTACAGTTCGCGATTGTATATTTACATCTATCATCTCATCATCTGTCAAGGTGATACAAAGTTCACCGGGTCAGCTATATCAAATAAAAAAAATTTTTTTATTTATTTTTTATTAACGGTTTGTAGAAAGTGCTTTAACCCTTTGCCATATGCAGTAGTAGCCACATAACACAGGGACCTCTTTTGCTGTAGTTGCCAATTACAGGTAGTTAGTGGTCAGTAGGTATACTATATGATAACAACATTTTGTTATCATACAATAAAAAATACACAGATATATACATAAAAGAAATAGAGATCGAAAAAGTTGTTTTATGCAAAAGGAACTTGTAATGTGTTCAATAATTTGAAAGTGCTGTAACTTTTGAACCAATTATATCATTGTGGTCACCGTTATATATTATAATACTTTAAAATAATTATATGTGATATTTATATATCGCAAAGAAAACTAATTTGTATTAGAGATTACTGTTACAATATTTCGCGCCTGGCAAAGCACACCGGCATAATCTCGCCAAATAGCGACTTGCTTTGAAAATTTAATTAAGTCTTGCTGCTGGTACGAGCGAAATAAATAGGTACCTATGCTATATCAAAGTAGAATGAAGTTCAACCATTATTTCTTGAGAAGTTAATTTAAGCGAAATAAGTATGATATTGAATGTCTGTCATAATAACAGTAAAATAAATTGACGTCTGTCATAATGACAGTAGAATAATTGTTTAATACATATGTTTCCTTTCATTGCAAAATTTTGCGTTTGTATTCTGCAAAGTATTTAGTGGATATTGATTCCACGAAAGAGTCGCTTCTTCTTCCTTATTGATTTTGACGGTTCTTGATATCTTTAATCCTCAAAGGAAATAAAAGTTTATATTTGTAATAAGTATATGCGTATAAAAAAACTTCTTAAGGCATTATTGTGACAGTCTCCGCTAGGCAACCTGTGAATAGAAGGAAGATAACGAAATCTTAGGTTTAAATAAAGTTTCAAAATTTATAATTTTACTAAAATACGAATCAAACGGCCGCCATTTTTATATTATTATGTTTTCTGCGGTTTCAGGCCCCACACTCCATCCCCCCAAATCCATCGAAGACGTACCATGCATATATTTATTATAATTATGTAGCGTTTATAAATAAAGTATTTTGCCTGTAAAGTATGTGTTGATAAAAGATACTGGTTTCGAATTCGAAAATCGAATAAATTAAAACGCGATACAAGTACACGTGAGAAGGAAAAAAGAGGGCTCTACACTTGTGTCTCTACTGTGATACAAAACAATACGCAAGGAACTCGGCAGATTTTTGATTCCTTTTTCAAGAAATCATTCAATTCAACATACTCGTAACTTAGTTCCTCACACGATCGTGACCGCCGTTCATCAAACAACCTTATCCTGAAAGTTCCCGCTCACCGCTCCAGTTTCTCCTCGTCATCATTCTCAGTCACAGCAGTTAGGCTATGGAATGATCTGCCTCTCTGCATACGTACGGCACCCAGCAAATACAGATTTAAGAGGCTGGCCCGCGAGCACTACTTAAACTCACAAACCTGATATTCTAAGAGCTAATAGGTATATATTATATATATTTTAATTTTAATATAAATATATACAATCATTAAAATATATATAATATACAATACTTACAATATTATGTATACGTATATATTGTAAGTACTTATTCAGGAATATGTTACTTTATCTAATAATGCATATATACTGTCACATCTTTTTGCACCAAATACTTTTTTTTTTACTTTCCGTTCGGTTGACTGGTAGAGAATGCCTTGTTGCATTAAGTTTTAAGTGCAATAAAGATTTAATAAATAAATAAATTTCACATACGCTGGTGTCACATATCTAACACGATGTTTCTAATCCGAATGTTGACTTACGCATCATTTATCATACAGCCGTGTCAATACCCCGCTATTAAACGTTACACCTTGACTCGCGGCGTGGGGTAGATGATTAATAGAGCCAGCGAAATGTTTTATTCTACGCCGAAAGCAAAGTTGCCTTGTATGGGGAAGGTTTGTACAAATAGTGGCAGTGTTTATAGGCCTGTCCATTTGTTTGATTTACACTGACGAGCTGACATAAGTCTCAGAATTAGAAGACTTCGCGAATTCCTAAGGACGCCGTCTTGTAGTTAAAACATGAGTCCTGCCACGTAACAGTAAGAAACATAGATGTGGCATGTAGGCGTAATGCGCGTGCCACAGATATGGTGTAGTATATAGTGTACTTGAACTTGTGCTGTTATAGGACGGTGAATGTTCGATACTTCGATGTACCCTCGTGTTCCGGTTCATTAAGGCTAGTTTTTAGTATTTTTTTTAGATACGACAAATCAGACAAAATGATTCACAATTTTAGGATAAATAGTATATTTTTTTGTTTGTATGACATTTTCACAGTAAAAGTCATGATCAAACAATTAATGAATTAATGTCAATGAATGAATATTTAACTTTTTGTCTTTGTGTATTTTTACTTCTGAAGATGATGGCAAAAGAAATAAATACCCAAAAACATATTTTGGTTATAGATATGTATCATCAAACATATAATAGACGTGTTATGTAGGTATACGTTATTTGTAAATTATTCGAGATTGCGTGTATTTGTTATAAACGGAATGTATGCAGCTCTTAAGAAATTCATCATAATCATTATTAATTACTCCGACGCTCTTACGGCGAAGGAAAACATCGTTAAGCAACCTACAAACATCTGCGAAGAAATTCAAAGGTGTATGTAAAGTCGACAAATTCGCAATGGCCAGCGTGGTTGACTAAGGCCACCGTAATATAGGGTAGGCTCCAGCCCCTCGGACGCATTCGCACAAGCGATGCCCGTCTAATGACCCTGCCGCGGAGGCCTGCGTGCACGGTTGGCCCTGTGCACGCCGCCGTAAGGCCCTCCGTCTGGGGATTGCTTTGGTGTTCTCGGGCAATCCCCCCTTGGCGATAGCCCGACCAGTCGGTCGGGCTTGCCCGTGCGCGTGGGTAGTGGAGTCGCAGTGTGGACCTTACCTAGCTCGCTTATAAGGGCAGGGAGAACACCGGGGGGTTTTAGTTGGTAGGACTGGTACTCTGCCGGGAGAGCCCCACACACGCTCGCCGTCTAGCCAACGGCGGGTACGGTGCGGTAACGCATTTCACCCCGAGAAAAAATAAATAAATAAAAGGCTCCAGCTCCTCGGTGGGGTCGTATATGAACTCTGATGATGATGATGATGAATATTAACTTCCCTTCCACTCTGGAGGAAGTAATTGATTGGTGGTTATTGGTCGGCAGCCTGTATCAAGTAGGTGATGCTGACTTGTATTCTTTATGGTGTTATTTAGCCCTATAAGAAATTAAGATTTTATTTTTCTATCAAGTTCGGATTAATAAAACCCATATGTAATTCTATTCCATTCTATTCTATGCGGCATTTAAATGCAAATGCAGCGTAATGCTATGTTTAAACAATCGGCAAACCACTAGGCTGATTTATGATTTCGAACAAACAAACGTTGAATCTTATTTGTATAGATGGCTGCGGTTAGAATTGGCCCTATTAATTAACCACGGATCAGAGATTTGCTACGCATTTATCTATGTGTGGGCAAACACAAGTGTATTGTCTAATATTTTAAGTTTATTTAGTTTTTTTAACTTAATGGAAAACGTGATATAAATGGTCATAGTCAATAAAATTTCTTGAAACACAATCATATTTTTATATTTGTTTTACGATTAAATTATGTATTCTCCATTATAACTTGATTGATTTCAGACCTTGATGTATTGCAAAAACGAAAAACAATTACAGTGGAATTTTTTTTTATATTGATATCAAATGCATAAATTTTCTTTCTAATTAGACCAACCGATATATTAATGTCTTATATAAATTTTAAGAAAACGACAAAGTTTATTACCGGTATTAGAATTAGAGTTTTTATTCGGCTGGAGTGAAATTGCTCGTTCACTCATGTCGAATGCCCGCGTAATATACTGCCTTCTTACGCATTACAATTTAGATTTAGTGAAGCCGTTTACGTGAATTTTTTATGGAGATACGGGTCCACTCCACACTAGTGGTCCCCCGTGTACATTATTGTAGTATATGGAACGTACAAAAAATATGGAGTCCCAAAACTCTGTATATTATGTGTTATATGGACCCACATGAATATACAGTATCTTATTTAGAAGGTTTCCTTTAGTGAAATTGATTCCGTGTTTTATATTAATACGAAAACCAACATTTGGAGATCACTTTTCCAGAAAATTGATATAAATTTAATTCATATTGGAAATGATTTAGTGAACAGGGGTGAATAAACTTTATAGATATATGTATGTATACTTAAATAGTAACATATTGTAGATTAAATGCTTAACTTTTATAAATGATAATAATAATAATAACCACCGGTAGCCAGGCAACAATGCCCAACAATATCTCCCTGCCGATGGATTCACTCACGTTTTTTATAATATTACTAGTGGGTCCGGCAGACGTTGTCCTGCCCGATTGCAGCGCCACCAATTTTATGTTTAAACCTTCCTTGGGCCTATTCAAACACACACAGAAAATTTCGTAAGAATCTGTCGAGCCGTTTATGAGTTTTAGCGAGACAAACACACAGCGTTTCATTTTTATATATAAGAAGAAGCTTATTTTTTATATCTATAATGTTAAAAAGCAGAGCGTCGGTGGCGCTATGGACTCGAACTCGGCACTTGCCTTCCAATCGGGAGGTCCGTGGTTAGGGAACGCCATGTACCAATGAGTTTATCGTTTCTCGAATTTCATAATAATGTACAGTAAGTTCCTAGTTCAGCTATACTGTTTGACGCTTGCACCGTTCTTATGTCCCTCGTAATAGTGACTGTTTTCGCAGTGTAAATGTAAAGTTTGAATGGGAGCTTACTATACAATTGTCTGGCGCTCCAACGACGAAGGAAAATATTGTTAGGCAACCTGCATACATCTGCGAAAAAATTCAAAAGTGTATGTGAAGTGTACCAATCCGCACTGGCCCAGCGTTGTTGACTAAGGCCTAAACACCCTAACTTAGGGGAGGCTCGAGTCGCTCAGTGGGGACGTATATGAGCTGTTATGATGAATGTAAAAAAATGAGTATTTGAGAAGTAATTAAAATAAAAACAAATATCTTCGAACTCGGACTCTGGTGCATTGGTCGTGTGCATGTACGTCTCCGTAAGAAGGTCTCCGTCTTAGCTATTTCTGCCGCAAAGCAGCAGTGCTTGCATTGCTGTGTTCTGGTTTGAAGGGTAAGATATGGTATTGAAATTACTGGGTACCGTCACTTTACATTTTAAGTAACAAGTTGGCAACGTACATTGTGGTTCTTGTGGAGATTGCAGTTTTGCTGCGAATCTCACAGGAACCACATGTATTAGGTATAGTGTGTTAGGTACCACTTACCATCAGGTGGGCAGTTTGCTTGTTTGCCAACTTAATTGCAATAAAAAAAAAGACTTCGATCGAATCAAGAATTTAAGAGTTAAGAAAAATCTTCTACTGTACTTTGTTTATAGCTCGGCTACTTATTGTAACTTCACCCCTTTCCAACAACCACCTAAAATGAAGATTATTCTTTTTTAATTACTATACGTTGAGATTTGGCGAGAGCCACATGATGAGCTACTGACAAATCGTCTCTAATTAACTTGCCCCGGCCGGAGTTTTGTTCGTTCGTGCTTATCGGCGAGTTCTGAAGAAGTGGGTCAAAATGCGACTGTTTCCATTGTCCTCACGTCAAAATTAATCGAACACGTTACATGTGATTTTAATTATAAACCGTGATTTAATAAAATCATTGTTCACAATGCAAATTGAATACGTATTTTAAAAATAAAAAAATGTTACTTGAAAATATAAATAGAATAGAAATTGTTTTGACGGAACTCAAGCTATCTTTCGCTAACGGAGCTTTTCTGAGATTAAATTTTATGATTGACAACTTAGCTGCAAATGAAATGCATTTTTATACATAATAATGCTGAATGAAAATTCGTTCGTTTTGCAGAAAAGTGCAAAAATCTTCAACGAAAAAATCTTCAATCTAAATAGATTTTGACGAAATCTATTTTTAATATTCATATAAAAATTTTACAAAATGAACATAAGATAGTGTTCATTTTGCGATTATGGCTAGGGACTTGTCACTTTTCCTAAAGAACCTTTTAACAAAACCATATCAAGTTTTTTAAAATTAAGAGAGGCCTTAAAATTAACTTAAGGAAAGCATGCACTTTACTAAGAAAAAAAAAAGAAATAAATGGAAATTTTGTATTATTCTCAAGCTTTATTAATTAAAATAGTGTTACATTAATTTTTGTAGTTAACAAAGCACATCATACAAAGCATTATAAGTTTATACAATAATTGAATACAACGCACAATGTCATATGCAATGGCAGGTTGACTAAAAGAATACTCTTTTAGAAATTTGGTCCACCTTTGTATCAGTTAATATTAATTTAGTGTTTTCTAATTAGTTATACAATAAAGAGTAATATAATATTGTTTTCTCGACACAGGAGATACCTTTTACACAGTGCCTTTTAATTTTCCTAAGCATCGGAGTTGAATGGAAACAGTTACTCTAACCCTAAGACGGGAACCCTCGACAGTCTGAGGGTCGGCCCCTCAGCTCATCCAAGAGTTGTGAATTGATTTCGCCTCTGTCGCATTAGGAGAGATTGCAAGTTTTGCACTGACATCTATTGTTTCCTGCGATCGAGTGTTGGTGTTAGTGCATCAAAAGCAACGCAGTGGTGCAAGTTTAAAGCTTCTTGTGCACGTGGCAACATATGAGCGTCAAGTGACAGCATCAGCGTCAGCATCAACTCGGATTAAAAAAAATGTTTAGACCGAATTAGAAAATTACGAAGAAATAGCAAAATTTGCATGAGAAACTCGTAGATATACGTCCCTCTTTTCGAGTAAAAGGAATAGAGTAGGGTATATACTCGTAGTTAAAAAACAACTCAAAAACTTTTTTTTTATTTATATAGGCACTTATAAATAGTCAATTTTAAAAATCACATTTATTAATTTACCACCGTGTTTGCAATGTAGTTTCTATAGTGGAAAATAAACTATGCAGGTACCTATACTCTTTTCAAAAAGTATGTGTACAATACAATGTTACTTTAAATTGAAATGATCAATAAGTGAAGAATCCATTTTCATAAAAATGTTGGCAATAAATTCTTAAAATACGTAGATCTACGTAAAAGGTTTTCAGTTAAGACCTAAAAATATGCGGATCTACGTAATAAGAAGTAGAGTTGGCAACACTGGCCTGTGCGGTGATGGGGTACTCATGTTGCTCACGATGTTGAACGCCAACGTTAAACTTTGCTTGGTAAGGTTGTCTGTCCACCCACGATCAGTATTTGTACTCACAAAACACAAAAATAGCAAAATATATTTAAAGACAACTCTACAAAAAGAATAGAATCTCTGGCGAACCAACAGGTATAGTTTTGAAAATTAATGATTATATTTAGGTACTAATATAAACATTTTTTCCAATTTTGTACCCATAAGTATGAATCAACTCTGTCCTGACAGCTGATTGAACCCCTATTTTCTTGTTAAGTCTTCATTTAAACCGTACCAATTGTTCAGAACAAACATGTGCCTACCATCCTACCCCGTCCATAAATTTGGCTACCTCAGAATAATCCCTCCCTCTAAACGAGCGACAGGCCATGGCACCTTCTGGGGTTAATTAATGTAAATTACACTTTAATCCGCCCATTTAACGTTTAATTTCCATTAAAAGAAACGCCTAGTAAACCTCACAATTGCCCACTATAAACTGACCTTTATCGGAGAATGTTTCTGACGAGAGTTTAGATCATCGTAGGCTGGATTGGTTTGCAAACAGAGTTGTTTTGGATGGTTTCCATGGCTACGTGATCCAAATTGGTTTCGCGAAGGGGTGCGAGAGTTAGAGCGAGATGTCTGTATGCGGCGAAAGGGAGAAAGCGGTTGGGGGTTGAATGATGCAGCGCACTTGCTATGTGCACGGTTAAATTGCATTAGTCTGCCTTTTGAACGAATGAATGTTCCAATTTGTTCATTTCGTATGCTATTTTTTCACATCTGTCATGAAACTAGGTAACACAATTTTTGTTGAAGCTCTTTGAATTTAAGGGTTGAATCTCTTTTCAGGGTCAGTGAAAAGTGAAAAGTTTTATTCTCAGTGAAAACGATTGTTAATTATTTTTTATAGAGTGATATCTATCTATTGCGTCGTCGGTGGCGCTGTAGCCTCGGCACTGGACTATGCCCCGAGTAGAATCAGGAGGCCCGCGATCGATCCTGCCATGTACCAATGTGTTTTTCGTTTCACGAATTTCATATGTACATTTATCTGACGTTCCTACGGTGAAGGAAAACATCGTGAGGAAACCTGCATACACCTGCGAAGTAATTCAAAGGTGTATGTGAAGTCGACCAATCCGCACTGGGCCAGCGTGGTTTGACTAAGGCCATTCCATTGGATTGTCTATTTATAAAGCTATTTTATAATAATGATTTAATAATCATTAAAAATCATTGTTTGCACATAGAGCTAAATTAACGTTCAATGCGAAGAATAACGCCATATCGTGACGATAGACTACTTACTTACCACGTATCTTTACTAACTACATAGGAATCATTTAGGATATCCACCTAATTACAAAGCATTACCGGAATAACCTACCTTGACCTCAATTTTTGTTCAAGTCTTTTGGCTTTAAATAAAATCTGTGAAAAGAAGTGCTCGAAAAATGCCTCTCGTATAATATCACACTTTACTGCGTTTACGAGTATAACGAAAGAACGGGTTAAGTAAAAAACTTGGCGTTATTCAAAGCCTCATTGCGTAGGTACCTACTATTGTCTGCGTATTTCTATTGAAGCCACCCCAAAAGCCACCTTTTGAACAAAGCTTTTAAGTGGAAAGGAAATTCTTCAACTTATCCAAAAAAATATTATTTAGATCAAAATACAGAGTTAATGCTATTTGGGCAAAATATTGTAAGTATGTAGAATCATAAAAGTAGTTAATGCAACTGTCACGTAATAGAGGTTATTAAAACATGAACGGGTGTTTAAAAAACGAGCCTTGGCGAGATTTTTAATAGTGTCACGCGAGTATTTTAATACCAAGTTATTTGCAGTTACATACACTACTTTATCTATCTATACTCATGCATTCATACACTTAATTAAATATTAATCACAGGCAAAATTGCGCCAAATCTACATTCATTTCACTGTATTAGCGCACGGGCATCCAGGTTTTTAAGTGTCAACTACTAACTCAATTTGCCTGTCTAAAAACCTTTTGCATTAGGTTGTTATTTTTTAAGAAAAGTACTGTTGTAATTTAAGATTCGAACCGTTGCTTTAAGGGTTATTATGTCGCAGGTTGCTTTTTAACCGATTTCAAAAAAGGAGGTTATCAATTCGTTGGTATTTTTTTTATGTTTGTTACCTCATAACTCCGTCATTTTTAAACCGATTTCCAAAATTATTTTTGTATTCGATAGAGTATACTGCAAGGGTGGTCCCGTGGTCCCAAAGTCAGGATCTGATGATGGGATCCCATAGGAAATCGAGGAAAACACTAATTTATTTATTAGGGTTTCTTTCACTAAAAAGTAAAAAAAAATTACAAAAAATTTGAACATTAGTATTTATTTTTACCGGAGCGTCTTCCTCAATATATATATATATATATATATATATATATATATATATATATATATATATATATATATATAGGCAATAAACACAATGTTTTTACATTGAAGATATTTCAAAACTATAACGAAAACCCAGTATCGTTGCGAAATTATACGTTCAAAGTTTGTTTATATTTATGTATTGTACAACTTTATTCCTCTTATTATGGGATTTAAAAACAGAATAAAAACTCCAAACGTAATTTAGGAAACTCGTAGGAATTACGTCGGCGTGGATGGCATAATTCAACAGGGTAGCATTCCCTCACGGCCCCGTATTGTTAATTCATAGTGCATTGTGTTCAAAGCTACCGCGTGTAGTCAAGTATTAACATACACGGAGCACAGTTTCGGTGTTAAGTTGAATTTAGTTATGCCTCATTGTGGTTAGATTGACCATTGCAGTCTACTAGCTACTTAGTCCTGTATTTTTAGTAAAACAAACTAAATCTTGGCCAGATTGCGGGTCTAAGTCGGGCCTTGTTTTGCTGTGCTTTCTTCAAATTGAAAGTGTGCACTCCATCATCTAAATAAAGATAAATCATTACATACGTGACGAACTAAAGCTAGAAAAACGTTAAAACTAGCGTGAAATATAAGTACTTAACGTTCTTGGTGTCAACAAAATCAAATTCTGCAATGAACTTTAAAAGTTGACATTGAGATAGTTACCGCGTTAGTTACAATCACGTTCGCAGACAAATCAATTGTTAATAAATTCCATTAATTGAGGCCATGTGCTGCTATTCGTATAACAGGTGAACTGGTACTTAAAATTTTGGATCAGCCATCTGTTTTAAGCGTTTACCGTTGCTGGTGCATATTGATGAATGCATTCATGCGATTGGAGGGCCATAGTGACGTATTCGGTCAGTGTAACACATAATTTTGTAATGTTAAGATCGTTTATATTGAAAGTAATGCAGATCATAAATTCTGTAATGCCTACATAAATGTAAAATTTTTATATTAAGACTTTTTACGCAAAGTAATAAAGTCGTATAATCTATCTAGTATCTAGTCGTATTATTGTATAAAGTTGAAATAAGTTAAATAGAAATATATTTTATTATATTATATTGATTCCAAGAGATCTGTTCTGGGTATAGCGATAGCACATAGCTACACACAATTTTTATTTATTTTTCTTTCCTCTACTACATTGATAAACGATTTCAAAAGCGCCAATAAAACAAAAGAAGACGATAATGTTTGTCTGATCTAAGTATTAGCTCGCCGCCCAATCAAAATCTTCTTCTTCTTCTTTTAGTTTTGCCAATCAAAATCAAAATATTCTTTATTCAAATATGACTTGACAGAAAGCTCCTTTGAATCGTTTAAATTTTTTACCATTCAGAACATATTTTAGCTATAATAAGAAGAATCCACGTATCCTTATCGCTTTCATAGTAAAATGTAATATCGTCTCTTTTTAACGTCTGACCCACCTCGGCAATTCAAATATTAAGCTTATCGTTGAAATATACTACAGACTTATATGTGATAAGAAGCTACGAGATCAATACTGTGACTTAATAACTTTTGAATCGTAACTGATACACCTTTAAAACATACAATATGTCATTTTGTAATCTTTTTAATATTATCATTACCATAATATCTCGTTCTCGTTTTAGTCTCGCCCGACTGAAGATAAAACTTCCCAAATTTATGACATATTTGCCTCTTTTATCAGTATGATAAAAGAGTGTATCATTGAGTTAAAGCAAGTGTTGTTAAATGGTTAGACCAAAAAAAAAATGAAAGCATATTTTGTATTGTAATAAATGAAAAAATGTTTATAAAAATTATTTTATTATAAACAAAAGCAAACAAGGGGCATAGAGGTTAAAATTATATCAAATGTCAAAGATAATGCAATTTAAAATGGACATTGGCAATTCGCTTCTTTAATTTATTATGATAAAATATCTTCGAATTAATTTATTATGATAAAAATTGCTATACTGTCTTGTAGTTCACTACATTTTGCCATATGATAGGTAGTCGTATGCTTACATGCAAGGTTAACAATGTCGACGCGAGTTCCAATAAATATACGATGCTTAGTTTAGTCATATGAATAATTTAGAACTTAAAAAATATGTAAAGGTTGAGGTGAAAATATTCCAAAAGCTAACGGTATTTCTGCATAGCCCGGAAAAAACTGAGGAAAACGAGAATTGTTTACGGAATTGTGTTGCTTTAATCAGTAACTTTTGCTTTATATTAATTGAAAACAGTGTTTCCCGCAAACATTTTACTGTAAATAAACAAAGTTCAGCGAGATTAATCTCTGCTTGTGAAAGCACTTTCGTAATGGTTAAATATAGTATTGCACTCGTGTTAGGTATAAACAAAAACGAGCAGCGTAATATCTTTCAATGTTACTCTTTATTTGATCCAAATGTAAATAACACTAGGTTTATATTATCTTGGCTAAAGCCGCGGCAACTTAACGTTAATGGAACGTTTTTAATAAAAGTGCAAAAATGTTTTTTTTTTCACTATACGCTTCTTTATTTTATAAGTAAGTTTCGTTTCGACTTTAAGAAAATTCGACAAAACATTCTTTGAACTTTCTTTGAAAATGAACACTTTTATAAAAATACGGAACGGAACGTTAATGGAACGTTTTTAATAAAAGTGCAAAAATGTTTTTTTTTTCACTATACGCTTCTTTATTTTATAAGTAAGTTTCGTTTCGACTTTAAGAAAATTCGACAAAACATTTTTTGAACTTTCTTTGAAAATGAACACTTTTATAAAAATACTATCTGTGCCCGCGAACTACGTTTCGCTTTAATAAAGCTCAACACTAAAAAAATCTGGAGTGGGCCACCCTTATAACCTAGGTGTATAAAAATTAACCTACGACCTATTCTCAGATCTACCAAATATTAACAAAAAAAAACATAAAAGCAGTTTCGGAGGAGTTCGATAACAAATACTGTGACACGAGATTTTTATATATTCTGAGTTAAAAATAGAAAAAAAATAACTTTTTTATAAACATAATTATCTGTGTAAATGCACAGAAGCCAAAGCAAGGTCAAGGAAATCAGTTTCATTTCTGAGGAAGGTGACTTGAAGATTTTTAGATTTATGTTTCAAACGTTGAATATCGTCTTTGTTCTTTTAGCAAACGACAAACAAACGCATACAACAAAAACATTCGCTATAATATACCCAACATTAAGTTGTTTATTTTCCATTACAGAAATTGTGGAGGAGCAACAATGCCAGTACTTCAAATTTCGGTTGACGTGCCGAGATCTCGACTCACACATAGCAGTACTCGAAGCTTGGTACACCTCCTCCAACGACTACCAGGACAACAGCAACGAGACGGTAGCCAACCTAAAGATCAAAACCGAGAATGACTCGGAACTAAACAGAGTGTACGCGTATTCTAGTCCAAAACACAACGGCGTATACGAGCCGGTTAACTTTACTTTTGAAAGTTCGTTATTAAATGTGAAGAACTCGAACTTTAATGTTATTAGTTCTTTTATTAATGTGAATAGTTCATTCATTAATTTAAATAGTTCTTTTGATGATTTCGGAGTGTTGTTCAATGATACGGTTGATTTGAGTGGTGGTTTTGTTAACGACAGTGCTTGTGGTGGTGTGACATTTTCGAGGAGCTACGGAAGCTTAAGAGAGGGTGATAAAAGGAAAAAGTCACCTGAGAGAAATTACTCAATAAATTTGAGAGCTCCAGTCAGCTATAGGTAAGATTATTAGAAATGAGACTATGTCCTAATTTTTTATTCTAGTGATGACAGCTGTGTTTTTTCAAGTTAAGTAAGCACTACTAGAATATAATGTAACATTAAAATCCTGATAATTTACCTAGTTAGATGACACACTAATATTTATATTTAGGTATAAGCTGTGTCTTATTAAACCCTTCAATTTGAACAAGGTGAAATATAACTTTTTTAAGTATCTGATCTCACACAGTTTTTAATACTGGTAAAGTTATTTAAGGTAGATTAAGTAATTTGTAGATTGGCTCTAACAAACTCATATTTTTTCCTATCCTTTTATATTGAAATTACAGTAGATTTTGTTCGGAATGAAGTACTAACTAACTGTCAACTCAGTAGCGCCATTGTAAATATGGTTGAAAGAATTTTTTAATTGAAAGTCATGTGTTTTGCCTCTTACGCTGTTCGAGAGTCAGGGATCGAACTATCATTTTCACCCTGCCGATACCATGTTCTCATACCACTGAGCTCAAATCTTTCTAAGCCCAAACATTAAACGTTGTTTTTCAATAAGTATAATTATTATAGAACATACTTTGAGCAAAATACTCGTTTTATTTTGATTAATATTACTATGATTATTAGAGAATGATAGAATCCGAAACGAACTTATATTAACAACATAGCGCAGATAAAAGTTATTAGCTCTACCATTTTGTTTGTGCCTCTATTTTAAACTACTCCATAATGGCTATAATTATCCACTTTGAATGCTACGAACAATAATCTAATAATAATAAAAGCTTTGTGTGGTATCAAGTGAATGGTCGTAATTTTAATATATTTTGATGAAATGTAAGTCAGTGGAATGCATAGTTTGCGTGTTTAGTGCTATCAGGGTCTTTACAGTAAGTGATTACTTAGATATACTATAGGTACTTATTTAGTTTATTCATAACTCGTTTTATCATTTTCTTATTTTAGAAGTTACAGGGGGGGGGGAGGGGGACACACATTTTACCACTTTGGAAGTGTCTCTCGCGCAAACTATTCAGTTTAGAAAAAAATGATATTAGAAACTTCAATATCATTTTTGAAGACCTATCCATAGACACCCCACACGTATGGGTTTCATGAAAAAAAATTTTTCAGTTTCAGTTCAAGTATGGGGAACCCCCAAAATTTATTGCTTTTTTTCTATTTTTGTGTGAAAATCTTAATGCGGTTCACAGAATACATCTACTTACCAAGTTTCAACAGTATAGTTCTTATAATTTCGGAAAAAAGTGGCTGTGACATACGGACAGACACGACATATATGACGAATCTATAAGGGTTCCGATTTTTGCCATTTGGCTATGGAACCCTAAAAACGTATATAATCAGATGTTTAATACATCTTTATCTTTTTATTTGAGTTTTAAATTACGTTTATGTAGTAATAGATAGCAAAAATAGCCATAGAAAATGAATTTTAATAAAAATACACTTGTCTGTGCTACCCGGCCGTTTTTTCTCAGCACGCTGCACGCACGGCAAGAGTTATCCCCGAAAAGCGGGACTGAGCCTGTCCCGCGCGGGACATTTAATTTTGATTTAAAAATCGGGACGTTCCGCCAAAATCGGGACGTCTGGCAACGCTGTACGCAATTCATGTCGCCTCTATTCCCTTATAGAAAAATTACTAAAAATGAGGAGGAACGTATATTTCTTAAAGTTTTACCAAAATTATATGCAGTCAAATTATTTGATGCAATTTGTTGGATTATTTATGCACATATTTTGCGTGTTATTACGGTTGAAAGCTTGACTTTTGTAAAATCACTTCACAGGAAAGTGATTATTTTCCTTACATTTGGGATTTTTTTGCAAGAAAAAACTTAATTACCTGACTGAATTCTCTCAAATAGTGGAACATTATCTATACCTACCTGTCTCAAATTCAAAATAAACCAGGAATACGAAACACTTAAGAAGCTACGAAATCAGCCAACTTTAAGTCTAAAAATGTCATATAAATGTTTGTTACGCTATTATTGCTAGGTTTGAAAGTAATAAAATTAAAAACAACTAAACATCCAAAGGCTATAAGTTGTGCATTGCTTGATGTCATGTCACTAACAATTAGACGCACGACGAACAAGGCGCCGCCGGCGCTGACATGCGTCGCGTCAGCAGTTAAAATTAGTGTGGGTTTGTTGAGTACATTATGATGTCGTTGATATGGGCTATTGTATTGCGTGATTGGGATGTAATGGCGAGTGACAATTTGTTTTGTCTAGTGGCCAATTTACTAACACTGAGGGGTTCGAGCCTACCCTAAGTTAGGGTGTTTAGGCCTTAGTCAACCACGCTGGCCCAGTGCGGATTGGTCCACTTCACATACACCTTTGAATTTTTTCGCAGATGTATGCAGGTTGCCTCACGACGTTTTCCTTCACCGTAAGAGAGTCAGATAAATGTACATATGAAATTCGAAAAACGAAAAAAAAAGGTATATGGCGGTATCGAACCCCGGTCCTCCCGATTTGAAGGCAAGTGCCAAGATCACAGTGCCACCGACGCTCTACTAATACTGATGTAGTTCACATTTTGCTCAAGAATATTTGGTAGTTTTTGTTGTGGTTGATCCTAGGACTTCTCAGAGATGCAAAAGGTCTCCATGGTTCTGCCACGCCTTTCTGTCCACTGCGACTTCCTTACTCAGTGCACCACCGTTACAACCACCATTACCAGCTGCATCGGCATGACGTGGCCAAGACTCCACTTCGTCAGCGACCTGTAGCTACTGCAGTGTTCCCTGGCAGCGTGTTCGTCGCTGGCGACGACGCCACCACTTGACCTGATATTGTGTCGCTTACGGCTTGTAGTCTGTCGTGGGACCCTAATTCTTGCGCGCGTGAGTCACCTAAGCGACATCACTACCAAACTTGACACCGCTCCCCTTACAAAGACCAATGGTCTCCCCCCACCGCTCCTCCGAGAGCAATATAAGCCGTGGCCTCCTAGATGGCACTCGCTGGGTTTAGGGCAAGACCCAATTGCTTGGTGTGTTTGATCGCGGAGGACCGCGTCTCGATTCCGGAGTGGTGGCGATGAGTGGCGAGCTGCCGGTGGCCGTAAAGATACCCGGGCAAGGGGCGATAATTGTCCGACGCCCGCACCCGCCCATGACGATTGTACCCTTTTTTACGAGGGGAATGCTTTTACGTATCTCTGAGCCCTTGGGTGAGGCATGGGTGTGTGGAACTCCACGGCAGAGTGCTGCAACTACCCATTAAGCCTCTCGGGAACACACCTGGCTATTTTAGAGCGGCTGTGAGCATGCACATAGCCCTGTGCTCACGTGAGCCAGCTCAGCCTAGCCCGTAGACTATCCTCTCTGCCAGAGGCATGAGAGCAGCTTGTGTCCCAGAGCTGCTCCCACCGTCACAAGGGTCTAGTGCAAGCAGGCAACACGGCGGGATCAGGGCGTTGTAGCCCCTTCTTCGCCACCCCAGCCTTCGCCGCCTTCTCGCACTGGTAAGGAGGTCCGCCTCACGAGCTCTCTCGTGGTGCTCCTTCGTATGATGGTTGTACCTTGACTGCTTCAGTTCCACGGTTCGTAGCTCACAGTCCACGCTCCGGCGCCACGTCTGTACGGGACGTTTGGTAGTCGCAATTGGGATGATGACTGAATTCTAATTTTTACGTCTCGTCATTAAATATTAAAAAACCGTGGAAAAAGATGCCGTCCTGTGAAATTAGAATTAAAATCGGCTTAGAAATACATTAGATACAAGCATTTAAAGTTGTTAATTTGAAGGCGATTAGACAGAGAGATCCGACATCAACCGTGACGTCATCGTTGAGTACGGCCATATAAACTCCTTGTAAATTGCCGTTTTGCTAGACAGAGATGGAGAAAAATCTTTAATACCTTATATCTTGGTTGTTTTTATAGTTATTCGAAAACCGATTTTTTCTTTCTGTTTGTTATATGAACGAGCTTCTATTAAAGCAAAAAAATTTTTTTAGTCATCTAGCCTATTCGAAAGCGATACTGGCGTTGCAAAATTAATTAAATTTAGAGGAACAAAGAAAAGAAAAAATGACTCTTTTAATGACTTTCTGATTTACTTCAAAATAAGTAGATAGGCTAGGGCTTAAAATATAGATAGACTAGGTGTAAGCTTTTGGTTTTTTACGACTGCAAAGCAAATAATCTTTACTCAAGAGCATTCTTCTGTTCGTGATTGGTTGAAGAAAGTAATCTATATATATAAAAGGAGATATTCCCATCAATAGACGCACGCACAGCCGTAACGCGAACGGTAGAAACGTGAAATTTGGACAGTTGTTTTAATTCAAAATACGAACGCACACTAACAAGGGATTTTAAAGAATGTTAGCCCTAAAGGGATGGAATAGGGGTTACAGGCTTGTATGGAAAAATCTTTAAATAAGCAACGATTTTGATAAAACTTTAGATTCATGCTCTTAAAATATTTTATTGAACGCGTGTTTCATGGTTTATTGGAATTAAAATAGGGGTTTCTGTGGAAAATATTTCAAATCTGCTCCAATTTCTACGAAAATTATTATCCGAGCTTAAATAAGCTATAAAATTATTTTTCCTATGGGAAAATATAAATTCTCACGGGAAAACAATAATAGCGGAAAGTTAGTTGAAATATATGGAAGCTTACATATTTATTAACCAATTATGCAAATGGATGAATAGGTATGAAAAAACTCACAGTTTTGAATTTACATTGCAACTAATAAACTTAGGTTGACATACTGTAATGAACGCCTATCCAAAATATATTTTTCCCGGTAGAGACCTAACTGAATGAGTCAAATAAGAAACGTAGTTAAAACATATGATTTTGGCTTTTGTTGAATAAAATAATAAAATTATGGCCTTCTTATCGAAACCAAGAAATTATGTGTCGTGACTCGTTACGAGTAAGAATGCAACAATCACAGCGAATGACGCATTCATTGAAAGTAAGAAGGAAATTAAAATATTTGTCGATCTTTCCCAAGTCAGAGGTTATCGTAACTGGGGCAACTGATTAGAAAAAGGTGAAATGTTATTGTTACATCGTTATTCATTGTTAATTCATTTACATGGAGTTTGTTGCATATTTTACAAATAAGATAACTATTTTTGACAATTACTCATTGAAATGATATATTATTTTTAAGTAATATTTTAAAGTTATCGATTCATGTTTAAGATCCAATACGGTTTAGTGGTTAGTCTGGCCTAGTATATAAAGATTTTTTGGGACATGAAATTTTGTTTAAATGATAAAATTAATTTTTAATATAATGGCCGTTAGATCGGTGATGAGGCTATGTAGTTTTATTTATTCTAGAGTCGTAATTGAATAAATAACTGATTTGAATGTCTAAATGGGCGTTGATGGATATTTTCCAATTACTATTTCATAAATCTCATAAATGCTGGTTTCGTTAACTTTTTTTTTTCGGGCGGAAAAGCGTGACCGCATAGTACCCGCCATGGCGAAGCGTGTGTGGGGCTCTCCCGGCAGAGTGCCTACCCACTAAAAACCCCCCGGTGTTCTCCCTGCCCTTATGGGCGCGCTGGGTAAGGTCCACTCTGCGACTCCACTACCTACTCGTCCGGGCAAGTTCAACCAAATGATCGGGCTATCGCCAAGGGGGGATTGCCTGAAAACACCAGGGCAATCCCCAAAGTTTCGTTAACCTAAAAATCACATTGTTTTTATTGCGCTTGCTGTTCTTGACGTACAATAAAGGAAGCATAAACTTATTCTTGTTTATTTATAAAAATTAGTACCCACATTATAAATTATGCTTAGTCTTAAAATTGATGAATGAAAAATAATATAAGAATTTACTGGGATCCGTAACATTACATCTTATGTCACAAGTTGGCAACGTACACTGTGGTTCTTGTGGGGGTTGCTGATTTGCTGAGAATCTCACAAGAACCACATGTACTGACTGTTACCACTTACTATCAGGTGGGCAGTATGCTTGTTTGCTTACTTACTCTTGTTTGTATAAAAAAAATACACAACATCACATTTTTAATATTGATGTCGTCGCTAAACGATGATCTTCTAGAAAGTCTTAAAATTTGGTTTCAAAAAATGTTAAGTTATGTGTATTATTATTTATTTATTTATTTATTTATTTATTCATATTTTTGACATATTACATATTTTATTACATATTTTTGACTTTCAATGTTTTTTTAATAAAATAAAATCATTGACCTAGCAACGAATAGACGTTAGATGATACAAAGTCCAAGAAAAATATACCCTAACGGCCTTATATAAAAATTTTACTCCTTGGATCATCCTCAGAATCGAATAAGTTACTCCGTGTTTTGTCTTGTTTCCGCACATGTCGGCTATCATATGTTATGGTCCCAGTACACGTTGGCCGAGCGCACTCGCCCAGGGCGCTCGGCCAACGTGTACTGGGCCGTTTTGTGTGTATTTGGCGTTTGCCGCCAACACTCGCCGTCGACCCGATCAGTGTCGGTTTTTCGTGCACACATCAAAGAGATTTGGCGCAAACCGCAAACAGCGTTCACACGTTGGCCGAGTGTTTAGTTCAGAGCTACTACGCGTCGAAGTAGACTGTAGTGTCGCGCTTACGAGTAATAGGAGTAATGAGGAGATATTTAGGTTCATTGACTTTTATCATATTGAATCCGTTATATGGAACCCAAAACAATAAAAACTTGAGCGTCGGTGGCGCTGTGGACTCGGCACTTGTCTTCCAATCGGGAGGTCCGGGTTCGAGACCGCCATGTACCACTGTGTTTTTCGTTTCGAATTTCATATGTACATTTGTCTGACGCTCCTACGGTGAAGGAAAACATCGTGAGGCAACCTGCATACATCTGCGAAGAAACTCAAAGGTGTATGTGAAGTCGACCAATCCGCTCTGGGCCAGCGTGGTTAACTAAGGCCTAATAACCCTAACATAGGGTAGGTAGCCCCTCGGTGGGGACGTATATGAGCTGTGATGATGATGATGATGATGATGAAGTAACTTGTCTAAATACATTAAATAATTCATGTTTAGTTAGGCCGCGATCTCCCTAACGTCCATCTTCATCTAGCGACCAACGCAGAATGAAACACGGCCAACGTGTAAACGGTATCACGAAAATCTGCCGAGCGCACTCGCCGAGTGCGCTCGGCCAACGTGTACTGGTGCCTTTAAAAGTCAAAACACGGAGTCAACTAATCCGAGGATGATCCAAGGAGTACAATTTTACAAGCTTTTATTTAACTTGCATTGTAAGTAAGTATGTAAGTATGTATGTTCGGGTGGAATCTTGCAACTCAATTTTGAAGCAGATATCTTTAACCGATTGAGCTGAAATTTTGTATACACGTTTAATTTAGATGACAATGCATGGTTAACTGTGTAACGTCATTCTAAATCCAAGATGGCGGCATACCCAAGATGGCGGACCAATTATTTTTAATGCACCCCTACAATATGGGTATCAAATAAAAGGTCTTGCTACGAGTAACTCGAAAAATAATGTGACGTCACTATTAATCCAATATGGCGGACTTCTAAAGCTTGAAAATCAATTTTGAAGTAGATATCTTTAACCGATTGAGCTGAAATTTTGTATACACACACAGTTTGGATGAAAATGCATAAATAACTGTGTGACGTCATTCTAAATCCAAGATGGCGGCATACCCAAGATGGCGGACCAATTATTTTAAATACACTCCTACAATATGGGTATCAAATAAAAGGCCTTGCTAAGAATAACTTGAAAAATAAAGTGGTGTCACTATTAATCCAATATGGCGTACTTCTAAAGCCAAAAAATCAAATTTGAAGTAGATATCTTTAACCGATTGAGCTGAAATTCTGTAAGTATAGACGTTCCGGCAAACGACCTTGCAACAATGATGCGTTGAATTAGATGAACAGACTAAGAAACGTGTTCAGTGATATCTAAAAAGTAAAAAATAAATTAAATGTAAAAAAACCTTTTTAAAAACAAGCTTTTATTTAAATGCGCTAAAAAGGTAAAATAAACTTTTACACTAAAACTTTTACTTATAACGTTATTTCACATTAAACACAATTTATATGACATAAAAGCTTGTCGCGAGATTTACTTTTGTAGATAAACAAGTAAATTAAATAATTTACACATAAGTAAATCTCGCGACAATCTTTTATGTGATAAAAATTGTGTTAAATGTGAAATAACGTTATAAGTAAAAGTTTTAGTGTAAAAGTTTATTTTACCTTTTTAGCGCATTTAAATAAAAGCTTGTTTTTAAAAAGGTTTTTTTATATTAATAAGGCCGTATCGTATATGTACTGACATTCGTACCAGCCTATATTAATTAATGTTTAAAAATATAAAAATTTTATTTAAATACTATGTTCATAAAAAGCAGTGCAAAAATTTTCTTGTAACGTTATATCACCTATTGTTCTTTTTGCATTTTGTTTCACGTTTTTTTGGACACTTTTACCACGGTAACTTTTACGCGCCGACGGATGTCAATATTGTTAGTAGGCTTTTGAAGTACCTACGTATGTGTTGGGCAACAACTATTCAAAACTAGCAAAGTAACAAAAAAGAAAGCAATATGTAAAAAAAAGCAACAGAAGTTGTAACATATTATTATATGCGGAGAAGTTATTCGATATCAATAATAGTACAAGTCACGTATAATAAAATATTTCTATATTAATCGGATTGTTAGATTAATTAAAATTGTTACTCCCAGATTAAAGTCTTTGCCCAACACAACACGAGTAAGTTGTAAGAGATAAATTCTACCGATAAAGCTGATGATAAATCGATGCCATGTCGTTTAGCGGCCACGCAGAAGGCGGCGTATTTATAGTCATTGCTTTCGATCTCTTTTAAACAACATAATTCATTACTCTATCTATTAATAAGGTTGTCAGTTCACAAGAGTTATTTACAATTAATATATTGTCTGTGGCGGGTTAAATTTGTTTGTTTCCGATTATAACTACGTTGACTACTTTTTCGGTACAGTTTGTGTGAAATTGTTGAGTTTGTAGTTCTCACTGAAGTTTCAGGGCACATGTTTAAAAATTCCAAATCAAAAATATGTGTATAATATAGTCTTTAAAAGTCTCTTATTGTCGTCATAAATAAAAAAACACACTTGTAAGTCAATGCCATCCGAAGTTATGGCCGTATATGTCACATAGTTTTGCGTTTTCATAAAGGAATCAAAATCTATAGAGAACTTCCCGTTGACGTAGAATTATGAAATTGTACACAGTCAGGAACTTATATACTTATATGGATTTTACGGAACCCTCGATGCGCTTTCTAACTCTCACTTGGTCTGTTTTTTTTCAAAGGTTTTTTACTTTCTCAAACGATATGGAGATATTGCGTTTTCAGCTTTAATAAATTTACATACATACGCAATTCACTGCATTTTAATAACTTGTGTTTTACACGATTTATTAGGTACTAGCTTTACTTTTCGCAGCTTCGCCCGCGTTGTTTTTGTTTTCCGTGGGAATTTTATATTTTCCCGTAGATAAAATAATTTTGTAGCCTATATATCAATCAGAGATAACGTAGCATTCTAGTGGTCAAAGAATTTTTGAAATCGGTCCAGTAGTTTTTTAGTTTATTCGTTACATACATACATACATACAAGTCTTTCCTCTTTACAATAACAGTGTAGATCAATTAAAGGATATCCAAAAACGTCGCCCGTCGGAAATACGTTAATGGTTACACGTACCATATGAAGTGGATCACTTAACAGTACATATTTTATTAATTAGTTACAAAAGGCATCACTGTCGGTTAATACACTCTCTGAAAAATTTACGGTTAAATCACTCAGCCCCCTTTCTGTATGGATGTTAGGGTATACAGTTCTGCAGGCCTGTTATGGATCTTTCATCTTATGAAGTGGTATAAATTTCAGATGGATAAGTCACGAAATGCTTCATTTGGTATTAGGTACCGATCTCCAATTAATTTTAGATATAATGAACGACTACGTGGTTGACTAAGGCCTAATCACCCTAATATAGGGTAGGCTCGAGCCCCTCGGTGGGGACGTATATGGGCTGTGATGATGATGATGATGATAATGAACGAATGATCAAAAATCAGACCGAAAATCTTATGACATGTTCGCACTACGATTTCATCATGATATCATTTGAAAACCCTGCCTGCAGAACTCATTTAGTGTCTCATTTATTTTATACTACGAAAAATAGTAAAAGTGTCTCCCTGTTGCTTCGTTTTCTGACATGACGTCAACTTTAGTATTATAATCAAAATCATGTTTGTAAAAAACTATTTGTAGTATGTACCAATGTTGGTAATTTAAAACAGGAGACAAAAAATTAGATCTTTCGATGGTACCACTAGATAATGAAGGTAGTTAAGAAAAGTTTATAATCAAAAAGTTTGTCAAGTTTATAATAGAACTCTTGATGTCATCATTACAGCCAAAAGACCCCGCTGTTGGACATAGGCCTTCTCCAGGGTTCTCCAAATCGATCGGTCCTGAGCTTCTTACATTCAGAGGCTTCCAGTGACCTTTACTAGATCACCAGTCCACCTTGTGAGGTAATGTTTTGGTACTTACATTACACGCATTATTGATTGACTGGAAGTGTTATATATAAATTGAAACATGATAAAAACCATGTTTTAACCTTTACTATGGATACTCGAATTTAGTCAACTATTTTAAAAAATATTATTAATTTGAGTATTCGTGATTTAAAAATAAAATCAAAGCAAAAAACACAGCTACCATGATACCACTCACTTATTCGAAGTCGAATAAGAATATGTCGGTTGGAAAATCCTCTGCTCCGAAATTAGCAAGCTCTATTCTTCCTTCCCACATTATTATTAGAAACCTGCAAAGGTTCCACTCAGCGAGACCTCTTAAAATATTTTCCCCTCTAAAAGATTTTCCTCGAATTTTGTCCAGTCATTAATATTTTCAGGGGTATAGACGGCACGTATTATTTGATGGATTTTCATCCGCTCGTTAAGTACTTTCAATATTCGCATACCATTTCATTCATATTCATGATTCGCTTCTGGACAAGCAACCTGTTCATAGTTTTGAAAAAGTACAATGACGTAACTTGAAAACACGAATGCGATGCTTACGAATAAATGAAGCTTTTAGCATTTGATTAAACGCGTAAGGGTTGGCTGAAAGAGATTACGTAAATACAGGTAAAATATTTATTTGCCATGTATTGTGTCTGAAGATGTATAGTATAAAAAAACTGGCGAAAAAAAAGTGCGAGTTAGACTCGCGCACCGAGGTTCCGTACATAGTCGTTCAATTCGATTCAAAATCTTTATTGCATTCCATGTCTAAAAACTAAAAAAGGTGGTTATTTGTTGAGGAGTAGGTAGATATATGTATATAGCAAAACTTTCGACAAAAATGTCGGTATTTGGTACTAACTACGCGGGTTCGCGCAGGCCAATGGTGGTGTAGACGTCATTCAACAACATTTTAATGTAAAGGGCTTTTATTAGATATTGTATTATAACATTGCTTTTTATAATAAATTTTTAGATTTAGTGCCTGATTAAACATTTTTATTTTTTAATATTTAACATTTATTTGGTTATGTTGTCTTCTCGTAAGTATATAAGTTCCTAACTATATACATTTTTAAAGTATTCAGTTTTTTTCCTTAACATGTGCTATAAGACTTTGCTTCGTGCCCAATTTCATGATTGTAGGTCAACGAGAGATACTCAAACGGCATTATTAACAAAAATTTTACTCCTTGGATCATCCTTGGCTTAGATACTCCGTGTTCTGTCTTTTTTCCGCACATGTCGGCTGTCATATGTCAAAATAAGACAAAACACGGAGTAACTAATCCGATCATTGTCCGAGAAGTAAATTTTTTAGTAATAAGGCCGTACAGGTATTGATTCCTCTGTGAAATCGCCAATTAATGGCCAATTTCAATAATTTTGTCTTCTTTGCGTACTCTTGTGTGGCATGCTGTCACATTCTTTTCATTAAATACAAAAAGTGACAGCATACGTCTTAGTAGTTTCCTAAGCTAAGGTTGGTGAATTTGACCATAACGGTAATATCTTTTGATCTCGTTGACCTACAAGTTTGATTTTTTCACAGCTGAGGGAGACTGTAGTGGACTCGGCACTTGCCTTCCAATCGGGGGGTCGGGGCTCGAGACCCGCCATGTACCAATGTGTTTTTCGTTTCGAATTTCATATGTACATTTGTCTGACGCTCCTACGGTGAAGGAAAACATCGTGAGGCAACCTGCATACATCTGCGAAGAAATTCAATGATGTATGTGAAGTCGACCAATCCGCACTGGGCCAGCGTGGTTGACTAAGGCCTAATCACCCTAACATAGGGTAGGCTCGAGCCCCTCGGTGGGGACGTATATGGGCTGTGATGGTGGAGGGAGACTGTAGACCCAAGTATTTGATATGAATTTCAGTTAGATATCTCTACGCGTTTCCGAGAAAAAGTTTCCGGGTCTTGACAGGCAGACGGGCAACAAAGTGATCCTATAAGGGTTCCGTGTTTCCTTTTGAGGTACGGAACCTTAAAAGGTTGAAGAATATATTAAATCTTGAAAATGTTGTAGGAAGTTTCCTTATAATGGCGAAAATAACCACTATGTAAGGAGTTTTCGGAAATCCCTTTTCTAAAGATATTAAATAGCGATTACTTCGTTTGCGTATCGTGCTAACACAAAAATCGAAGTTTCTCGCACCTTCTGTAAAAAAAAATCCGACCATACGATTCTTTTTTTCTGCGGGAAAATATGGAATTTTGACACTTCTGATGGAAAAATAGTAAAAAAATGAAATTTCAAGTTTTAACACATGATAATTTACGAAAAAGTTGATCATAACTTTATTTAGATCATATAACTTTTATATCTGGATAGCTCCATACTATTCCGTATGCATTTATTAAAGAGGATTCAATAATTACAACATACTGTAAAGCATCTTCCACATGTCAGTAAAATTAACAAATGCTGTAAATACACTCAACAGCAATGAATTCGGGTTACAATATCGGAAAAGAACTCATTAACTAAGAATGCTATCTTAGCGGAATAAATTGTGTTTAATGGTCAATTCTCAATTTGGTATTCCTTTTTATTTCATTCAATGGTACTCCTTTTTATTTATAATTTAGTTTTATGACTTTGATTTAGGACAATTTTAATGTGCCTATATTCAATCATGCTTATTTCACTAAGCTAGCATTATTAGGTTTTCAAGAATATGTGACCTTGAGTGTATTTAGAAGGTAATTCTTAACTTACAAGGTCTTCGCGTCGAATGTTTGTCACCAGACACCATTATTCCACGTAATAGCCGATAAAAATTACCCGAATTGGGTCATGTCACGCTATTTGTGCGGAAGTGACCAGAACCGACGGGACTACGCCCTCACTACAACTTAGTGGGCTAATATCGACCTTATCACAAAGCTCGTGAATTAGCTTTGTCATAGCTTTTTGTAGACCACCTGTTTAATTAGAAACTTATCACTGCAATGATCTGTTACAGACGGGACAGGTCAAGGGAAGTGAGATGACATCGTATGTTTTTAGCATAAGGTCACTTATACAGGATTATTTTGGAAGCAGAGCCAAATTTTGTGTGCGTGTTCAGACACGCAAACCGACCAACTTTTAATATGAAACCAATCTTGAAATCGCGAAATAAAAGAGGCTATGACTATACCCACTCTTGCTCGCTAGCCTACTACAAAATAGGTTCAACTTGTCCAGATGTTTCTTTTATAATATTTTGCATAATGTTATAAAAGAAACATCTACAAACGCTAGCCTACAACAAAATAGGAATGAACTATAGACAGAATGTCAATGAGGTGTGCGAAATGTTTGATATAGATATTTTTAACTCAAATTGTAACTTTGTAAGACGGAACTTAACTATGATTTTGTGGACGATAGTAAATGGACAATAAAAATCTGTAAGTACTCAACGATATTGTTACTATCATCTTATAACTATATGTGTGAACCTATAATATAATAGGTCCTTTGATAATTACATAAATTGTTTTCAGATTTGTCAACTGTTGGTTCACCTTCGAAAATAAAATAAAATAAAATAATATACAGGATGTAATGCAACTGCTTCCGAAAAAAGTAGAACACAATTCTACTTGCGAAACTGAACAACTTTCCCCAAGGAACATAATATGTCCAAGGACGTAAAAAAATCAACAACTTTCGAAGACACGCATTGAACCCGTTTCATACATCTAGTGGATGTTGAACATTTGTATGGGACAGCTGATTTTTTTTCACGACTTCGAGATTGGTCCCATAGTAGAAAATGTTCAGAATGCTTGTTTTAGCAAGCACATGGTACCTGCTTCAAAAGTAGCCTTGTTTGTATATGCCACAGATGATCTGATACAACCAATTTAAGTTGAGTTTATACTGTTGTACTTACAGTGTAGCATAAAACCAATTACATGTTCAACTGTCTATTCAAAACAACTTTTAAGTACTCGTCAATACAAATCAAACGAGACCAAACTCGATGGGGTTGTGTCGTTTTATTGCGAAGTTCCTATGGCCGCCTTCCAGCTCCAGCATTAAATCAGCTCCTATTCATCATAATATTGAATTGTCACGCGATATACGTATGCATGTAAAATTTCAGATTAATCGGAAACCGAGAAGTGGGTCAAATTTAACTTGCAAGATTTCATTACAGACACCGGGACAGGGGAAAGTAAATAAAAGCTTGTAAAAACTACGAGCGTATACCTTATTCTATACAACTCATGAAATTGTCGTTGGCTATCGCATAGTCTTGCTCGCTAGCCTACAACAAAATAGGCTTAAGTTGTCCAGATGTTTCTTGCATAGTAATATTTCGTCATAATCTGTAAAAACTTATTAAGTACTAGCTTCTGCCCGCGACTTCGTCTGCGTGGACTTCAGAATTGTGTCTAAAGCTTCGCTCGTTAACAATTTTCAATTTTCCCTCGGGAACTACTTAAGGCGCATAGTGGTCCCAATGACCTTGCGTCGATCGTCCCGCACTGATTACATAGGAGTGAGTGAGTGAGTGAGAGTGAGGGGAATATTTAAGCAAACCTTTACGCGTAAGATGAATTATTTCAATTAAAAATTAATAAAGGCGAATAACAAAAATCTAAAAAGACCATCCGCTAGAATATTGTTCACTTTATTTATTGAAATCGAAAGTATATGATTTAACCTAATATTTACGATGCGATTAAGTTTAGTTTTAAAATCGAGGCATGTTTGGGTCACATTTTAACTAAATTCTAATTAATTTATCAAAAAATTTAAAAGACCATCCTCTAAAGAATGCGTTGAATAATACGAGTAACATATCTTTTTTAAAGATTTTTTTATTCAATATTTATGAAGAGAACCGGTTTTTTCTGCATTGATTTTTTATGATTGACCCTACTATGCGCCTTAAGGAATCGGGATAAAAGGTAGTTCTTTTCCATGTCAAAGGCTACAAGCATGCCAAATTTCATCCAAATCCGTTCAGCCATTTTTGCGTGATTGAGTAACAAACATCCAAACATCCACACTTTCACATTTATAATATTAGTAGGATGAGTTACCACGATATACAGTATAGGAGCGTCGGTGGGGCTTTGGCCTCGGCACTGGACTGTGCCCCGTGTAGAATCGGGAAGCGCGCGATCGATCCTGCCATGTACCAATGTGTTTTTCGTTTGACGAATTTCATATGTACATTTATCTGACGCTCCTACGGCGAAGGAAAACATCGTGAGGCAACCGTATACATCTGCGAAGAAATTCAAAGGTGTACTCGTATGTGAAGTCAACCAATCCGCACTGGGCCAGCGTGGTTTGACTAAGGCCTAATCGCCCTAACTAGTGAGGGTAGGCTTGTGCTCCTCGGTGGGGACGTATATGAGCCTCCGACAAATGTATATATGAAATTCGAGAAACGAAGAACACATTAATAGTTACTTGGTGGTCTCGAACTCCAGACAAACTCCTCGATTCGGATTTCGATTCGATTTTCGATTCTCCTGCGTGCTAGCCCCACAGATAATGAGAGCGAAATCTTTTTTGAGACTGAGGTGCTCAATACTGCTTGTAGGCATAGACCAAGCATCTGCTTGGTCTATGTTGTGGGTATGGGTTCGTCAACGAGCCTCATAGTTCGTGCTTGCACGACGTCATAAGATGCGAGTTGCTGCAGTATACTATGTCTGTCTGTATCTTGCAAAGTGTACCTACATAATAACAATAAAACTTCATGTTTTGTCCTTTGTGACACGTTTTCACTCCAAAGCTTTGCGTTTCTGATGAAATTCGATAGCGATTATTTGCAACTTGTGAAAAAATTGAAAGTGCATTACTGCTTGAGTTGAATCGAAAAGTACTTATCACGTATCCCAAAGCAGGAATTCATGTCATTTATAATAGACGATTCAACAAATAATCAAAGCTAGTTAGTTACTAAATAATAACTGATATCTAAATTAATATTACGAGTATGTGCATCCATCCAGACAGGAAACTACAACCATAATGGGCATTAATAAGCATAATGGAGGTGCTTCCGTTACAATGTTAAAGCAATTATGACAAGAAATAAATCTTGCCCTATTTAATTTGTGCAATTGAACAGTGAGATGATTCGAAGAAAGCGTTTAAAGATCAAAGTAGCGGTTCGATTGATGTATCTGCAGGGTTTGGAGTTACTCAATGGCTTTATTTAACCACTCGTAATTACTTAAACCTATGTGATCTAAACGTTATTTTTATTAACCTTTTAAGTAGGTACTCTGAGGAGCTAAGGATACTTATATATTTTTTGACATGATTACAAAATGTAAAGAACTAGTTTACAAAAACCCTGTAATGAATTGGAAATAAATAAAATTTTCTATTTAAGTATTATACGAAATATTTGACAAAAACCATTTCTGTCATCTCTCCCCTCCTATCCCTCCTTATTTGCTGAGAATATTTTAATTACATTTAATTTCATATTTTGATAGTACTCATATATAAAATTCTCGTGTCATAGTGTTTGTTATCAAACTCCTCCGATCTTTATGAAATTTTTTGTGTACATTCGGTAGGTCTGAGAAAAGGTCGTAAACTGTTTTTTATATTATGGCAATACGTAGTTCGCGGACACAGCTAGTCTCTTTTAATGTATAAAATTCTCGTGTCACAGTGTTTGTTACCAAACTTCTCCGAAACGGCTTGACCGATCTTTATGATTTATTTTTGTGTATGTTCGGTAGGTCTGAGAATAGATCGTAAACTATTTTTTTAAAATCCTTGATGACAAGGGTTTTTTGACATTATGGCGCAACGTAGTTCGCGGGCATAGCTAGTAATCAAATAATAATTATTTTAGTAACTCGTATTTGAAATTTTAGTTCACTCGTATATGTCCCCATTGTTTGGCCATAGTAAGACGACCAATCCGTACTGGGCCAGCGTGGCCCAGTACGGATTGGTCGGCTTCACATACCTACATCTTTAAATTACTTTGAAGATCTATCCAGGGGGACGATTCTATAACTCATCGGCAATCGGCCATCGTATAGATTGTTCGTTTGAAACTGATTTTTGTAACTTCGTCGTTCGGTCGAGCGGTCTTGGCATATTTGTTGAATTCAACCAATACCCATGACCAATGAACATAATTCCGCTTTTCTTCATTAAGTCGTCTAGTCTGATAACGATTGCCGACCAATCGATGAGTTAGAAAATCACCACCCTGATTGCCTCACGATGATTTTCTTCGCCGTAGGAGCGTCGGACAAAAATGTACAGTACGAAAAGAGCATGACCGGAAAATTTTAATGAAATCTTTAGAAATATGAAACCATAAATTGTAGTCGACTAGGACTTTTGTTGCTTTTTGATGCTTTAATATTAATAAGCTGTTCAATCTCCATTATTTTAGATAATTGCTTGGAATCTTCGCGGCATACTTTTCACCAATTTTTGTGTAGAGCTGCGAGATTAAGACCTCTATGCTGACATCAGTTCACGAGTATGGTCAGCGACGGTTACTGCATTTTTTGCCCTCAGTCTAAGCTTCATCCACATCCAAACATTTTCAAATGGATTGGCATCAGGGGACTGTGAGGGTCAATCCAACACTTCAATGCCAAGGGCCGCTTTTCAATTGGTGCAAAACCGACTTCGGTTTAGGGTCATATCTTCTTGCAGAATCCAGGAATTATTTTTCGTGAAAACATCGTCTTTGTCAACAGCATTAATGATTTTTCGTAATTTTTTGTGCACAATTCATGTATCCTTTGTGACAGATGTCTTATTCGATTTGCCACGATTTGGTAAGACATCGATGGCTTTTCTTTGTGAATATCTCTTCACCCACTTGCTCACAAAGGCCTTCGATTTTTTCATATATTAGGCGGCCTGGTCGCGGGACATTTTGGGTCCTTTCGGTTGAGTACAGAGAAACACAGCTTCAAAGTGGGTAGCGTACGCGGCACTCTATGTAAAATATACTATTTTAAGAAAAAATTGGAGGGAAAACTTATGTTTTTTTACAAAGCATTTTAGGTAAAGGATTGTTCTATTCAATCTAATATTTATTTTAATAAACTGTATTCCAAAATAAAAAAATATGCCGGACACGTTCTTGTCGAACACACTGCACATATGAAATTCGAAAATCTAAAAACATATTTGGTACATGACAGGATCGAACACCGGACCCGAATTTAGAAGGCCAGTGTTGACTCTACAGCGCCACCGACGCTCTATATTTCTATTACACGCTTTTTGTATATGTTTTGTCTTACTAATTTGAATTTTAAACATCTTGCTAATTTTAATTTCTCAATCGCTTTTAGATTGAATTACAGAAAAGAATGTGATAGACTGTCTTGCTTATCTTTACTACCTTTCACGCTCGTAAAATTGTTTATGTCACTTCCAGATAATTTATATGAAATATCAATTTGTGTTTTGTGACCTTATAAATTCTTCTTATTACACTAAGTGGTAACAAAAGAAAATATATTAATTACGAAATATATTTGTTATAAATTGTTGTATTAGTTTTATTTATAATCAAAAATATTCTCAATACAAAATTGCTAATAAGTACAACATTGATATGAGAGAGTGCATATTTCGATGCTTCTATTTTATTTAAGAAGCGTAAAAGAGATTGAATAAATTTCACAGTAAAGTTCAATATTTTTATGATTATTCTAGAATCAATTATAACTTTAAAAGTATTATCGAATGTCTTTTGATATGAGGTGAAATTAAAGTAAGGAGCTCAATTTACAGCGATTAAGTACTTACCAGTAACATCCTACCAGCGATCTAATCAAGAAGAAATGATTGTATTGGTTAACTTTAATTATTCCATTGTGCTCTCACGAAGAGAACTTGCGTATAAATAATAGAACAGGATATAAGCTAGTCTCATTAAGAGTAAATACGCTAGAACTTGGAAGACTCAGCAAACTACGCAGTGCAAAGGGATAATACTCGCAACAACGTACAACAATAAGCTGAAGCCGTTTTAGAGATATTTTATTTATATTTTTTTGAAGTGCACATAGGCGTATATCGAGGGGAGGGGGGCGCCCACCCCACTATGGTCTAGTGCCTACCCCAGGATGTTCAGCTGCCATTTCCAAATTCTATGATGGACGCCAAATAGTGATAACTTCAAACAAAAATCAGGGGCCAGGACCAACCCAAAAACAATGGGAGTGCGTGCTATTCAAAAAATATCAAGATTGAAAGTAAGAAGTTTTTTGGATATTTAAATTTCAAAGTTGGCTTTATATTTCAATTTAATCCCGTAGACATGAATATCGAATAGCAGACTATGGCAAAAAGCAGCAACATAATAGGTTGGGGAAAAAGTTTCTTCGCATTTTTTAAGAAAATTCAAAACATTTTTTAATATAGTTTATTTACATTTAACTAAAGTATGTAGGTACCATTTTGTTCGATAACTTTTTGCCATCTTGTAGGTAGGGACATGATCCCATTGCTATAGAAATTTTGGGACTTCTGGTCAAAATACCGCGACAAGTGGTTTTGGCAGTCCTCTCGTGATGTTAACCTGACACTGCCTAAAGAATTCTGAAGAGACCGAAACAGGTGGAAATCTGAAGGTGCAAGGTCAGGACTATACGGCGGATGCATTAACACCTCCCAGCCAAACTCTCTTAATTTTTGCTGAGTGGCTAAAGATGTGTGAGGTCTAGCCTTATCATGATGAAAAACCACACCCCTTCTGTTGATTAATTCCGGCCGCTTTCTCTCAACTTCTTGCTTTAATCTCAGCAGTTGTTCGCAGTAGAGTTCAGAATCGATGGTCCTGCCTGGTGGTAACAGCTCATAATGAATAATGCCCTTCCAATCCCACCACACACACAGCATCACCTTGTTGCGAGTTAACCCGGGTTTCGCCACAGTCTGTGAAGCCTGACCGGCCTTTGACCACGACCTTTTTCGCACGTTCTTGTCGTACGTGATCCACTTTTCATCACCAGTTATCAGCTTCTTCAAAAAATGGTTCGGTTTCATTACGTCGTAATAAAGAATCACAAATGAGTACACGGTTCATTAGGTTTCTTTCAGTGAGCTCGTGAGGTACCCAAATGTCGAGCTTTTTTGTGTACCCAGTTTTTTTCAAATGCGCCAAAACTGTTTTGTGGTCAATTCCCAGTTCTTCAGCTACGTCGTAACTACTGACATGCCGATCTTGCTCCACTTTTTCAAAAATGGCATCCATTTTATCTGTAATAGGGCGACCAGAGCGACGTGCATCTTTGACATCAAAATTTCCGGATTGAAAACGCTTAAACCAAATTTGTGCTACTCTCACAGACACTGCACTAGGTCCATAAACAACGCAAATTTTTTTCGCGGCTTGCGTTGCATTTTTACCTTTTTTGTAGTAAAATTTTAAAATGTATCGAATTTCTTCATTAGATTCACTCATCTTGGCGGTACGAAAAACAAATGAAAATCACACATTTTCCTAATTTGAATTTGGAATTATGTTCTTTAAAATTTAAACTTTCAATGATACCAAAACCAGCCAGATACAAATAGTATAGCCAAAGAGATTTTATTACAAGTTTATACATACTATAATGCGAAAAGACTTTTTCCCCAACCTAATAGTTATTTTGTGTCATAGTCATAGCTTACTATTATACATAGTTGCTGCATGGTCATAATATTGATGGAAGAATAATGTATAATACCAATTTTCTCCTGTTGTATTCTATGACTCTTTAATTTAATTTTAAACACCTTATTTTTAGTTTGACAACCCTATTACGTAATTATTTAACGGCTACAAACTAGTACGAACCTTCTCGTTTGTTGTTAAGGTCGATATTGTCAAATGCTAGTAATTCACGAACAAAGCGAGTCAGTTCTCAAACAAATCCCTAGACGTCACGAGCCGTCTACAGCGATTACATCTCGAATAGCTTAATACATCGCCGTTTTAGAATTCTAGTTTGAAAAGTTAGAGTCGAATATAAACAGGGTTTGGACTTTAAGCGAAAATTTGAATCCGGGTTAACGTAAGCCAGCCAACCAATACGTCCGTGCTGTCTTCGGATTGCCAATCGTAGCCATTTATTTTTGTAAGATTGAGGTGAATGAGAAATCGTTTTAGATGGCTTTTCGAGATAGAAAATCGTGTTTGAAATGCTATCTTTTAGTTGAATAGGATTTTTAAAATGTTATTTTTAGCTATACGTAATAAATGTAAAATAAGAATGATCTAATGTAAAAACACAATAATCAAAGAACGAGTAAAAAGCCCGAAAAAAATAAAATTTCTATCGTCTCACAATAAGTTTTAACTCTACATCTTTTAAATTTGAAAAGTATATAAAAACTTCGGTGGTTTTATCAATAAAAGTTAATTTTATTCTTTCTCATCCTTTGGTAAATGTGTAGTATTTGGGAGTCTGTCGCATCGACATTAAATCGGCAACAATGCGCCCCCTTCTTTCTGTATTACTCTTCAAACCAGAACACAGCAATGCAAGCATCACTGCTTGGCAGAAGAAATAGATTATACTAGCTGTGCCCGCGAACTATATTTCGCCTTAAAAAAATTCAAGGAAAAAAACTTTATTCTGTTAATCTCTGTCGTAATCCGTCTACCTACAAAATTTCATCCAAATCCATTCAGTAGTTTTTGCGTGAAAGAGTAACAAACATCCATACATCCATACTCACAAAGTCTTGCGTTTATTATATAAATACCTATACTCCCGCAGACTCCTTTGAAATCCGTCGATCAGTAAAAGCTATCACACATCTATCGGTTAACGTCAATCGTTGTCGATTTATTGCATCGATCGACCTAATTTTTGTCCGAGAACGTATTGTTCCAGTGATGTTAGTTTTAACATGTAGACCTTTGGACCAGGACCCTTACGTCCTCCGTATAAATGCGGTTTTCGTAGTGCAAGCGCAAAGTTTAAAATGTTGCCGACTGTACATGAGAAATAATGCGTTTATATTCTCAAGAGAAGTTCTGGGCCTTAGTTCAATTGATACCTAGTAAGTGACAATAAGATCTAAAATGGTAAGCGAATTTCAACGGATTCCCCAGATGCAGAGAAACTGAATATCCTTTGACTGTCGGAAATAATAATGCTATAAATATTGTTAACACAGTGAATATTTAGGTAAGATGGTGGCGAATAAGTGGAATAATTTCTGCCTCCAGGGGAATTGTGCCTCGGAACTCCAGATCTGAACCAACTCCCCGTTCGTTATTCCGGTTGTCAACCCACAACAGCTGTCATTTTGAAATATATTTTGTATCCGTTTTATTTCAGTAGCATTAAATTATAGTCGCTTCAATTGAATATAACATTAATAATATGTTTTAAAATAATAGACTTGGTAACTGAAGTTAGTGAATAGGTGATTTTTAATATTTATTTGAAAGAAAAGTAAAGAATATTTGCTTTAAAGAATATTTGTTTTTGTTGTAAAGCTTTTGATGTAAAGTATATTTGTTTGGAGCTAAGTAATTATACTTAATGTACAGTTTCTCGAAATAAATACCTACATAAAAAAATGAAATACCTAATTATTAGGAGTAAAGTGACTCCATTTAGCTCTAAGTTACAGAAGGCTGTGACGCTAATTTTCAGTGGAGCCGCAAGGACAAAAGATTACAATGTGCCTAATAACGCTCGTAATGATGCTCCAAAGAATAAAGGTAGAATATTATTACATCCAAACTTGAAGAGACTCCAAAATTGTTTATAAGAAATACTGTTCGAAATCTATCTTATGCCTGGCTGTTGCAGCCGTTACAGGTGTCTATTTTATAGTCTGTAGTTTTATGTATTTTGTGTATGAACGACATAAAGATACTCATGTTGTGTGCACTAATTATTGGATTATCTATACAAATAAATAAAATTGAAGTGTCTGTTTGTAATGTCAAAATAACAAGTTTTTACTAAATGGGTATAAATGTATATCAAGTACCAATAACAAAAACACAATTGAAAAATTTTTTGTCTGTCTGTCTGTCTGTCTAATCTTCGGATCGGCTAGACCGATTTTGACGGGACTTTCATTAATAGATAGCTAATTATATAAGGTATAACAAAGGCTACTTTTTATCAAGATCTTGCCAAAAGTTACTATTCCACGCGGACGAAGTCGCGGGCACAGCTAGTAGTTTACTACAATACTAACTGATTTAACTATAATCCGTGCTGTGTACCTACCGTCTATTGAATAAACAAATAAAGTCTTGATTTCAGCTACTATACAATAGCAGCAGTTAAAATTCATAAGAGTTTTCATTCTTTCTCAATAATAGGCGATAAAAATCATATATCCGTGCATCCAAATTTGTAAACCGTGACTTAAATGGAGATCATTATTCTCACGATCACCGAAAATGGACCGTGTCGGCCTGAAATCATGTTCTATTCAATAAGGCAAACAGCGGCACCACTTCCCATTGTCGTAGGGCCACAGATTTAGTTATCTTTAAAGGGTCTCTACAATCTGTTATGGAGCAACCATACCTCGCCCGGAATTAGTTCGTGTTTGTGCCTTGTTCATTTTTGTTTGTGTGACAGCACCAGCGGCGGCGTAGCGGTTTCTCTGAATGTGGAACCATATTAATTTGGTGAAGTGCTTTATCGTTATGTTGTTATTAGATTATATAGTGAAATTTGCTATTAATTCATTTCATCTTTCAAGTCCTTTGTTTGCTGTCTAACATAGACTTGTTGTTAGTTTTAGTAGTAAGATGGAGCGACTGAGTGTTATGTTGTTACTACTTTAGTAATTGCTATGTTGGTAGCAAATGTGAAACATATAAAAATTTGTAACAAATCTGACATCAGAAGTAGTAATGTAATGTTCATAATGTAAATACAAAAAATATATTCCAGAGTACTTTTATACATTTTGTTTTTGTCAAGGAAGTTTGTAACATTATACTTTGTTAACAACACCAAAATTAATGCAAGAAAAATTTTATCGCGGCTAACAGATTGTTTTAAAGAATAGTTCGAATTTGGTATACTTTGTCTTAATAAAGTAAAAACAGGTCAGTTCAGCTCTAACTTCACTCAAGCTGTATAACTCTTCGATGGATTAAGTAGTCATAGCATCAACACGGTATGTTAAAGACTTTGGGGGTAATTGTCTAAGAAAAAATGTATCACGATCTCCTTTGATTTGACAGCTATTGCGTCCCGAACACAAGACTTTGAACCAATTTCCTTTTATAATAGATAGAGTGATGGATGAACTGCGACTGTCAAATTGAAAGCGATTGCGATAGATTTTTTCTTAGGAAATAACCGCCCTGGTTCGACACTTCTTTGAAATGTAAAGTCACAAATCTAAAATATTCTTTGTTATTGATTTGCGATATTCTTGAATTGGTCTTTCCTTCATATTGGTATACTCCAAGGGCAGAACAGTTACAACTGAACTTATATGTCATTATAGATACGGAGTTTTTATAATTGAGTCGCGTCAGTTACAGGGCTCCGTAACATTGTAGCCTGACAATCGTAAACGGATTCTGAACAATTCCCTTCCCTCGTATGGAAATTGGATATTGTATTGTTCGTCGCTACAACGTGTATTCCGATTGTCAGCCATTTGTCATCGTGTTAATGTGAACAATTTGTTTAGGTTTCGATGGATCCGAGCAAAAATTTCATCACACAATTTATGTTGGAGGAATATATTTCTAGAGTATCTACATTATGATGAAACTCTTTCACTCTTGAATTCAGTGCGGTGAGGGCTTTAGCTTTAGTCTCCTTTTCATTCCATGGATGACGTTAGAGCTAACTAAGGGAGTTTATCACAATTATATCTCCACGAAAAAATGGAAAACTCCTAACAAAACCCTCCACCAGGTGTGACCAACCTGTCGATCGGGATTGACCGGTCAATCGCGAAAGTAAACAGAGCAGGGTTTCAATAGTAAACAGAAGATCTTGAGTCTGATCAAGTTGACCACCCCTGTCTTAATGCTTACCAGCGTGATGTTGTCAAAATTATTTTTCCTAGAGGAAAATATAAAATTCCCACGAGAAAATAAAGACAACGCGGGCGAAGCTGCGTAAAGTAAAGCTAGAAGTATAAACATATTACATAGAGTAGAGTTGTTATAAGCCTGATGGGTCTCATTAGATCCATTATAGATCTGATAGTCAATCAATAGATCTTCAGAGATTGGCTAAACATAGCTATTATTAATAAGGACTTTCTAATATTTTTTAAAAATAATATAGATAAGACATTTATTTTCTAGATAGAATGTAGCATATAAGTTCTCAAAATATGTTATAGCTAGTGATAGTACAAGTTCTTCTAATGCAAATCTTAATTTAAATTTAGATTTAAATTCCAAATATTATACTTGTAATAAATAATATGTCCTTCCGCACATTGCAACCTCGGGGACTTAGTAATACACCAAGATAATAATTAGTTTTATAGTGATGTACTTATCTCTACTTTTTCATGTTTCATTATACATTAATCATTATCGTCACGTTATTAAGTAGACTATAGGAAATCAAAGTATAATCTTCGTTCTGTGTGACAGGGGCAATATTAGATCGAAACAAATATTACTTTTGTACGGTTCACTACCCCATACTGTTATTTGGGTCACGTTATATACTGTCAATAAATCTTAATCTAGTGACTGAACACTACAGGATTGAATTCCACCCGTGGAATTCACCATAAAACTCACTGACAGTTCTGTTCTGTTCTAATGTCCTTCGAGTGAGGTTTTTTCTCTTTGAGTTTCCGTTGGTTTCGTTATATTTCTACAGTTCATCGAGTAATATACTAAAGTGTAAGATAGGATTTAATGGCAGGTGCTAGTTTTGATAATCCGAGGCTACTCGACCCGGGCTGACCACAATCCTGTGGTCAGCGTTCCGTATCTGCTCACTGATCTGACTTTTATTGTTCAACGTTGGATTAGGTTTATTTCAATTTCTGTGGTCGTATTCTCGTAGTACTTTTTAGTATTTCAATTTGAGCTTACGTGGAGATCGTATCATTAAAATGATTTGAAATTGAACAGAGTTCTAATTTCAAATTGATTTATAGAGTTTTGTCTTTGTTATAGACAAGTGAGCTGTTGAAAACATCGCGTGATGATATTACACTTTAATAAAGTAAGTAAAACACTTATCCATTTTCTACTATTTTTAAACGTTTGTCATTTTGACTGACGACGTTCATAAAGTGTTATTTGACTAATAATAAATCACTGCGCATACTCGACACAAAGAAAAGTCAACAAATGTAATTCAGGTCAAGAAATACCTCTTTCCATTATCTGCCCCACCCCACTGATTCTAAGACACAAATTCCTTCGTGTTGAAGTGACAACTGAGGTTCAATTGGTGTGAATGGACTTGCTATTAGTTCACAATAGTCACAGTTACGGACGCGGAAACCTTACTAGTACAATCGATAGCGAGTCCGTCTGTTTGTTATTAAGCGGCGACTCCTGATTTGTGTAGAAAGTAAACTTTGTTTGCTTTATTATATTTGTTTTTGTAAAGGGCTTTGATAGGTGACAGACAGACTGATCAACGAAGAGTGCAAACTATTGGAGCTAGAAGCATGAAATTCAGTACAGAGGGGTTCGTTGACTTGGCGCCCTCTAAGGAAGGATTTTTCAAAATCCCCCCAGGAAGCTTAGAAATCCCCCACCCAAAAAATAAAAAAAATACAGTGTTGAGCTTTATTAAAGCAAAACGTAGTTTGCGAGCACAGCAAGTTGAATTATAAAAAGAATGTAGGCAGTGTAGGCACCAAGGCATATCAAATACGTAAAGTTGTATCAATTACAGGGAATTGCCTTACATGGTGTGAAGGTGAAGTACGGAGAAGACCATATGGTGCCCTTTGATACAAGAGCAAGTGGTGAGCTCTCGTCATCAGAGCCAACATGTTCGCTACACAATTTGCGAAGTTCAGCAAGGGTGTGAAGACCACGCTCTCCGTGGCAACCTTGAATGGTACACCTCCCAGCTGTAGATATCTTTCACGCTATTAGATACGAGTCGAATAAGAGTCCAGCAGTATAATGATACGTTCGTTCCGGGCATTCAAGCGGCTTCCGCAGTGCTACAGCGTGCAATTAGATAGCTAGATAGATAAGATTTAATTTATAATATTTAAGGTTAAACTAACGAAACGAAAACATTATACGAAAACAATATTCAGAAATAAAGATAAATTGCGGCGGGGGAACATTTTCTCGCAGTAATCAGAGCTCGTGTTGCCGCTTTTAGCGAAGACTGCACTGTTCCGACAACAACATTTTCGTGGCTGTTTCTGATAATGTTAAAAGTATAGTGTATACCTGGGCACTAGATCTCTGGATATATGGACAAGAATAAAAACTGGCTAAGTGCGAGTTGGACTCGCCCACCGAGGGTTCCTTACAAACTTACTTAAGTTCCTATGTTTATTTAGGGTTTCAGTTTTTCCTTAATATGTTTTTTTATACAACTTAGTTGGCAAACAAGCAAACTGCCAACCTGATGGTAAGTGGTAACAGTCACCTATAGTACATGTGGCTCTTGTGAGATTCGCAGCAAATCTGCAATCCCCATAACAACCACAGTGTACGTTGCCAATTTGTGACATAAGATGTAAAGTCACGGTACCCAGTAATTTCACTGCCATATTATCTCACCCTTTAAACCGGAACACAGCAAGGCTTTGCGGTAGAAATAGGTAAGACTGTGGTACCCAAGCAGGCGACCCTGGTACAGAGTCTTAATATGTGCTATAAGACATTGTTTTTTGCTAAATTTCAAAATTCTAGGTCAACAGGTTAGGTTAACCCTATAGGTTTTGACTTCGTACAAAATTGGGAGAAGCTCAGACTCTAAATAAAGGATTAGGAAGTAAGGAAAAGAAGAAGAAATTGAATCAGTTCGTTATACGAAATTGAACCATTTAGCTATGTAATCTAGGTCCTTAAATGAAATATGGCTATCGCAATGCTAGGAGATTTAAAGTTCTAGTTGAACATACCAATATCACGTAAAAGGCCATTACTCATGACACCAAGGAGTTATTTTTCAGACTTCGCCGAGAAATAAACTTATGAATCGGCCATAACTCGTGTTTTATGAGGCGTTAAATACAACCTCTGTGAAAGTTGATATCTTAATATACAGGGTGCTATAGTAAAACTGTGTACTTATAAATTATTTGCATTTGTGCGTTTTACATAAATAGAATTATTGCGTTAAATGAAAGGGTGGTGGATTAAATATAGTATGTTTGTTTAAATATTAACTTTTTCCTTACTTTGACAATTACAGACATTATAACGATTAAGAATTCAGCGTTTTCGCTAGCCTTTTGTGAGTTAGCTTTAAGTTAAATTGCTACTGTAATATCACACAGCATAAATAAAGAAAAAAACAACAATGCTGAAGATGCACCATAAGCTTAAGGCAAAGCAGCTACCCAACGTATATGACATAAGGACACTTGTTAAAAATGACTTTGGTAGATAGCAGACTCATATACTCGTGGATCACAGATAGACTCATGTAACAAACATTTCTTTAGTTCGGAGATTGATTTTGTCAGATCAATGCTAACTTACTTACTCCTTTGATTAAATTTGGACGACGCCATCATACAGCTGTAGTGGTTGGCTCACACCCTTCTACCGAAATCAAAACTCCCAATAGTACCGACTTGAATTTTATCAAATATTTGTATATTATGTTGCATGTTATCATTTTTATTCTGTTACTTTTTTTACAATAACAAAAATTGTTAATGATTAACCTGGTAATATTTAGATATTTTTAGGCATCACAAGGCTCATCCTCTATAAAGTGCTCACTGGTTATTTGCTTGTCCTTGAACCAATGAAAGACTTGGATTTGTGCCAATATTCACTGTTTCCTTACATCCGTGGGCTTACTTCAGCTGATAATTTATTATGTGGCTGTCGTATTATTGTTGTTGTTATTCGTCTGTTGGGCAATTTTTTGTGCTGATTTTCATGAAGGCCTCTGCATCATTAGCAAATTCATCATCAGCGAGCTACCGCTATTGGATCTAAATCGTTGCCTTCTACCAATCAGAACACCACAATATCAAGTCTTGAAAGGCAATTATGCATTCTGATTGGTTGATTGCGAGGGCTTAGTTTCGATTTAGCTGTAAATTATTAGTCGAATTGGGCATCAGAAACATTTAAATTCATAAACATCCCACTGCTGGCACGAGTTTCACGAGAGACGGGCAGGAATTAGTCTGTTATACAACGCTGACCAAATAGGTGTTTCCCATCTTTTAGCGGTTTAATTGCGCTATACCCCTCTAGTCGGCTGTTACGACTTCCACGGGTAAAAGGAAGTAGCATCACGATTCTAAATCCGTCACCACATGAATAGGCATTGGCGAAATCTTCATGCTGTATTCAAAGGGCAGTACTTACCGACATGTAGTTGAATTACAGGTTGGTAGGTACGTACCAACTGTGATTCAGTAAACGTGATACGTAATTTAAAAAACATCATAATTTGGAAGAAAGGTAGCAGGCAGCCAGATTTTAAAAAGTTGTATACATCGTAACCGCAAAAACAGGATACCGATAGATGAGCAACACACCTGTGCCATAACAGCAACCTTCTATTAAATTTGTGATTTACATACCTTTAATATTTATTTTTACATACTTTCGTTCGCGTAGTCTACTAGATTGTAGCGGTTTTGTTTTTCCTATACTAAAATGTTTAATAATATAGTGAAATGACGAATTTTTCAATTATTTAATAATTTGTTGAATCTCTTTTCCCCAGTAAAGAATAGAATTCAAAAACAACCACAAAATACTACCACATTCAAATTTTCTGATGACTGAAATAATTAATCATCCTTATTACCAAATTTCATGTATACAATTTAAATAGGTCAATTTTTCTGTACAAACTGTCATCCCCATTTTAAGGGTCCACTTCGTTTTCCATCTGTCGTAGTGTAGAGATATCAAGCTAATTTATATTAAACTAGCTGACCAGGTCACTCGGTGCTGTCGTAGTTATAGAATACAACACCATCTGCTGGATGGTTACCCAACCTTTTTTTTGGAGGGAAATGCGTAACTGTACTATACCCGCCGTTGGCTAGACAGCGAGCGTTGACCACAGAACACAGAAAGTTCTGTGTTCTGTGACGTCGACGGTCAAAGCCCCCGGTCTTCTCCTTGCCCTTATGGGCGCGTATGGTGAGGTCCACACTGCGACTCTACTACCAACGAGCCCGGGCAAGCCTGACCAACCGGTCGGGCTATTGCCAAGGCGGGATTGCCCGAGAACACCAGGGCAATTTCATACATTAAGTCAAATCTAATCAAAATTTATTAAAACGTTACGGAGTTTATCCCGGACAAACATTGTGACACGAGATTGTTGAATATGCATATAGATATTCGGGCCTACGGTCTCTTTCAGCTGTGAAGAAATCAAACATGTTAGTCAAAGGTATCAAAAGATATGACCGTTTATGTCCCATGTTTTGCTATTTTATAAGGGAATCATGAAATTTGGCAAGAAGGTGTGAGAGAGAGAGACGATAACTTAGCATTCCATGGATTCACCGTGCGGGTGCCGGGTCCATCGCGTTGCAGAGATAAGAGCCAAGAGCAGTGCCTGGGGCTTACGACCCAGGTCCAGGTTTAAGTACCTACTTTACAATTTATCAACATTCACCTTCACCACTCCGGCTCCTCTCTCTGCCTAACCATATTTGATACGAATTAAAACCGTAAATAAATACGTACATAGTAAGCAACTTAAGTAAGAGAGCAACTTTAGTAAGCAACTTAAGTAAGTTTCTTTAAATTAAGTAATGAGACAATAGAGACATCCTCTTGCTTATCATTAAGTAGAAAAGATACAGTAAACTTTGTAAGTGATAATATATTGCAAAACCCATTTAATAACAAAGATAATGTAAATCTCATCAACTTGGTGCACCAGAACATTCAAGGAATGTCAGGCAAGGATCTGGAAGTGGAATTATTTTTAAACTGTAGTAATGTTGACATTTTTTGTGTAACTGAACATTGGCTTAAAAGCCATCAGTTTCTATTTAATTTCAGTAATCATTTGGTTGGTAGTTTGTTCAGTCGAGAAAAGTCAATTCGTGGTGGTTCTTTAATAATATTAAATAAAAAGCTGAAATTTAAGGATCGTAAGGATATTATGAGCCTTTCGATTGAGCGAACAATAGAAATAGCCTGCGTGGAGCTGGACCAGATTATTGTATTAAGTGTATACAGGCCTCCTTCAGGATTATATGACCTTTTTGAAGATATTATGGATGAAGTATTGAAAAAAGTGTGTAGTTCCACGAAACAAACCATTGTTTGTGGTGATTTTAATATTAATTTATTAGAAAATTCTAGTTTATCTATTAGGATTAAAAATCTATTTTGGTCATATAACCTTGTAAACTTATTTTTGGAGCCAACCAGAATAACTCAGTCGTCTGCCACATGCATTGACAATATTTATACAAATATTGTTCCTTTAGCAAAAAGAGTTTTTAATAATTTAGAATCTGACCATTCTGGGCAAATTGTTACCATTCCATTTAAACGTAAATGCATAGAAAAACAGAATATCACTGTTGTGCCAAAAACTGTTGGTCGCTTAGAACGGCTGAAAAATAATATTGGTATTAAATTAAATTATATTTAATACTAGCGATGAGTTTAAACTTTATGTGAAAACTTATTCCAAAGTATTCAAAAAAGCGTGCAGGCTTGCTAAATCTAATTATTTAAGCTCAAAAATAAAAAACAGTAATAATAAAATTAAAATGACATGGAATATTATAAATAATGAAACTGGAAAAGCGAAAACTACTAATAATCAATATTGTTTGAATATTGACGGTAAGAAGGTAACAGTTGACACAGAAGTAGCTGCAGAATTTGAAAAGTTCTTTACTGACATTCCAGTCTCAATCACAAAGTCATTGGATTCCTCCCCCGCTATTGCTGAATCTATAATGAAAGATCATGTTGAAGCTTGTAATGATAAATTCAAATTTGTACACATTAGTGGAATGGATATAATAAAATCATTTAAAACTTTGAATATGAAGAAAACTGCGGATCTGTGGGGCAATTCCGTTGATGTTACTAAATCCGTAATTGAAACAATAGCTCCAATACTTGCTAACATTTTTAATGATTGCATTGACTGTGGTGTTTTTCCTGATCTAATGAAGCTGAGTAAAATTATTCCTTTACATAAATGTGGTAGCACATCAGACCCCAGTAATTTTAGACCTATCTCTGTGCTACCTACCTTTAGCAAAATTTTTGAAAAAATAATGTTGGAGCAAATGCAAATTTATTTTAATAGGAACAATCTTCTACACTCTAAACAATTTGGTTTTAGGAGGGGTCGCTCAACAACCGATGCTGGTGTTGAGTTAATACAACATATATTTGAAGCCTGGGAAGACTCACACGATGCGTTAGGCATTTTTTGTGATTTGTCTAAGGCATTTGATTGCGTTTATCACGAAACCTTGATCAGAAAATTACACCACTATGGGTTTCGTGATACTGCACTGGATCTTCTACTCTCTTATCTAAGTGGAAGGATTCAAAAAGTAGACGTCAATGGAAAAGGTCTCAAGGTTCCACAGTTAAAATGGGAGTACCGCAGGGTTCGATTCTTGGTCCTTTTCTTTTTCTTATATATGTCAATGACCTCCCTGATTTTGTACAGGACAGGCATGGGATAGTATTATTTGCAGATGATACTTCACTTTTATTTAAAATTAAAAGAGGATTGCAAATGAATGACGATGTAAATAATTCTATCTCAAGAATTGTTTATTGGTTTAATGTAAACAACCTATCACTTAATGAAGGAAAAACAAAATGTATAAAATTTGTTTTACCCAATGTAAAAGAGGTTCATACCACTGTAAAAAAAAAGGATATAGGTGTTGACCTCGTGGACACCACAGTATTTCTTGGGATCACACTTGATTCTAAGCTGCAATGGGGCCCACATATAGATAAATTGTCAAAGAGACTTAGTTCTGCAGCTCACGCTGTATGGAAAATACGTCAGTTGACTGATGTTGATACAGCAAGACTTGTATATTTTTCTTACTTTCATAGTTTGATGTCATATGGCATTTTGTTGTGGGGAAATGCTGCCGACATTCAGATCGTTTTTGTGCTCCAGAAAAGGGCTATTCGAGCTATCTATAACCTTAAAATGAGAGATTCTTTGCGAGAAAAGTTTAAAGAAATTGGTATTATGACAGTAGCGTCGCAATATATTTATGAGAATCAAATATATGTTCGTAAAAATATTCATTTGTTTTGTAAAAATAGTGATATTCATTCTGTTAATACTAGACAAACGAATATGTTAGCTTTACCAAATACCAGTGTTCACGCTCGAGGAAGAGCGAGTGGCGGCACTGCATTCTAGTCTGTGCAGTGACAGCTTTTTGGCGGCCGGCCGCATGTGACATGTCAGTTGAGTCGAGTCGAAATGTCATGACATTGAATTAGGTTAGGATGATGTCCGGGCATCCATAAAATATAATACACAATAATTAAGCATTATAGTGATTTGCGCGGCGCACCTAATATCGGGGTGCGAAAGCCCGCTTTGTGTTGTGCAAAAGAGTGCCCGCTTTGTGTTCTAATCGCGTGTGTGAGTCGTGGTGGCCTAATAGGCCTTTGTAGTGCTCCGGTCTCCACCGGTGGATCCACTGCAGAACTTCAGGAGCCGCGACTTCCTTCGAGCTAGCTCAGGAAGTCCACCGGCTACGGAGGAGACGGACGGAGACAATTGGAACCAAGGTAAGTAATACCAATTTTCCAAGAGCTGGTATTCGGAGAATAAAATTCAGCAATACAAGTCGGTGAAACGCCGACGTGGTGGAGTCTACTTGGGGCACCACCATCTCTTGGTAGCAGAGCGTGGTTTTTAGATTTGAGTGGTTCTTAGATTTGAGTATTTGATTAGTATTGTACTATTAATATTGTAATCTTGTTGGTTGTCCAAACGGGCAATACATATTAATTGGTTTTGATTGCTGATTTTAAACCGACTACCAGCTCATTTGTGGACCGATCTCCTTAACTAATTGTCATTGTATATGAAAAATTGGGGTTAAATGTCTTTTGTTGTTCTAGTTAAGTTCTAGCATTTACCTATATTTGATTTTGGTTTGTTTTTTCATATCTTTGTTTTGCCCTTGACTATTTTGTTTGTTAAGTTGTAAACTTATACTTGAATTTGATTTGTTTAACAGATTTTGCTGCTAAATGACTTTGCTGTTGTTGTAATACACTATATTGCTGTGTTAAGTTTTAGCATTTACATTTGATTTTGTTTTGTTTGCCTTTGAATATTATGTTTGTTAAGTTATTGACTTAATACTTGAATTTAATTTGTTTGAAAAATTCTGTTGTTAAATGCCTTGTTGTTCTAGTTAAGTTCTAGCATTTATACTTGATTTTGGTTTGTTTATATATTTTGTTCTGCCTTTGAAGTTCCTCCCGATCTGTTTTATTGTCTGCGGTTGTCGGTCTGTTTGTCTGTGTATTATTATAGTGTTTATTAATTTTGGTGCAAAATGGTCCCGCCAGTCAGCCCGCTTAGTGGTGCCCGCGCGGGTGCACAAAAGATTTTGAGATGGTTTGCTAGTGCCGTCGCTTTGGTAGACCGACCAGACCGAGAACAGGCCTTGTTAATTCGGCATGAGGGAGTACCGGCTCGCTTGAAGGAATTGGAGCAGCTTTTCGTTCTTCATCAACAATATTTGCTCGACCACCCAGCCGAGGGTGCCGCTGAGTTGCGGGCAGTCGACCAATTTAATGCCGATTATGATCAGTGTTTTGAACAGGCGGATGTGATTATAAACAAGGCTCAGGCAATCCTTTCCGCCCGGAGGGGTGAGTCGTGCACGCCCGGGGAGGTCAAGCCTACCCCGGCCGGCTTGCTGGGCAGACTGCCCTACTACTTTGGACATCCCAACCTTTGATGGGAACCTGGCTTCTTGGATGGGGTTCATTAACCTCTTTGATAGCCTGGTTCACTCGAGGGACGACCTGTTCCCTAGCCAGAAATTGGCCTATTTGCTCTCTGCCTTACGTGGAGAGGCTGGTGTGCTTGTCCAGCATCTACCTGTCAACGATGACAGTTATGATATTGCAAGGGCGTTGTTGACCGCCCGGTATCAGAATGTTCGCTTGCTAGCGGACACACATGTGGCTGCCATTTTAGGGCTGCCACGAGTATCGCGGGTCTCCTCATTGAGGAAGGAGATTTTGAACCCGCTGCTGAGCGCTATTAACGCGCTCAAACGACTTGATCTACCGGTGGACCAGTGGTCCTTTATTTTGCTCCACCTCATCCTCGATAAGCTTCCCATGGAGATGAAGGGACGCTTCGAACAAAGGTACGGGGGCAATAGTGCCTCGTACCTCCCCCCCTTCTCGGATCTCCTCAGATTTTTGGAGGATGAGTGTCGGATGACCGACCACTTGGATCTGGCTCCTATACCGGGACCGAGTACAGGTCGCTATGAGGCGACCCGGGCAGCGCCACGGAGAGAGCGCCGCCCGTACAAGCAGTATACTGCAGTGCGGCAGAACTCTCCACACAGGGAGAGGCCGTTGCCTTGCAAGTGTTGCAAGCGGGATGGCCATCGTTTGCCGGCCTGTCCCAAATTTGTTGGCCTACGCACCGAGGGGCGTAGGAATATGGCCAAGCAGCGGAATTGGTGCTACCGCTGCCTGGGGGCCCATATGGCATCGGCTTGCCCCCACCCACGAGATTGCCACTGTTGTGGAGGGGCCCATCACCCCCTTTTGTGCTTCAACAATAGAGACACTCGTGAGGTGGTGAGAGAGAGGGACTCGCACACGGGCGGGGGCCCTCCTAGGTCACCCACCTCTCCGAGGAGATCGGAGGGGCGTGCCACCCCTCCGCGGAGATTGGACAGGCGCCCCCCCCTCCAGTGAGAGGATTGGGCACCCCACCCCCCCTACGGGCGGGGGGGATCGACGCGCCGCTTATGAGGCGCCACCGCGGGATTGGGCCGCGGTTATTAGGGAGCCACGCCGGGAGCCGATACGCTTCTCTCCCCCTCTGATGGAGAGACCTCGTTTATCGCGGGCTCCCCCAACTTTCGCCCATCATGGGCACCGCCCGGCCCCCCGATGCCGCTTTGATCGGGGCCAGTACGTGCCGGATTGGGACCCGCTCGAGCGCCTTGAGCGCCCTATTCCTCCGCCGCGCACGCATTTTTCTTCGGACCCCCCTTCCCCCCCGTTGCGGGGAATGCGGGAGGATTTTCACTAAACCAACTGTCGGCTGCAACCCCCCCACAGGAGCAGGTGTTGTTACCAACAGCCTCCGTACAGGTGTGGGGCCCGAGGGGCACCTTTGTTTTAGTTCGCGCCCTTTTGGATACGGGAGCTCAGGGTTGCATTGCCTCCAGCTGGCTGGTCCGGCAGTTGAGTTTGAACACATCTCCATACCTTGAATCGGTACGAGGAATCGGAGACCTGCGGATCCCGGATCCGATCGGTCAGGTTTTGTTCTCCTTCTCCCCCCACTTCTCTTCAGCGCCCAAAATTGGCGCTACCGCGATTGTTTATGAGAAGGTTGTTGGTCAGCTTCCGCAACAGCACGTTTCGCGCGCTGTCGTTGATGCGACATCAGGATTGACCTTGGCTGACCCTTCCTTCCACCGAACCGGTCCGATTCACTTATTGCTCGGTGCCGATGTTCTAGGCCGCGTGTATTGTGGGAAGAGGAGAGAGTTACAGAAGGGTGGGCTGGTAGCCTTATCTACATCGCTTGGGTTTGTAGTGATGGGACCAGTTAGGCATAACCCACCATCTCCATCGGTGGACAGTTACATAACTGTTAGCTCCACCTTATCGGATGTCCTTCAACGGTTTTGGGAGGTGGAAGAGCCACCTACCGTGAAGCGAGTGAACCCCTTGGACGAGGAGTGTGAGTTGTTCTACCAGAACAATACAGGTCGCCTTCACTCGGGACGGCTGATCACTCGTTTGCCCTTTTTGTCAGTTCGCCCCTCACTTGGCAGCTCCCGGCCGTTGGTTGAGAAGCGGCTGCTGTCCATGGAGCGTCGTATGAGTAGGAACTCCGACCTCAAACAGAAGTATGTCGACTTCATGCGAGAATATGAGCAACTGGGGCACATGTCGGTCTCGCGACTGGACTGGCGAAACGAGGAACATAATTTTCTTCCTCACCACGCGGTTTTGAAACCTTCCACCGGGAAGATACGCGTTGTTTTTGATGGGTCAGCTCCTACGTCTACCGGAGTTTCGCTGAATCAATGTCTGCATGCTGGACCGAAGTTGCACCACGAGGTGGGTGATGTATTGACCAACTTCCGTCGCCATGCCGTCGTCTTTGTGACCGATATCCGGATGATGTTTCGGCAGACTGTGATTCACCCGGACGATAGACGATATCAGCTCATATTATGGAGGGAGGATCCCAGGGATCCCATGCTGGTCTACGAGCTGAACACCAATACATACGGTTTGCGTTCGAGCCCCTTTGTGGCAATTCGCTCACTTGTGGAACTCGCTGAACGTGAACGATTACGATACCCTCGCGCATCCTTGGTTCTCAAGGAGGATGCATTTGTTGATGATATTTGTACGGGCTCCTCTAGTGTCGAGGAAGCCTTGATTTTGCGAGATGAACTAATTGCTCTTCTCGGGGCTGGTGGTTATGAACTGAGGAAGTGGATGTCCAACTCACCTCAGCTTTTGTGTGACTTGCCAGACGACCACCAGCAGGAGCCTCATATTTTTGAGAATGCCAACACTCCAGATTTACTGTCTGTTTTGGGAGTGCAATACAGACCTGTCCAGGACACGTTCACCTATCGATTGGAGCTGCCAAGCCCCAAGGTCTGGACGAAACGGTTGGTTTTGTCTACAGTAGCTCGTACCTTTGACCCAAATGGCTGGATTAGTCCCATAGTGTTTTGGATGAAATGCTTCCTACAGGAACTTTGGTCAGCCGAAGTGTCGTGGGATGAGCCCCTCTCGGGCCGTTTGCTGCGAGATTGGGAGTCCTTCATGTTGTCTCTCCCCGACATTAACCGTGTTAGTATCCCTAGACATATACTGCCTAAGGGACGGTTTACGGCCAGCCTTCATGGCTTTTGTGACGCGTCTGAGAGTGGATACGCAGCCGTCGTATATATCCGGACGGTTGATGATAGAGGAGCTGTTAAGCTCCACTTGCTAATTGCTAAGAGTAAGGTTGCTCCACTTCGGACTCGATTAACGATTCCGAAGTTAGAATTGTCTGGAGCTACTCTTCTGGTTCGGTTGATGAACCACGTTGTTGACACCCTGGGACGTAGTGTGGACTTTGAGTCGCTCTTTGCTTGGTCCGACAGTCAGGTTGTCCTGTGTTGGATTAAGAACTCCGTCCACTCCCTGGAAGTATTTGTGGCCAATCGGGTATCCCAAATACAGGCCTCGAAGGCCACGTTGATTTGGCGCCACGTGCCAGGTGAAATAAACCCTGCTGACTGTGCATCACGTGGCAGCGAAGCCCCTCAGCTTATTGACCACACTCTGTGGTGGGGTCCCGACTGGTTGTTACAACCGTCTTGGCCTTCCACACCAGCTGTGGTGAAGGTACCAAATCCGGGCTTGCGTGTTCACGCTGTCGAGACTATGGCGGCTCCAGAGCGGGAATTTTTATTAGACCGCTACAGTTCTCTGGACAAGTTGCTCGGCGTGACCGCTTGGATAAGAAGATTTATACGAAATTGTCGCCGGCCTCAGGACAAAGATTTGTGTCCGGTCCTCTCACCGCAGGAGCGCCAAGATGCTCTTCTGCATTGGGTGCGTATGACCCAGTCTAGAGCGTTTGAACCGGAACTTAAGATTTTCCGTACCGGGACGTCCAAATTGAAGGGACCCTTGGTGCGTTTGACTCCCTTTCTGGATGATAAAGGATTGTTGCGTGTAGGAGGCCGATTGAGGCACGCTAACTTGCCTTATAGATCACGTCATCCCCTGTTGCTCCCCAAGGATGGACCATTGGTGCGATTGTTGATCATTGATCGCCATGTGAAGAATGCTCATGCCGGATGTAATGCATTGACCGCGCTCCTCCAACGGGAGTTTTGGATTTTGTCAGCGCGAAGAATAATCCGATCTGTTATCTTTCGATGTCTGCCCTGCTATCGTTTACGCCCCGAGACGATGCAGCCCCAAATGGGTGATTTGCCTGCTGATCGTGTGAATGAATCGATGACCTTCTTAGGAGTTGGAACTGATTTCGCGGGACCGTTCACTATAAAAACGTCGCGACTCCGTAATGCTAAGACTGAAAAGGCTTATTTGTGTGTGTTTGTTTGTTTGGCCACTAAAGCCGTTCATTTGGAGGTGGTGAGTGCACTCACCATGGACGCTTTCTTAGCAGCGTTAGGCAGATTTGTCTCCCGCCGGGGACTGCCTTCTCTAATTCGGTCCGATTGTGGGACGAACTTCAAGGGCACTGATAGACATATAAGAGAAGTTTGTGAATTTTTAGATAAAAATAATATTGAGATCGGATCCACACTCTCCCGTAGGGGGGTAACATGGCGATACTCCCCGCCGTCTTGCCCTCACTGGGGAGGGATTTTTGAATCTGTTGTAAAGGCCACCAAGACTCACCTTCGCCGCGTTATTGGGGAGACTATTCTCACGTTTGAGGAACTCGCGACGGTGTTTCATAAGATTGAGGCGGTTCTCAACTCGCGTCCGTTATGTCCGTTGTCTACCGACGCGAACGATTTGCAGGCCCTCACGCCGGGCCATTTCTTGATAGGCAGACCACTTAACGCCCTGCCCGAGTATCCTTATAGAGATGTCAATCCAGGACGCCTTTCGCGGTTTGAGTTGCTCCAGCAGCTTACCCAGAGCTTCTGGCGCCGCTGGCACCTTGAATATTTACACATTTTGCAACAGCGCGTTAAGTGGTCAGATAAGACAAACCCACCGAGGGTTGGAGACCTCGTGTTAGTGAAGGACCCAAACCTGCCACCCTTACGTTGGCGTCGCGGACGCATTGTCCAACTTACTCTAGGGTCTGATGGTGTGCCCAGGTTTGCCGAGGTCCTAGTTGGGGATTCTGTTTTGAAGCGCGCGGTCGCTACTCTTTCTCGCCTCCCCTTAGACTGATTTGGCGGACAGTCCGGGACTGTCCGGAGCGGGGGGATGTTCACGCTCGAGGAAGAGCGAGTGGCGGCACTGCATTCTAGTCTGTGCAGTGACAGCTTTTTTGGCGGCCGGCCGCATGTGACATGTCAGTTGAGTCGAGTCGAAATGTCATGACATTGAATTAGGTTAGGATGATGTCCGGGCATCCATAAAATATAATACACAATAATTAATCATTATAGTGATTTGCGCGGCGCACCTAATATCGGGGTGCGAAAGCCCGCTTTGTGTTGTGCAAAAGAGTGCCCGCTTTGTGTTCTAATCGCGTGTGTGAGTCGTGGTGGCCTAATAGGTCTTTGTAGTGCTCCGGTCTCCACCGGTGGATCCACTGCAGAACTTCAGGAGCCGCGACTTCCTTCGAGCTAGCTCAGGAAGTCCACCGGCTACGGAGGAGACGGACGGAGACAATTGGAACCAAGGTAAGTAATACCAATTTTCCAAGAGCTGGTATTCGGAGAATAAAATTCAGCAATACAAGTCGGTGAAACGCCGACGTGGTGGAGTCTACTTGGGGCACCACCAACCAGGCTCCAAAAAATCAATAATTCTTTTAGAGGCCTGTGTATACGTTTCTACAATAAAATACCAAGTTGTATACAAGAACTTAGCTTAAACAAATTTAAAGTTGCAATCAAAGATGTACTTATTAAAAAAGCATATTATAAAGTGTCTGATTACATGACGGACAAAAAAGCTTGGGTTTGAACTCTCATTTCTAATATTTAACAATGTACTGCGTTTTGTTTCAAAGAAACATTCAGTGAGAGCAATTTATAAGTTCACGCACTTCTCTCAGAAATAGCTTATATAATGTGAATTAACACATCTCTTCTTGTAATGGAAGTTGAGCTCAAACTTGCTTTGAGGTCAGCTTCCAATTGACGACCCTGTAACAAAATCAAAATTGTAAATGGCGATTTAAAAGAGGAGATAAAAAATTTTGACCTTTCGAGTTTCTTGCCTGTTCTTCTCGAGAAGGCTCTCCCAATTTCCGAACAGGTGTAGAGTCAACTTTTTTTTTTTTTCATTCCTACTTGTATTTGCAGACATCTTGAGTATATTCAGGATGTATGCACATACAAGGTTAATATGATTTCATTAAATTAGATTGTTTTGCTTTGTTTTGACGTCAATAAGTGTCTGTAAAGGCCTATGTTGAATAAAGATTTTTGAATTTGAATTTGAATTAGAGAGTAGGCTCGAGCCCCTCGGTGGGCACATATATGAGACTTGTCCAGTTTTTTATCCAATCAAAGGGCTGTAATTTTAATAACGTCAAACAGATCATTTATACATGTAATCTTTCATTTGTAATGTGAGCCTCCGTTCCAATTCCATACTTCAAAAGCCAAACATGACGGAGTTACATACTACTCCCCATCTTTTGGGAATAGTTAACAAAAATCCGTTCATAGCTACGTCTCCTACTACTTATAATGTACCTGCATGTTATGAAGCTCGATGCGAATGTCGTAAACAAAGACACCTTTTATTAAACCAAACACCTGGCGTCTGTGGTAGTGAAATATTATTAAAGGACGTAAACAAAAGAAAATAAAATCTGTATCCAAAATTCTGATGTAATGACAGCATTGGAAACAGAAACCAACACAAATAAGATGTAACAATGGAAACAAAACACAATTCTTAGTTACATAATTATTCTATCATTATTAGTTTTTAGATATTTTCCTTGAAACGCAAACAAGATTGTTTACGTTTTCTATATATTGGAAAACAGATTCTTGTATTAAACATATATTTTTTCTTTCTTCTTATCAGGAAGAGAAAATTGCGGAAAAAAAATTCAAAATTGCGGGACCTATGGGCATTATGGGACTTGCGAAAATATACGAGTATTTAATCTTGCTCTAGAAGTATGTAGATACTGTCTACGAAGGATTTTTATTGCAAAGGCAAATTATCGTTCGGTTTGGTTCGCTTAACTTTATTGTAGTCGACACTTATTTGCTACAATAAGTAAAGTGTGATATTCAGCAGAACAACTCGAATTAAGTTGATATGTAGTTGTTTCTTGCATTATTATTTTCCTCCAAGTATGTATGTCTTATCGTATAGGTAGTATTATTTATAACTATGTAAATGTTTGTATATTGAAAATGTTTGGATAACATAGATAAAACTTTTTTTATCCCGATAAAAGCCTAGACCCTTCTAAACTCTACGTAAATTACGTTCTTTTGGCTGACAATTTCTGGTCTCGTAGAATGACATCCCACCCCATCCACCTCTTACTCCGATAGTAAATTATTAATGATTTTAGGTTTATTACAATATCAAGACAAAACAAAGAAGGTATTTCTATTGCTTATTTTTATACAAAAATATACTAATTCGAATGTGATGGATGAGCTTGCATGTTTTGGCAGGGTTTTTAACCACTAATATTCTTCTTCGAATATTTTTTGGGTTCCGTACGTCCGAATAAAAAAACGGAACCCTTATAGGATCACTCGTGTGTCCGTCTGTCTGTCGGTCACAGTCAATTTTCTCCGGATCTACTAGACCGATTAAGTTGAAATTTGGTACATATAACATCTACATCTGTGACCCAAACGCAGAGGTGTGACGTGAATAGATGAAATCTGTATATAGGAGGTCATTTTTGGCATGAAAAACATTCTATTAAGTTGGTCGTGTTGTTTTTAGATAGACTAGTTATTAAGTTTGGTATAAAAAAAGGAAATTTGGGATTATCTTGTAATCAGGATTGTCAAACCTCAGTGTTCACTGTTCAATCTTACTTATACTTTAATCAAACTAACAAAGTCTCGATATTTTGTAACTCAACGATCGTGGTGTCTGTTTACTGCAGAAGACTTTTACACCTCAATAAATGCCCAAGTTCAGGCGAAACAACAAAAGTTATCTAAGGAGCTCGTAATTAAGAAGCAGGACATACAATTTATGACGCGCAATATTACGCTTACATACTTAGCTTTACGGTCTTTGCTGGGTTGATAGGTACATTTCTCAAGGGAATTTCGTAATATGTATTATACTAAAGGAGCCTAATTAAATATATTTTCCAGAATATTTGTTAGTGGTAAATTGGATCATGATATTTTACATAATAACGTGCATACAAAAACGCACTAGCGTAAAGGTAGCCCTGTATGTACTCGTAAGTGCCCTATACTATACCATTTTATGTGCAAAGTGTTCAACAAACTTTCTTGTAAGATCGCTGCTAATGCGTTCTTTCTTGGAAATGGAGCGGCAAATTTTGCGTTCAAAATTGGAATTGCTCGCGAAATTATTTTCCAGCTCAAAGAAGTTTTAAATGGAGGAGTGCGACATAGGGCCATGTACAGCAAACGTAAGATTTTGCAAGCTATATTCATTCATATAGCTGTCGCCTCTCAAACCTATGACCTTACATCGCCCTAGTTGTGGTTGAAACGAATCATATTCTGAATCGAGTAGGTTTGACCAAGGCTGATTGTTGCACGTATTACGTCACGTATTACGTTACGTAATCTATAGATTCGATGAAGTTGTGCTTTTCCTTAAATATAAATCTAATCCTCTGGTGCTTTAAGAAACGTGATCTTATATTTTTTTGCGTAAGAGTTACTTATTACAGAGATTTTCAAAACTAAATCTAAATATTTAATTATTATATCAGCTTGGAAACTCTCATAGAGCGATAATAGCTTACCATTGAGAGCGAAAATAATATCCAGAAGGTTTGTTTTCAACGTGTTTCAAATATTTAGTTTAAAATATTAAAGCATTTATCAAAATCAGATAAAAAAAATATGGTTAAAAAGAGTACCTTGTGCTACGAACTATGTGCCTACTAAACTGTTTAGGGGATTTAAATTTACACTGCCAACTCAATTCATAGAAAGCATTCAATTTGTTTCTGTTTAGTGCGCAAGTGAAACCGTATCAAATGAATATTTTGATTGCTTCTAAAAATAGGTTGGTTCACTTTTATCAGACATTTTATGGGTACATTATAGAGAAGTTCACTTCCAATGGAAGCTATAAAATGAAAAATAAAAATAACTCTTGCATTCCTGCAGTGCTATTGTAGGCACGGTGCACAGTGAAGGTAGATTGCAGTATGACAACACATTTCACATTTTCATATATAATGTATAATATTTGCAATTAAAAATAATCAATGGACCAGTTTATTTAGAAGTTACGAAAAAATACGCAAGGCAAATTTTTTTTTCAATAAACAGCTTCGACTCGTAGTATTAACTTTTATTTAAAAACGCTTATATAAATTACCTACTATAGGTACTTGTACCAACAATGGCCTAATACTAAAATAAAAAATTTTTTTTAGTGGATCCATTCACTGTTCCCTAGGTTACTCTGATCATAAATTAGTGTGCCACTATGATAAACAGGTTTCTTAATAGCAAAATATTGTATCAGCTTGTGATTATTTTTTACAATATAGTTATAATTGTACACTGTGTACATATAAACTACATATTCTTAAAGTACAACTAACTTTAGTTTCGCCCCAAAAGGTTGACTAGCAGGAAATGCCTAATAGTATTAGGACTTTGTGCTCGTTTTCTACATGAGGTATTAAATAAAATATATAAATATACATATTAAACGGTGAGGTATACTGCATTGCAACGTTTACTATGCGCCTATATCGTGACTGTTACAAATTAAATTCACCAAAGAAAAATGTGGACTTAGAGATTTAACACTATTCCGAGTAGCTGCTTGATTTTCACGTTTTTTGGCGACACTTTCGGTTGTATTGTAAAAATCTGCTCAAACGATTATGGCATGCGCTCTGAATTCGTAAATCGGGTCACATTGTTGAAAGCGGCTTATTTACGAACGAAATTTCCGTGCCAAAGTAGCTTCAATTAACCTTTTTGGCAACAAAGAGGCAACTGGTTTTGCCAGAAAGCTTCAAATGGATGTAGGTATGTTTGATTTTTATTCATGAAAATTTCCTTTGACTTGTTTATAAATTATTTGCTATAAAAAGGGTCAAGATACAAATAAACGGTTTTCGAAAGACGATATCTCTTCGAATGATGCTACAAAGTAGTTTTTGCGGTTACTTATTATAATCATCGGTCATCACATCCGCATAAAAGAGGGGGCTTTGACCATCCTAGTTTTGATGGCACTGGGCCAACGTGATGGAGGGTGTGACTCAAATCCCTTATTATTGGGGAGGTTTTTGCTCGGTAGTAATATTGTAGTGATAATGCGGTGATGATAAAATTATAATAATTACTTATATATCAATCAAAGGGGTTGCCATTATGTATGGATTTCAATATCAATATATAAATTCTACAGAAAAGAAGAATGAGATAAGAATGATAAGATGGATACTAAAGTATCAGTGAGAGAAAAGATGTGAAGGAACACAGATAAGCGTAGTATGGGCATGTGATGAGGAGGGATGAGAAAAGAGCTATGGACGTGAATGTGGACTGAAGTGAGGGAACACGAAGACCCAAGAAAGTATATGCATGCGAAGAATGGATGACGTCTGATAGAGGCGAATGAAAGAAGACAACCTGTTGTTAAAGACGTAGTTTCAATAATGGTTTTAATTAATGAGAGGCATATGTTGAAGAGTATTGTTTTAATGCATTTCACAATAAATAAATTAATTATTACTCTATCAGTCTAGTAAACATACAATTGCTTAGAAACAACGTTTAAGCTAATTAGTTTGCGGCTTATTTTGCAAATATATTTTAACTTCCACAAAAGCGGTATTTATGTAGCTCAAGGGACTACCTAACCCGGCTCGTAATGAATTAATGAATACGAGATTGGGTCGGAGTTACAGTCGACGAAACAAAGATACAGCAACAATCTTTATTTCTAAGTGTAAATTAAATATAAATTACCTAGAAGTTTCTTTTATTTGCACGGTTAGACACATTTGAATGAAACACTCAAGCATTTTAATAATTTAGTCCAACGCGCGTTGGTGTGAAGGCTTTTGCCCCCATTGAAAGATAGAATTAAGTTTTCCTCTAAGTAAAATAAATAAAAGGTAAGTATAAAAGTAAGTAGTTAGGTACCGGACAAAAAATAAAAACAGAAAGATGGAATACGGAACGATATGATTAGATTTGAAAGATTTGAAGGTACCAATTTAGTTAGAAGTTGCAAGGACTTACCAATAATTTAGATGTGTTTAGGCAAATAAAATTGTCTGTCATCGAACTAAGCATCTGAGCTTCTGTATTAGTCAGTATACACAAAGCAAATTTGAGTCAAATTAAAGTTTCATTCTAGACACCCTACATCGAAAAGTTATAGCTACGTCAATGGGTAATAATACAACATTTTATGAAAACAATGCTTAAAAAGAAACTGTGAATTCTAATCGCATTAGTACAGATTACATAATACTAGTACTATTAGTTTTAATGGTAAGTCTAACGGGCGTAAACAACAGAAAGTTACTCTAAATGCTGATTATTTTTCTAGCAGGATTAGCTGGACATACATATGCACCGCACCATGCATAAATCCTTTACTAAACTTCCTTTACTAAAGTATCCTTTACTAAAGTGAATAAAAAGAACATTTTATTCACTTTAAATATCAATTAAATATTTCTTTCTTTGCGTCAGTGCCAACATCACGTTAGTCCTGAAGCATGTAAATAATATTTATTGAAAAAAATCGCAATTAAATTTAAATCGGTGTATTTCGAGAATCTCCGATGGCTCGTTGACAGCATATAGATTTACGACCTTCTTGCGTTTGAGTTTGACATTACTTTGACAACGGCGGAAAATGTCGGTCTGTGATGTGACAGCTACGTGACCGCCATTTTGGAAATATTCCAAACGAATAAATAGCCTAGTTTCTATCGAAAGAAATACAGAGGAACCCACGAATTCAATTTTAACTTTTTTCGAGTCCATGACAATGGGTATAGTAAATAGTACATTATACGTATCGTTTCGTACATTTATATGTATGTATATTTTGGCAAATTCATTAACAAATTTTAGAAATAAACTTCTGGAAGCTTACGTCTTCTTCATCATATTTATCCAACCCAGGGCAAACCAGGGGAAATTTCAAATGTGCCAAGAGTTTAGTTTAACAAGGTAAAAAGAGATTTTTACCTTGTTAAACTAAAGTAAATGGTATACACTGTAAATAACGATGAATTAAAATAAAAAAATAACAATGTAAAATCATTAGCATTGACTTTATGTATGTATTTGAATTATTGGTTTTCAATATTTGTGTTTTTTTCAGTGCAAATGTATAGTTAAGTAAGTAGTAGTAAATAGTTTAAGATTTTTTTTCTCGGCCATCCTGATTTTAGTAACCTTCATTTTTATCAATTGTTTTTTCACTGATGGAAAAAAGAAGTATATGTTATGTTATAAGTAACATGACTACAAAACTAAAACACAAAACATTTTTCCAAAGATACTTTACAAGTAAATTAAAGCTACGAAATGCACAAGTTCAACCAACCAAAAGTTTTGATATCTCCAGAATTTGCCTAAGGTCGCAGCTTCTAAAATCAATGGCTTTCGCGTATTGATCTGCGAGCTGCGTAAAAAAAACGTGCAAGTTGCATAGAGCGATAATTTTTTTCCCCAACTTTGTGAATGAGCTTATTTCCATTGTGGGAACACGTATGTGGGGCAGGGGTGCCGCTATGGACACACGTGTTCCTACTACGCCGTTTATTTTTACGGCCACGACCGCACTTAGGGGGGCTATTCTCGCGGTTTCTTTCTAAATTCGCATGCGCAATTCGCTGTACATTGCTGCTACAACGCACGACTTGGCTGAGTATGCCAGTCCAAAGCATTAGGAAGTTGACAATAACATTATTTGCAATGTCAGTGTAAATCAATTGGGTTGTTTCAGTATAATATCTCATACTTAACTCGTTTTGGATCGACGCCGGCACAAAATGATCGCCTAGATCAGTGGTTTCATAACCTTTTAGTAACGAGGGACCATTTTACAAATATCTTTCTACCCATGGACCATCAACACTGGACCAATATACAGAATGTTAATGTAGAGTTGCTTGTTATATCTATAATATTATTTTTCGGATGGCTTCGCGGATCACTTCGGCTGCTTCTAGGGACCACCAGTGGTCCGCGGATCACCGGTTAAGGACCACTGGCCTAGATCAATATTAAAACTGCAGTGAGAGCTAGATGGCACTATGCGCTGCAAAAGCGAAGACTCTGTTTTGTTGTTATTTGAACCTTACTCTATGTGATCATGGTAAAACCCCTGAACTATTTCAATCAAATTTTCACTTGTATGTCTTTTTGTCTATTTAACACTTAAAAATAAACTTGACATTGTCCTTCGTTGACGAACATTATAATATATTATATTATAATGTTAACATGTTATTGTTAACGTTTTGTTTTTTTTAAATAGAAATAGATAGACGTAAGCACGCAGCAATGTAAAACGTAATTTTATTACGGACGTAGAGAGTGGCACCGCTAATATTGGTATAAACTCATTGAGCTCTTATACCACGCAGCGCTGTTTGGATTAAGATTAAAATTATGTGAGGGCTTACTGAAATGATTCTGAATGAATTTATTGGGATTCGCTCCTTTAAATAAAACGACCAAGTTAAAAATACGGGGAGTTTAACACAATTACAGACATAAATTATTTGTTAAAATACACTGGCGTAAATAAACTATGCACATTCCAAATTTTTTTCAGAACTTGCATAAGTACAAGATGTTGAAATTAACAGCTTAAAGAAACAAAAAAGCAAATTCAGCGATCTTGGTCTTGCAGTCTTGCGAGACTCTTGCTGCAAGACCGAGTCCTAGACCAACACCAAGACTGACCCATGTAAGATTTGAGCAAGTCTTTTCTTTTTCATTTATTTGAGATGAACACTGCAAATGATAATCATTATAAATCATCCATTATCTCCGAAGTGATCGTTCTGAGGTGAATTATTTATGTCATTGCGGTCTTTATACGATACGATCGCACACTACTGCACCGCAATTCCTAACTCCGTGTATGAAGGACTCTCATCATCATCATTACAGCCCCCACCGAGGGGCACGAGCCTACCCTGACCAGTTATGGTAGGGCGATTAGGCCTTAGTCAAACCACGCTGGCCCAGTGCGGATTGGTTGACTTCACATACACCTTTGAATTACTTCGCAGGTGTATGCAGGTTTCGTCACGATGTTTTCCTTCACCGTAGGAGCGTCAGATAAATTTTAATGTAGGTACATATGAAATTCGTGAAACGAAAAACACATTAGTACCTACATGGCAGGATCGATCGCGGGCCTCCCGATTCTACTCGGAGCACAGTCCAGTGCCGGGGCCACAGCGCCACCGACGCTCTTAGGACTCTATTGTTACTTAACTCCCGAGCGCTGCGAGGATGTTAAGAGTTCTGGGTGTAGCGTGGGATTGAAGCTTATCCAAGACTAAGACTGCTTTGTTACAGAGGAAAATACTTTACTTTCCGCACCATCTGCGAGAAAATAGAAACAAACACGTAAACATTACAACATTTATTTAAAATCATATTAATTTAATATTAAGGCGATTCATACACTGCCACGCACCACGGAGCGTAGCGCGTGAATGCGTGTTCTTACGTTGCTTGTAAGTATCTCCGTTTGTACAGAAAACACGCACAGTCCAACACACAGAAAACGCGGTGAAAGACGCACCCACGCGCGTAGGTGCGCGCGCGACGCAAGGTATGGCACACCGACACCCAGTTTCTGAAAGGCTATTCAGCGATAAAATTAACTAACAAGCTGTCAATCTAATGCTAACTATGAATTGAGTTGCTGAAAGCTAAATCAATTTATCACTGTGTTAGTTGACACAGCTGTCAAATTTATTGCAAAATTATTAAGGAAAGACCCATTTTGGATTTCCAAAATACATATGAATAAGACAAAACATATAATTTCAGCAATGTGACCGTGTCTAAAAATATTTCTCACGAGAAATCAAATTTTTAGAGATAAGTAAATTTTGGCTAACCAACGTTTCGGAAACTCAAATTGATTTGACACTGCTGTTAAGATGACATGGATGTTAGTTGAACAATATTTTGATCAGCCTTTCAGAAACTGGGGGCAAGTGTCGCAGTGCCGTGCGTAAAAAAGCCGCATGATGATGCGGATCTGCACTCCCGCAAGTACGCGCGTAGCTGCGTCGACACTCATGATGCAGCGTGGTGCGTGGCAGTGTGTTAATCCCCTAGTTGTGATAGGCGATTTAAATAAATAAGAAAATGCGTGATATAACTTTAAATTCACCAAATCGGTTTTAAACTAAATAGTTTTGCTTTAGATCGGGGCATCTGGGTCATTCTCTAATTAATTCAACCTCGAAGAAAACCACAAATGTGTAAAATGATATACAAATTATTTTTGCATAAAAAATTGTTCCGGTGCGATTTCTTGTCTGATCTCAAAATGCAGTTTATAAATGGTTATTTTAAGATACGTACTTATCTCTTCTATGATTCAATCGCGTAAACACAGCTAAAATAGCCCATGACTTATGTTGTATTTGGAGGACGAACAAATTTCATCGCTTCCTTTCAACAGATTCTACCACGCTTTTAATATTTATATAATAAACTTGCTTTCCGCTCGCGGCTTTGCCTGCGTTATTATTGTTTTCCCTTGGAAATTTATATTTTCCCGTAAAATAATTTTGTAGCCTATTACATAGAAGACTGTTATTCATATTTAGGACACAAACTTAAAGAACATTTGAAGTCGAAGCTCTTCAGTGTTTATTATATTATGCAAAATGTTAGTACTGCCATGTACTGCGAATGATAAGTCATAGTGACGGTTCAAGAAATTTGGGATCTGATAGTGTGGCTATCTTTTAATCTATCCTATAATCAGCGGGAATAAATCAACTTGTGAAAAACATTCAGATAAGTATTGTATTTCAATAAAAATATTAATTAACTGATATTTTCAACCATTAAAATCATCTATTAACTATTAACTTTCGACTAATATTTTTTTTCAACCATCAACGCCACCTCTATTTCACAGTCACATTAACATAGCTTCGTCTCAACTTGTAGTCGTTTCAACTGAGTACATCAAAAAAATATTGTTCCCTAAAGATCTCTAAAACAATGCAACAGACAGTTTAAAGTTCCACAGAGTGTCAGCACGGCGCGGCTATTCAAAACGAGTAATTAGCATAGGAAGTTCACACATTTACTAGGAGTAATTATAAACGTGTGGCGTTATTAATTAACTGGAAGGATTTAATGAGCATTAATCGTTTCGTCGGCGAAATTTTGTAGATCATTTTCATGAGATTTTAATGGCGGGGTTGATGGAGCAATTTTTATGAATTGAGCTGATGAAATGAATTTGAGCTTTTGTTTCGCTTAGTCATTATTTACTGCAAAGAAAAAGTAGCTTACGTACAGGGCGCACTTAATGTAACATGGCGTTCTCTGCCAGACTACGGAAATTTACGACGATTGTATTTGTCGAAATAAAATTGTGAAAACATGGAAGATGATCTGTTTTGATAATAAAATATTTTCTCTAATAAATGTATGCTATGCAATAATATTGTCTTCTTTCAATTGCCTCTATCCTACGTCATTTAAGCACTTACGTTCTCCGCAAAAGTAAAAATGATTATAGACTATAAATGTAAAACTAAAAAATATCTGCCAAGTGCGAGTTGAAGTCGCACACCGAGAGTTCGGTACAAATGTATTGTAGTATAATGTAAAGTTCCTAATTATGTAAATATTTACGGTTTTCAGATTTTTTTTAAGGCGCTACATCCCCGTTTTCTCACAATTTTGATTTACTGTACCGCCAAATAATATATATATAAAATATACAGTTCTAAAATTCATATATAATATTGTTGAACATTTTGTCTAAACATTTAATTATACATGATTAATAATATTTCACTCCATAGAAACCCAAAGATCACTCTGTTGAATATTTTAAAACAGCATTGAATCAGTTAATACAATAATAAATGACATGAAATTTTTTATTGTATAGAAAATTTCAAAACACATTTTTCATTTTACTTATTTTCTAATATAGCCATACAGCCTTCAAGGCTAAGTCGCCTTACAAATCTGAGAACTTAATTTAGAAATTAGGTATTAATATTATTTCAATTGTCTATATCAGACTGCCTGAGGTACAAGGAATTTCATTTAGTATACTCCAGTTTTTCACAAATCGATTAAAATGTGTAAAAAGTAACCTTTTTGTTCGTTCACAGCGCGTAAGCGACATTAGAAGCTATGCAATTGACGCTTGACGACACGGTTAGCGCAGAGGTCGAGTGATCGCCTACTGCGCAACGGGTCGCGGGTTCGATTCCCGCACGGGACAGATGTTTTGTATGGCCTACAGAAGTTTGTTCCGGTCTGGGCGTATGTGCATGTGATATTCTATGTTTGTAACTGCACCCACGATACAGGAGAAAATCCTAGTGTGAGGCGACAATTTTTAAAAAAAACAAAAAAAAAAAATTATCAACTATATTACCTTGCAATAAAGCAGTCCCAGTGCACGAGTAGATTTCCTGGGAAACCTCGCCTTACATGTGCTTTGCCTTTGCTTTGATCTTGCTTTTTGCCAAATTTCATAATTTAAGGTCAACGGGAAGTGCTGTATAAGGTTTTGATTCCAAAATTTGCGAAAATATGCTACATAAACGAACATAATCTGTTGATACAAAAAGGATTTTTTCACGGCTGAAAGAGACCGTAGTCCTGAGTATTTGATATAAATTTCAGTTTAATATCTCTACGCGTTCCCGAGAAGAAAAAGGATTTTGGACGGACGGACGGACGGACAACAAAGTGGTTCCGTTTAAAAAAACCTATAGGGGTTCCGTTTTTTCCTTTTGCGGTACGGAACCATAAAAAAAGTAAATGTGAAAATATTCAGATACTTTTCATATCATGCAAAAACGGTCGAACGAATTAAGATGCTATGTAAGGCATCATACTTAGCCGGATTAAATTGACGAATAGGATTGTCCAAGTGACAAATAACGGCTTTACTTACAAACGTTAATTAATCCAGCCTCCTGGCATGACCACCGAAACACGATATTATAAAACGATATATCGATATAAACTGTTAAAAAAGTTAGACTTTTTAGTTATCTTGAAGTTTTGAGTATGTTTTGGATATTAGTATGGTTATTTTGTGCAAATATTAGATGAAGAAAGAAAGAAAGAAAATTTCAAGAAAGCCATTACATCCACAGTTCATAACGTTTTAACATTTTACCATATGAAATAAAGAAAGAAAGAAAGAAAAATATTTATTTCATATCACATCAAACATAAATTTCATCTAACATAAATAAATAAGGCGATGATGTGACATAAAAAAGGGGTCCCACTCAGCATATGTCAAGATACTGTACGCATCTTGATGCTGGTCTTCCGTGGAAACCTTTCCCCTAGGTAACCGCACACATCGACGTATCCATAATGCGCTGGTTGAGAACAGTCAATTGGTTTTAAAACTAATTAGGACACAATTTGGTATACACCATGATCAGACAAAAACATAGAACACACTTTATAAAAACACCCTAATATTTGAACCTATGGACAGTTAGGTGGTTAAACAAGACAAATTAACTCAGCGTAATATAAATTATAATCTAAGATGCAAGCCGTGACAATTACAAGTAACTAACAAATCAACCTAATGTACTCGTAAATAACCATGTGGACTGCTACAAACTGTTGGATTGTTGTTTTAGCAGAACATATTTTTTATAGTTATATATTTTTTATAGTTATATTTAAATGCATAACGGGATGACGAGTTCCTTAGTGGTGGGGGAATATTGTTCCAACATTTTGTAGCAGCGTAGCGAAAGCTACCGCGAAATGCAGCTGTGTTGTACTTGGGACATTAATTTTATGGCATTTCTGACTGGTCGCTTAGAGAAAATTAACTTATCAAAGAGATATGGTGGAGTATGGGATTGAACTATACCGAATAACAAACTAGCGAAGTGAAGTGAGCGTCGAGACTCTATTGCTAGTAAATTACTCTGGTTGAGAAAGGGCGTGACATGGGCTCTGGGTGGAATATGGAAACAAAAGCGTGCGCAAGCATTTTGAACACGCTGGATTACTCTCTTGGTATATTTATATAGACAATTTCCTATAACTGTGTCCGCGTAGTTAAGTTTAGAGAGTATTAACGTTTCACAAATTTTTATGCGCATCTCTACATTCAGGAAGGGACGCACCTTATAGAGGACTTTTAACCTATAAAAGCAGGTTTTAACTGTCTCTAGAACGTGGTTATGAAACTTTAACCTATTGTCCAGCAACACACCCAGGGTTCTAGCTTCTCGGACCTCCTGGACTTTCTCATCTCCAATTTTGATTTCCGGTCTAAAATTTATAAATTTACTGATTTGTAGCTTCGTGCCAAGCACCAAATATTTGCACTTTGCAGGATTAAGAGAGAGACCGTTACTTTTTGCCCAGCTAAGCACATTGCGAAGGTCTTGGTTCAGCAAATCTATAGCGGATTGTGTTGAACCGGGCTCAAAAGATAAATAGACCTGTAGGTCATCAGCATACAAATGAAATTGGCAGTGCTGAAAGCAATCAACAACGTCTGCGCTGTACAAATTAAAAAGGATAGGTGCCAGGATTGATCCCTGAGGAATGCCTTGTCGAACTGGAACCGATTCTGAAAGCGAGGTAACGCCATATTTGTTACACGTTTCTACTCGCTGAGTACGATCACTGAGGTAACTGTCAAACCATTTTATAGCATTGTTATCAAAGCCAAAGGATGCAAGTTTGAAATATATATATACATATCGTGTTTTGGTGTTCATACTACGGGGGCTAGTTAAATTTATCAGTTTATTGCGTTAATTCTCTTCATTGAAAATTCGACTTATGTTAGAATAAGAAAAAATATAGTTTAACTAATCCAAGCTTAATAAACGCGAAGAAGTTAATGTTACAGAAACTATAGTCATAAAATATCAACCATTACACACGAAAAGTTGGTGAAGGCGTGTATAAATGAAATCATGCTAACACGACAAATAAACTAAACAAGCTCACAAGAATAAGGCTAAGGTCACGTTAAGTTATTCATAAAGGACCGACAGAGGTCTAGGATTGGTCGACCAAATATTAATCCGGAATAAGTGATCCACTTGTAAAATATTAAGTACAGAGAAGTGTGCTTTCAGACGTCCGACTTTTAATGGTCGAAATGAGGTGTTACTACGATTGTTTAGGGCAAGGTTAAAACAATATTGAAAATTTGAGTTACATGCACCACAATAGACATGTTTTCATTTTTAACCAGGTACCTTAAATAAAAAACGATTTCGACGCTTTTCATTTTCTACAACGTCTTATGTATTTTTTCGGATTTTAGAAGTGGTTATTTACCGAAATATTCGAGAAACACATCGACATATTAATATGAAGGATTTCCAACCAGGAGTTACCTTTGCGTTGTTCATAAAACACCTGCAGTGTTGAGCAGCAGTTGAGTGCAAATCGGACTCGCGCACCGGGGGTTCCGTACAAAGTTATTTAAGTATTATGAGCATTGATTTACTACCAAACGTAGATAGAGCACTTCATACAAAAATGCGCTTGAAATCTGTCACCTAATCGACTATACATTTGTACTCGCTGATATATTGTTGAATATTCACGCCCGAATTAAAATTACCATAAAGAAAAGACCGTATTTATCGAATTCAACCTTATTCTACATTATTACGGCAACTTTTTTAAGTACAACCGTGTGAAGTTATCATTTCATACCTAGCCACAGATCAATTGACGTTTTAGTAACTATGGAAAAGAACTGCACGAGTCGCGATTGGGCAGTTCTTCACCGGCCCACTTCTCGAACGTTCATGCGTTATCTACGTTTGGTAGTAAATCAATGATTATGAGTTCCGCAACCGTAACTGCCTAGTAAAAAATTGACGGATTTCAGATTTCCTCTTTTCATCAGTGGTTCACTCTTTAGTGACGAAGGATCATTTTACATATATCTAGGCCTAGCCATGGACCACCAACTCTAGAACAATATAGAGTATATGAATGAAGGGTTGTTTGTTATATCTATAATATTGTTTTTCGGATGGCTTCGCCGAACACTTCGGCTGCTTCCAGGGACCACCAGTAACCGCGGACCACTGGTTAAGAACCACTGCTTTACATGTACTGTGTATTACCTTGCTTCTTGACTTTCATGATTCTAGGTCAACGGTAAGTAAGTACCCTATAATTTTCGATTCCCTTGTGAATTCCAAAATATTCGATATAAACGGGCAAATTTTTTGATCGCGTTGACTAAAAAGTCTAATTTTTTACATTTGAAAGAAACCGTTGACCTGAGTATTAGATATAAATTACAGTTTAATATTTCTACGCGTTCCCGAGAAAAGGGTCTTGCCAGACAGACAGACAGACGGGCAATGAATTCATACCCTAAAAAGTCACTAATGTCACTATGACACCAACTTGAGAGCTTGTGTCAAACCCACAGATAATGAACTTCAATATTACATTTTTAATTCATTACATAAGTTCTCTTAAAAGGACCAACTAATGACCAACCAACTGGGCCCAACGAATGTTTACCCTCTAGTCGCCTCTCGGAAGTCGGATCGGCTTATCGGCATTACATAAAATATTTATACATACCCAACAAGCAAGGGCTAATGAATTCTGACCTTGTTTCAGCTAAGCTTCGTGCACTAAAAGTAGAGCTAGGTAGACATTGTGTACAAAAATGCGGTATTAGCTTTGAAAAGACACATGAAAGAAAATGCATTTATATGTATAATACCGCTGGAAATAAGTATAATACACATTCAAGTTGTTTTTTGCGCAGTAGATGATATCTGACTGTAGGTGGTGCCATGGAATTCTAGTTCACCATAACCTAAAGCTTATCACCGCTTACTAGGCGGGTTCCATCGCCCACCCTAGAGACATCCGGTTGGCAGTCCGCCCAACTGATGTAGAGATACGTGCGGTGTACAACGAATGTAACTAAATAACAGCTCTAAATGTAGACTAGAGCCTATAATAATCTTAAATAGCGCTGCCATTATATTTTTTTGCAACTGGTTAGCAAATTAGTGTAAGTATCTATCTACTACTGGAAAACAAGTTCACAGGCCCACCTGATTATGATAAAAAAATAAATAAAGCGCTGAACACACCGCTTGCGGTAAGCGGTCGAATTCTGCGTTCCGCGTTCACACTTCCGCACACAGCGAATGGTCTTGAAAACTGAAGTTCTATTCTGTGACTAGGACACGTCAGACGCTCTTCTTACTTGAAATCAAAATATGTCAATTTTATTATATGATTTCGATAGGTGTTCGTCTTCGGAAGGTGAAATTCTATAACTGTGGAGCCTTGCCCATTCTATGAGTGGTGAAAGAGGGAGTACTGGGTGCATCCTTTGAATGAATCGAGAGAAGGCGATGGATAATTTTTTAATTTAGCTGGGTAAAAGGTTTAGCTTGAGGATAAAAATAGATTTAACATTTAATTCCGAATGTCATTTCAATGTTTTAATGAATTGTGTGATATGCTACGTGCTTATATATACAAAAGAAAGAGGGGTAATATTTTGACGGTGAGCTTTATTGAAATACGTAAACCAGCATTAATCATATTTAACCATAATCAGTTTCGCGATATATTCTGCAGCTTCATGATTGTGACGCCATCGTGATGCCAGACGAAAAATGGAACTCCGACAGAACGTGCGTTCACTTTGACCGTTCGCGGTCTGACTCTGACTGATTTGTATTTGTAAGATTAAGAAGTGAGGTCACAAGAGTGCGGTCACACATTCTCCCTGAAGAAAAGGTGGCGAACAAGCCTGCGCCCCACCTGATGGTAAACGGTTGCCGTAACCTTTGACCATTTGCTGCCCTGGGCCGTAATAATAATCATTTTAAAGTCTAATTGAGTTAATCTATGTTTTGTCCTTTCCGAACATAACTAAAATTGAATAAAACGGAATGAGACGAAGCATAGATTACGTAAGCCTGGTTTTACAAAAGTTAAGTAAGTGCCTGGGGGGTATTGCTAGCGCGTTGCTGACCCTTTAAAGTGATCGATTTAAGGAATAACATTTTTATCTATAGCGCCGCTAATGTTTCAAGCGAAACATGGAATCTTTATATAGAAACGTAGTCGAAGCTTTAGAATTTAGTATAGTAACAGAGCCTCGATTTGGCTGTACCGGTGGAATTTTGTTCCAGTTTCTAGGGTCGGGTCCAACAAAAGTTGAGCGCTGGAATTCAAACTTTGCTCATTAGTAAGAGTTGCTCGATCGGTTTTAAGCCTTATTTATATCCAATGCTATGTAGCTTCTGCATTACATCGCAGCTTCGATATGCTTTTAGATCGAGTAAAATATGTTACTACAAAAAATACTAAGTATATACGTATATTAAAGAGCAAATTAATCAAGAATGATTTCCATTTTTTGAGACAAAAACAGATATGTTGTGTTTTTCGAGTCATAAAGTAACAGAAGAAATGCACATATACAAAATTTTGCAAATTAATATGATTATTAGGTGCTCCTTGATTTATTTATTTTGTTTGTAAGTGTCGATGTTGTTTAAATAGATATTTACTATTCAAGGAAGGCGGTGATTAATTTATTTATACCCCAGTAGTTTCCTGAGTTACCATCATTGAATTTAGATAGAGAAAGCTTAGGCTATCATTCTTATTGGATGGATTCCTGAGAATCCCAACAGATTAATGTTTTGTAGCGTCGAATAGTCATACCGACAGTTTTGGAGAATTTAATTTATTACAAGCATTCATAATTTGTCACTGTCATTACTTTATTTGAAATTAACGGAGTTTCAAACGCTTTACAAAATTCGTCGTCATGCGAAAAATACGTGACCTAATTCAGTTATGTTAGTTTCAATTAAATATCACAATAAGCGGACTTGATATTTTTAAAATAATTTACCACACATCGACAAATATGACAAAAACAAAATATGAAAATTATGCGAAATGGCGTGAAAGTTTTTTTTTCACGCGCCCAATGCAAGGTGAGTAAACATACAGGCTACTTAAAAATTATAAGTGAGAAAAGGCAAATATTTTATGACAAAAATTATTGTGAAATATGAATAGTTTAACAATAATAAATGTTTGTTTGTTTTATGTTTGAGCGTCGGTGGCGCTGTGGACTCGGCACTTGCCTTCCAATCGGGAGGTCCGGGGTTCGAGACCGCCATGTACCAATGTGTTTTTCGTTTCGAATTTCATATGTACATTTATCTGACGCTCCTACGGTGAAGGGAAACATCGTGAGGAGACCTGCATACATCTGCGAAGAAATTCAATGGTGTATATGAAGTCAACCAATCCGCACTGGGCCAGCGTGGTTGACTAAGTCCTAATCACCCTAACATAGGGTAGGCTCGAGCCCCTCGGTGGGGACGTATATGAGCTGTGATGATGATGATGATGATGCACATTTAAGTGAATAGCAAAGTATAAGTAGATAGATAGATAGATATAAGTTTATTTGCCAAATAACACACACACACACACACATATTACATTACATTCGAACAATGCTAAATTATCTTAATATATACTATACATCTATGATTCCATGTGAGTAAGTATAACATGTGTGTGTTGCAGCAGGACAAAAAGGCCATGACTCAGTGTCTAGCTTCGCCCTTTCGAGCGAACACTGATCTTCCGTCATCGCCCATAAGAAGGAAACCGACGCAGCATGACGATATCAAAAATTGTAAATGTGCATGCTTGCCATCATTTACACTTTTTATTCACTCTGTCACTGTTTACATGAAAAGACATCTAAAACTACAAAATATAGGTCGACAGAGCTTTCTTTAGATCCAGTGTGTTTGCGGAAGTAGCATGTGAAAATCTTGCATTCTGTCCACACCTCGAGCGGAGGCCCGAGGGCGACACTAATGAACTCCGGGAAGTTTTGAACGTAAAAGCGGTGAAATAAGCACTTTTCCGTACCACCTGCTCAAAAATCATATATTATTATATTACTTATGTGTCATGCAAACCGAACATAAGGTGAATCATTTAAAGCCTCTTAAAACCAGGGATTTTACTGAAATTCTACTGAATTTCCAAATAGAAATGAATTCATCATTTCCTATCCTATATTTTATTGACATTGACATACGACAAGGAAGCTCTCGGCCTTGCTTCATCTCACGTGATGGTGATTATAAGGCTGAAGGTCGAAGCGAGATTCACCACTCCTCAACAACTGAGGAACTGGCTATCTTACCTCTAATTGTCGAATCACGAAAAAGGTGTTTTTTCGCCTAATATTCGCCTTGTATGTTGAACTTATGTACAAAAATCCGTAAAAACAAGTGGAAGTAAAGTTCAAATGTGAAGATAGCAAGTGCAAGGTCTTCTTCACGCCTCTTTTAAAGGACCCGGGATTGTCAGAAAGTGTGAGTACGTGTGCCGGCAGAAAGTTCAATTTTTGATTGCGCGAGATAGAAATGAGTTGCCAAATTTCTTAATTAGCGTTGGAATAGCAGTTACAGTAAGAAGGCGATAACGCAGGCCAGCACATTCTTCTTCTTCTTTAGCCTGTCTAGACTGATTTAGGCTAGGCTTCCTTCAGCATTTTCCATTTTTTCCGGCATTGAGCTTTTTGTATCCAGTTCGAGCCTGTAACCCTCTTCACGCTGTGCCTCCAGCGCATTTGTGGCCACCAGGAGTTTACGTTATGGGCAACATGTCCCGCCCACTTCCACTTAGGCCAGCACGTGTAGTCCTTAAAAGAAAAGGAGAAGGTGGGATTGGAGAAAAATATCATCAGAATACCGTGGTATAGGCGTATCGGAGTGATCTTTAGATTTTTTTTTGCAGATGCACCAACACACACACACACACACACACTCGCACTCACTCGCGCTCACTTACACACAGAGACACACCGCACGCATCATTAAATAACTATTTCATGCGATGACATTGAATTCTGTGTTGTTATTTTTAAGGTACTTGTAGTTTATAGTAGGTAGTAACTGCCTGCCATACCAAATATTCTCTTCATTGATTGTTTTCTTTGAGTTTTTATTTTACCTGCCTACCTACTTTAGATTATATAACTAAACTTATTCTCACAACTACCAAGTTTCTGTTTTTACTGGAAGTATAATGCGTTTCATTAATTGGCTTATGTTTGGGTAATTCTGTAAAAAAAAATTATATGTATAATGTATGCTGTTGAAACAATGTTTAAATAAATAAAAGTATATATCAATAGAATGCGCTTAGTGATGCAAGATCGCGACCCAGTTGTAGAATCATTTCTATATCGCCAATGATGCTGGTGGTGTTGCGCGCCGCTGTAATCTATCCAAAGCATCGACTAAGTACCTGGCGGAGCCATGATAAAGGTCCGAGCAATACTCTACACAGGACCGTACTTTTACTTTGGGTAGCAAGCACAGTTGATCAGCCATTGCTGCACCGGTTAAAGATACCGAGTTTTCGTGAAGCTGTTCGGTTGCCTCGGTCATGTGCCTTAAAGAAAGGGAAGGGAAGGAACGGTGATAAATGAAGTATTTATTTTCCTAGAACCTATCCGAACATTGTGAAAACTTATCTGTGCAATTCTTTACAACATGACTACAATATCATATGATTGATTTATTTTAACCTCATTTGAAGGGTTTGTTTTCCAAATGCGAACCCTTTGTTGCGATTGTTGTGTCGTGGTATTTTGATAATTTATAGCCGATCTCGAAGCCAGGCGGAAATTTTGTCGCTTTACAGATATGATAAACACGGCGGTATAAATCAACTTGATTCATGTGTCGAGTTGAATTCATCTTATAAGCGCGTTACCATTTGAAGTTATCTAATATATGATAATTTTTGTGATGTATTAATTTCAGTTACAGTTAGATGACTTACTGTAATTTTATTTATTAACTTTTTAATATGATGAAATGTTTATTACAAAATATTCTTTCTGCAGGGATGAAAATATATATCAAATAAGAATATATTTTATTTTATCAATTAATTATTCTAGCAATCAACAGAAATGTGAAAAATAATGTTTATATGGAAAATTTTGTGGTTATAACTGATTTTTTTAATGTGAGTTGAGGAGGGAGTGTTTTGTTGTTGATGAAATATGCAACAATTATAAATGACTGTAAATCGCTAATATAATCTTTAGCAATTTTTATAAATTTATCTTTCGCAATACAATATTACAATTGGTGAACTTAAAAAACGCCTGTTAGCTACGGAATAAACTGCTTTATAAATTGCAGACGGAACTATAACAAATATAATATGCATGTATCTCAATTTATTTTATTTTTCTCAATTTATATTATTATTTTCAATATTTGTGAAATTCAATCTTATGAAATATTCTACTAATTAGTAGTAGTTATTCTACTAATTACTAATAGTTAATGTAATTTGTTCTTTTTTAACCGACTTCAAAAAAGGAGGAGGTTCTTAATTCGATGCGTATGTTTTTTTTGTGTGTATGTTACGCGATTACGCCGCCAGTTGTGGACCGATTTTCAAAATTCTTTTTGTGTTCGATAGAGTATACTCCAAGGGTGATCTCATGGTCACCAAAGTCAGGATCTGATGATGGGATCCCATGAAAATCGAGGAAAACCCTTAAATGTTAAGGTGTTTCCAACGTGTTTTGTGTGTATGTTACGCGATTACTCCGCCAATTGTGGACCGATTTTCAATTTTTTTTTGTATTCGATAGAGTATACTCCTAGGGTAGTCCCAAGTCAGGATTTGATGATGGGATCCCATGAAAATCGAGGGAAACGCTAATTTAATACCAGCTGGTATTAAATTAGGGTTTCTTTCACTAAAAGGATTTCATTCACTAAAAAGTTAAAAATAATATAAGAATAGGTACAGACATCACACTTCTATATTGAAGTCGGTGCCAAATTTTAAGACTTTCTAGGAGATCATCGTTTGGCACCGACTTCAATATAGAAGTGTGATGTCTGTACCTATTCTTATATTATTTTTAACTTTTCAGTGTTTTTGAAGTCGGTTTTTATTTTTTGTAAAATATTTTTTTTATGCAATTTGTTACTATTTCATGCTGTCATCGCCTATAATTGTAATGGCACTTAGTTCATTTCAATCTGTTTAAGAATTACATGTTTTGTTATTAACGGTGTACATTATGTTGGTGATCAAACAATAAATAAAATAAAAATAAATAATTTTTTTGTCTCGCACTACTACAGAACATCATTATAGTGAAAGGATTATGTCGTTAAATTCAAATTTTTATAGCTTAAAATACAAATTGTTGCTTCATTAGTAAAATCTTTTGCTGAGCGACAAATTAGTTGCCACAAAGACAAAGACGTCAGTGTCTTCAATTGCGCCATTTGCTTCACATATTGCACGGATTGGTCCATTTTATGTGATGTCGTAAGATTAGGCAATAAAGCTTAATGTCGTAGTTCTACACACCAGAGAGATTTCTGAGGTTTGGTTTGATTTAATTAAAGCCGACCTTCTACTTACGCGGTAACGACACTAACCGGGATAGGCTTCAGTCGTTTATATTTACCTATTTATTGTATTAACTTTAGCATCGCATTGAAGCGCTTTGTCGATACTTAGTAACTCCCAAAATGTCTGCCTATATTTTTCGCATTTAGCTGTCGAACTTTTGTTTTTTCGAATCCTATTTCCCATTAGCAAAAAAGCTAATTCATATTCAGCAACACCAATTACACCGGTATCTATAAATAAATAATAATATGTCGCTTAGACTAAGTATGAACAGATAGGTGACATTTTATATATGTTTACATGCATTAGTTGCTGAAGGAACCCAAACTAGACAATAGCCTGTATCTTGAGTTCCGTATTCCGTTTCCGGACAATTAAACTTTACAAAATAAAAAGGTACAGGATATAAAGAATAAAATAAAAAATACGGGTTGCACTCCGGGAGTGCCGGCAGAAGTGAAAACTTAAGTATTAACGTTGTGCGTTTTGGATATTCTGGAATGATTATGGAATAATTTTGCACGAATTGCTTTAATTATCAGAATAAAAGTACTATCTTTTATGTGGTAGAATACAATATTTATTTATTGCGCTATCGTACACAAACATGACAATTTATATTACATTAAAAAGTTTATCCCTCAGAAAAATCAACTTCCTGTTGTAACGTTGTGCGTACATAATTTATAACTAGTAATAATGAATCAAAATATTTACAATTAAATTAAAAATATGATCAAAACAGACATTAATATACTACTTAAAAACGTAATTTTATAACAAATAAATAATATTTAATTTATACTAACTTACCTAATTAATATTTACAACAAAATCAAATAAAAGCACAATTTAGATTTTTCCTAACAAAGTAAATAAATTGATTAAAACTGTCTGAAGTGACGTGTGACTTCCAGTACTTTTGACAGCCGCTATTGTTCTCGGCCGGCTTACGTGGACCCCTCACCGCACCTCGACAGTTCCTGCGGCCATTTCAATTTTAATTGGTCTTACGAATTTTCGATCAGTGTCACGTTTCCTGACGCGAGTTTATCATTTTTTACCCATTACAAAAAAAGTGTACAACGCCGCTAAAGAATTCTCATTTCAAATACAATTTGAAAACATTGTGCGATCATTTTAGCCGGCAAATATGGCTGGCTGTGTATGTGTGTTAAAGTTTAAGTGTATATTGTGTATGGACGATGATAGGTGTGAGTATGAGTGTGTGATGTGTGGGAGAGAGTGGATGTATGTGAGATATGCAAACTATTTAAACGCAGAGGGCATTAAATTCTCTGTTGCGTTATAGGAGAGACTATACAACCATTCCTGAATTGCTTTTTTACACGCGTTAAGTGCAAGCTGAGTTATACTCGTTTACTAATGAACTGCACTGGTCTCAGTGTTTTTTTTCGTCAAATTGTACTTGTATTGACCTTATACAAGTTACATGTTTGTTTCAAAGTGTCTAGGTCAATATAGTTATATACACTTTTAAACTTTCGCGTTGCATTTTAAATTACTAAAACTATTACGGGATTAAAACGCGTTTGGTACCTTATTTTGGCTCCGACGTTTCGGTCAGGTTTCAGTATAGTTATTTCAAGAAGTTCATATTCTTTTAATAATTAATTTACTAATATAATGACAAATTCATCTTTATACTTTACAGTTTAAGATTAAAAATTGTATGTAAAATGCATTAATGAAGTGAAAGGATTTCACCCAATCTAGTATTTTACGCAAGTCTTAGACCAAAGTGCTGAATAATAAGAACTCTTCACTTTACGATATAATTTATGGCAGAACTACTATGATTTTGTACACAATTTGTGACTCGCGTGAGTTCGCCCAAAAAAAGGGGCACGAGCCAGCACAAAGTGCGCATCGAACCGTATACAAACGAAACATTTAATGTGTTTTATCAGCATGTTTTACAACCAATAATGACTGTTGATAATGATTGCTCCCATAATGTACATGTGTTTTTAGTGTTTCGTGTAATATTATATTAAAAAAATGTTCTAACCGATATTAAGCCACGGAGGCCAATCTCAATAGAGTTTTGCCATAGCAGATATTATAGTGCACAAGTGTCTTCACAAACATAAGTTCACTCTGTGTTCGGAGGTGCTTGAGATATTTTATATTTTTGGTCACCAATTGCATGGTCTGACCACGGCTGACGCTGCTTAACTTCAGTAATCGTTAGCCGACACACACTATCACTTAATGTATATATATATATATATATATATATATACCGGGTGTAACTGAACACCCCAATAACATTTAAGGGGTATATAAGTTAGATACTAAATGGACAATTCAAGTGACAACCATAATCAGCTCTTAACACAAAATAAATTTAAACACAAAATGACACGTGACAGACGTGAGCTTAGTATTCCTCGTACGCTTACGTATGGCTTTCGGCACTTAATACCAAAAAATAATTTATTTAGTTTGTATGACGTGAGCGTAGTATTCCTCGTACGCTTACGTAGGGCTGTCGGCACTTGATACCAAAAAATAATTTATTTAGTTTGTATGGGAAAAAAAGTAGGTTTGTTAGCCCTAATATTTTTCCTACAGAATCTCTACTTCTGATGGATACATACCCTTAAATGTTATTGGGGTGTTCAGTTACACCCTGTATATATACATATATATATTTTAATATAAATAAGTTGGTAAACAAGCACACTACCTAGCTGATGGTAAGTGGTAACAGTCACCTATAGTAAATGTATTCCTTGTGAGATTCGCAGCATATCTGCAAGCCCCAGAAGAACCACAGTGTTTGACTCGTTGCCGACTTGTGACATAAGATGTAAAGTCACGGTACTCAGTCATTTCACTGCCATATCTTACTCTTCAAACCGGAACACGGCAATGCAAGAACTGCTGCTTTGCGGCAGAAGATTTGTGATTGATTTTAATGTTTTACTGGTAATAAAATTTGGTTAAAAAAGTATGGTTGATGCGTTGACTAAATTACTTTTAAAAATGATGACTGGAATAAGATTTAAATGTTCCATACGTATTTCGATTAGAACTATCGTTTACCAGTAGTCAAGCCACTTCCCTAATGACCCACTCGGCTACAGGTGAAGTTGGAAGCCGGAAGTGACGTATGGCGCCGCGCCGCTAGCGGAAGGGTCGTCAACGAACGTCGAACGACAGACGCGCTGGCGCGTGCGCCATCGTGGTCTCATTCTTGTGGGCATTTTTGTGATAAATGTAATATTGGGGTGTTAATTTTATAGCTATAATGCATGTAGTGTTTTAAAAATAAATTCTGTAATTATGGCACTGTTAATTACTCGTATAATAATATATGACATTTTGATTACGAATTTAATCAGAAGCCAAAGGACATTGTTCTGCGTCTATACATCGTTTACCCCGATAACAATAGAAGTGAGAAAATGCTTTTTATGTAATTAAACATAATTGAATACTATCCGTCCATATCAATTACCACGGACCAGCCACGAAAACAAATGATAAATCAAAATAAATGAGATTTTGGGGTGAGTTGTAAAAAAACACTTCATTTCGTAGTTGTGCTTAAATCCAGTAAGGGCACCAGGTTACTGTTGGGTAATACCACGGTAATACACATATTACATAATATATCAAACTCCGTCAAGATAGCTGCGTAGTAAATTACAAGAAATCTCGAACTACAAATCAAGTAAAAACACAAGAAACAAACAAGCAGAGACGCATGATTCATCAGCTGAATAATATTGAATAACGTGTCTTAACGTGGAGAATGCATTAATCATGTAAAACGAATAACAGTTGATAACATTTGAAATCTTTATGAAGAACTTAAAATTTTCTTAGCGAAATAAATTGAAAAATAAAAAAAAAAACAATAAAGAAAAAAAATCGTCTCGGGCGGAATCTGAACCGGCGGCTTCAATATACCGTGTTGACGCCTTGACCCCTCGGCCACCGAGCTCTTACCAGCCCCGACGACATCTTTAATCCATTACCCTACTGAACCTATTGCTAATAAGAAATTCAAATCCCGCCCGGGACGAAATTTTGATCTTTATTGATTTTTCTAAATTTTGATCTTTATTGATTTCATTTTTCTACATTTGAAATTGTCAATAGCAGGAATCGATACCAAATAATATAGTGAGTTTATAAAAAATATATTAAAGTAAGTAAAAACAAATTAGCAGGCTGACCAGCTAATGGCAGGGCGTTGCACCAGCTAAGTACATGTAGCTAGTGTAAGATTTCTACAATGACCCAATGTGAGCTGACCACTTGTGACATAAAATATCACGTCACAGTATCCAGTAATTTCGACGATCCCTGTCTTACTCTTCAAACTGGAATATAGCACGCACGCACGCACGCACCGCTTAGGCAACTGAAATAGGTTAGTAGTACCCTTGCAATCGACTTTAGTACTGACTCTCCCAATTATTTTCAATGAAACGACCTATCTTTTTAGGTATAATTTAAAAAGTCTTTGGAAGTGCATGACTCGACAGATCATTATCAATTTATTGTCCTTCAAAATCAATAGCACATTTCGAGTAATCCTGTAATGGCTACACAATATGTACACCAGGTGCGGGGCTATGGGGGTGGCTAAGAGATCTTATCGTACATATTGATTAGTAATGTTTTTGACGTGCTTTCACTAGTATAGCTTATGGGGTGAATAGATAATGCCTCTTCGATCGCAGGTCGAATTAAACAGGATGTTTTTTTTTCAATTTGTGTTGATAGTCAATGGGCAGAAGGCGTCCACGATACTCCTACATCCGTAGCCTATTCTGGCCTACGCTTTTCGCCTCGGACCATGTTAGCTCGATTCAATTTCTTGACTAAGAATATTACGTTAGAGTTTGTGCGAAAAGAACCATAGAACACAGCGAGCATCGTAAGTTCGGGAACTAATATCACATCGGTTCCCGAACGGTCAATAAACAAACGCTTACGCACATATTATTAACCAATTAAATTTGACGCTTTTACAAGTAGAGCGAATCATAGCCGCTCTTCACAATTATGATCGACGATTTAAAAGGTCACTTTTGGGAGCAGAATAGCAAACCCAATCTAACTAAACTCGATTCTGAATGTGGTTCTCACAAAAACTGTACTATCATTTTCGTAACTTGAAAGGTCATTGATTTTCCAACCACGTTAGATATTTGCTTTATTCGCAGAATACCAGATTCTCAAAATACCAGATTGTCAAAACAGCAGATTCTCAAAATACCAAATTCTCATTTCACCATAAGTACAGTTGGAAAGCAATAACTAAAAATGAGAATCCATTTTAATATGTATTATTTGTTTTGTTTGGAATCAAGTAGGTAGTAAAATGGAATCTAATGTATATACAGGGCTACTTTTTTATCACCCCGGAAAATTTGAGGACACGGTAGTAGAATGATTAAAATAGGTATTAATAAAAAAATAAGTCACCTATTTAATTTTATATTCATTTTCTACTTGTTACAACCATGACAGTCAGATTACCTATTATACATTTTTAGGGTTTCCTTATCTCATTATTTATTCACATTTTGTTTATGTAAAATGTAATAAATATTATATTTTCGTAATGATGATTGGATCCTAATAATACGAAACTGTAGAGGACAAAACAATTGGAATGTGTTATCTCTATGGTCATACAAATGTTACCTAATTTTGAAGAGAAATAATTAAATTCTCCCTAATTCCCTTGTCATTCCCTTGTCATGTCTCGGTTTGAAGGGTACCTAAAGCAGGCAGTGAAATTACTGGGTACCACGACTTGACATTGTCACAATTCGATAACGTGAATTTGGATCCTTGCACGGGTTGTAGATCCGCAAATTTTACAGGAGGGAGACTTTGTACCAGGGTCGCCTGCTTGGGTACCTCTGTCTTACCTATTTCTGCAGCAAAGCAGCAGTGCTGTGTTCCGGTTTGAAGGGTAAGATATTGCAGTGAAATTACTGGGTACCGTGACTTTACATCATATGTCACAAGTTGGGAACGTGCACCGTGATTCTTATGGGGGTTGCAGTTTTGCTGCGAATCTCACAAGATTCACATGTATAGGTGACTGTTCCCACTTACCATCAGGTGGGCAGTAGGTATGCTTGTTTGCCAATTTTGTTGTATAAAAATATACTACTGACAGACTACTACTGCAGCCACTTACCATCAGGTGACCATCAGCTTGTGTGCCAACTTTGTTGTATATATTTTTTTAAATTGCAAAGTCTGCATTTATTATACACGAAAACCGAATAGAAACATTGAAAATCTCCAGCTCGCGTTTCTTTTAAGTTACATACATCGCTTTCTTATTGTCTGCGATGTAGAATTTAGTAAACGTGATGGACTATCGACAGGGCCATGCTACCATAGCTCGTTGAAGTTACACAATCCCTGAACAAGAGGCTCAATTAAACATCAGATCTGTCCACTATTTAAAGAAATGATCCGAACTGGAGACAAATATGTAGGTGTATAAATATTAATTACTGATAGATAAGTGCTACCATTCAAAAGTTGTAATCGAGATTTTTATCGATACGTATATAGCGCAAGTCATTAATCAACGGAACAGATTGTGACGTCACTTCCACGGGAAGTAGCACTTAGCATGTGCATAGTCATTGCACTCATCAAAATATTTTTTTGGGTGAAGTCATAAGTGAATTTTTTAGGGCGATGTTTTACTCGACATATAGGATGTGTCGTAATGTACGCATGATTCGGATTTGTCATAATTTGTACGGTATAAACAGTCTTGGTAAAATATGTAGACTAACACAATTGGTCGCTTTTCTCGTGGGAGGATTATCTGGTAAAGCAGAGTAAGTTGTAAATGAATACCTTTTAAGTTAAAACATATTCACGGGATTAAAACGATTTTAGCTGACATATTCTATTCATAAACTACATTTTTGCTAAATTTCATCCAATACAAAATTACCCTGTAACTCCTTAATTACAATGAAAATAAAAATATGAGAAATCAGTTATTACGACGTATAAGAAAGACAATGTAATAAAAAAAACACTTTTTACAAACTTTTAATTAATAACAATACTCAAAATAACATCCTGTACAGGAACAGTCTGGATTATGTGAGTGCCAAGTCTCATTTAACTTAGAAGACAAAGACTCAGGTTTCAATTCCTTAACCCTAACCAAAAAAGTTTAATACCAACTTTAAAATGCTGTAGCACCTGTAGAATAAAAAAATCGTATTTCTAGCCTTATCGACCATCTAGCTGTTAAGGCCCTAGCAACATTAGTCATTGGTCAGGCATCTTCCTTTATACTTATAGATTACATTTCGCTATTGTTGTCTCCGCCAACAAGAACTCAGCCACCGTATATTGAAAGAGGTGGAAAAACACTTTATTATCGTTGATGAAGTGTGTTTTCCATCCAATACTTGGGAAAGTTTCACAAAAAATTTGGCTGTGTCAGCAAACCAATGTGGAAGCCGCTTTATATGATGTTCTCTATCACAGATATTATTCCATTAGGTACTTTAGGATTCAACATAAAAGGCTATTAAAGAAATAACAATGCATTCTCCCTAACTTAATTCATTCTAATCTTGTATAAATGTTGGTCTAGTGACCATACAAAGGTATTCAATTAGACTAGACTGTAGTCTAATTGCATACCTTTGTACGGTTTTGAGGAACAAAGACAGCAAAGAGGCAGCAATCCCTTTTTGCAAAGGACGACTGTACTTGCCCGAACTTAAAAGCTTTATGCTAGAGAATAATTACACTCGTAATTATGAAGAATAACGAATAATTAGGTATTAATTAGTTGTAATGATTTATTCATCATTTTTAACATTTATTTAGCATTTTTTAAAGAAATTGTAATGTCACTAATATAATAACTCGTAATTATATTTTTCTTTACTACAAAAAATATTACAACATTTTTAAAGCATTTTAATAATTCAAAAAGTTTTCAGCATCCTATAATTTATGTAATAAGGACTCTAGAATAATTATGATATACTTATGCGTGCCCAAACACAAAATATGTATTTATTATACTAACTCATTTACATAAATCTTTTTATTGCAGACATTGATATTGTATTTTTGTTTAAATTTTAGTATTTTTAATTGTCTCACTTTAACATGGCTCCCCAAGAAGCCAACTTAATCCGGCATTTCCTATTCATTAACCATCCGTATTGAATATTCCCTGAATAATGTTATTACGTTGTCGTTATATAATAATTTGCATTTACCGACCGTGTGACACATCAGTTATATATTATGAAGTCAATACACGCAGAATATCTGTCATTCTATGGTAATGAGTTCACGAAATGTTTCTACGATCATAATAATACTTATCTTGAACATTGATATTCACTATTTACAAAGATTTATTTCACGAATCTCCGGATGTGTAGAAAAGCAATAATGTCCCTTTGTTATTTGAAGGTATAGTATGTTGTTATTTTGAGTAGTAAGTATATCTTACTTTAGTGCATACTCCTGAGATTTGTATACAGTAAGATCATAAAACGAGCAATTTGACACGAGACGTTCATATAGCCAGTGGTGGATAGTCACATCGAGGGTAAAATGGCTTTTATAGTCGAAATGTATACTTAATTTTTTACTTCGGTTGCCCTAAATAAAGCAAGGATAGAGCATATTATTATTCATAATTCTCACTTTTTTTCATTAAAGTTTCAGGCGAAATCATCATTTCATCGTCACTACTATTCTACGAGTAGTGACGATGAAATAAATTTTAATACAACTAAAACTCCGTCAAACATTTTTTAAATTATTTTTAAGGTTTAATTGGTTTAAAGGCCTAATTGCCTTAGTCTTTAAAGAAGAAATTACTTTATTCACCAGAGTAAGAAAAGTCATTAATCCAGCTTTCTCTCGACATAAAGAACAAACCTTACACGAGCATGAGATGTTAAAATATTTTTTTTTCTTAATGTTAGAATTCGCCTATGTAGATGTCTAGTGGTCAAAATCCCCTGGTTTAGATTTGAATGACCAAGTGTTGATTGTAAGACTTATATGTTTGTCCGGTTAGCTATTTTACAAAGTACCTAACGAAAAGGCTTGAGATGTTGCAGAGTCAGGCAAGTTACTTTTATCAGGCAGGTCAGCCTAAGTCTTCTGAAAGTAAACATGAATCCCTGCTTGAAAGCTGTTAACACAACTGTATACCTACTTCGCTTATTCACACACTGTGGCTATTTTCATTATTATATTTACCTGCATGTATCAAATTTCTAGTACCTAAGCTAACAATGTACTTAAAATTGGAAATATTGATTTTATTTAGAGACATAAATAATCCCTCGAACTTGCCGGAACTAGCTGTCAGTAGTCACTTGCGATATCAAGGGGAGAAAGATTGGTATCGCGTGAACACACGCTGGGGTTTCTTGTAGCTGTAAATTATAATAACGAAAAAACTTGCAGAATTAATCACATTTTTTAAAGAGATTTTGACGAGGTTCGATGACCGGTTATGTATGAGAGATAATAAAATTTGAATGCCACTATTATTATTAAATCTAAAATCGATGTCATGGTTCCTAAGAATAGATTTCGCTAACTCTCATAGTTTCTGACTTCTCCCTACTGACCCTGTATGTTGCGATTTCGATGTCATGATTTAAAATGGGTTGACGTAGTAATAATATCACTTTAAACACTTCGGCGTGCTTAGTAAACCAACATAATAACGGTTTTCTGCTGGACATCTACATTCGGACATGGCCTAACGATAAAAATTCCTACAACAATAAATGATTGAGTTGATATATCACCTAATATCGACAATATGGTTTTACTTATGTCACTTGATATAATAAGTGATAAAATATTCGTTAGCCTATTTTACGTTTTTTTTAATGTACGACTCATCTTGTTGCAGGTGTACAGGAGTCAATCATTGCAGCTTTCTGTTAGCGGAGGATTACCCTCCTGCTGTCAGCTGGCTCACAGGAATGGTGTATATAAAATATGCCTGTTTTGATGGTAAGACTTTTAATGATATTCTTTGAGCGTACCTGCTTCACACTTTATATTAAATTAGCAATAGCGGATTATCGGGGATTGAAATAGATCTATGCAAATAAATAAGAAGTTTGATTTATTACGAGTATGTCTTAACCCTTTTCTGAGCTATAATCCAGGATGACATAACCATACCCGATTTTAAGACTATTCACGCAATATTTTAATTAGACGAGGTTGCGCGAAGTTGGTAGCGCTGTGGCCTCGGCACTGGACTGTGCCCCGAGTTGAATCGGGAGGCCCGCGATCGATCCTACCAATGTGTTTTTTGTTTCACGAATTTCATATGTACATTTATCTGTCGCTCCTACGGTGAAGGAAAACATCGTGAGGAAACCTGCATACACCTGCGAAGTAATTCAAGGGTGTATGTGAAGTCAACCAATCCGCACCGGGCCAGCGTGGTTTGACTAAGGCCTAATCGCCCTAACTAGTTAGGGTAAGCTCGTGCACCTTGGTGGGGACGCATATGAGCTGTGATTATGAGGTTGCGCAACTATTTGGTATTGCAAACTGCTTAAATTTACAAAGTTCTCCAATTTCATAGGAGATAGATTTTATATTCTGTTGAAACGAAGTTGTTTCACATCGTTATTTAATTTCTCCGGTGATAGATTTTTACCCTGTAGAAACGTAACTGCTTTTAGATCGTTATCCAAATCATCTGTGATAGATTTTGTACTCTGTAGAAACGATAAATGTTTTTATGGCGGCTGTACACTCTCGACGAGTGCTCTCGTCAAGTCTCGCCGAGAGGTCTCGCCCGAGAGACCTGTCAGCGAGCGCTTACCATGTACACTCACGTCTATTCACTTGCGGTTTTGATCACCGAGAGGATGGACGCGTTAGAAGTCGCTTCCACTGTTTCGCTATGCACTATTAATTATTATATGTATGTACACGAATATCATACAAAAAAAATCAAAAAGAGTGGCGTTAAAGAACATGGTGGATGGTCGCTATGCATCGAATAATAATAATAAAAACCGACTTCAAAAACACTGAAAAGTTAAAAATAATATAAGAATAGGTACTATCGCGCGCAGTTCCGCCTGATCACCGCTACGCTCATTTTCGTTTGCACTAACGGTCTCTAGCCCCACCCCGTCGACCTCGAATAGACATGGAATAATGAAATAAAAGATTCTTCTTCGACCTGCCGCCGAGCCGCCGAGGAACCCCTCAACGCCGATTAGAGAGAGAAAGAGTATTTCTTTTCTAATAGGCTAAAACTTAAGGGGGCGTAGCCCGGCGCTTCCGCACGATTCAAGCGAATAAATTTTTAAATGGCCAGGCGGAAGTGCTCGCGATAGTACAGACAACATCACGCTTCTATATTGAAGTCGGTGACAAATTTTAACACTTTCTAGGAGATCATCGTTTGGCACCGACTTCAATATAGAAGTGAGATGTTGTCTGTACCTATTCTTATATTATTTTTAACTTCTCAGTGTTTTTGAAGTAGGTTTTTATTTTTTATATAATATTTTTTATTTTTAACTTTTTAGTGAATGCAATCTTTTTAGTGAAAGAAACCCGAATTTAATACGTAAATTAGCGTTTCCCTCGATTTTCATGGGATCCCATGATCAGATCCTGACTTTGGTGACCATGGGACCACCCTTGGGGTTTACTCTATCGAATACAAAAAGAATGTTGAAAATCGGTCCACAATTGGCGGCGTAATCGCGTAACATACACACAAAAAAAAACATACGCATCGAATTGAGAACCTCCTCCTTTTTTGAAGTCGGATAAATATATGGTTACAGAGATGATTATAAGAAGCTAATCCAACATATTTTGTCATTTTTCGACGTGCAAATACTTATTCCGATGTGAAATATTATGATTAGTACGACTCAATTCACGTGTGTTCAGAGCGGTTGCTGGCTGTGCACTGCACTGGCGAGAGTGTACATCAATGCTCTCGCCGTTCCTCGCGAGACATGCCGAGACCCTTTGACTCGGGCACAAAAAACCGACACGGGAGCGAGAGCGGGCGAGTAAGCACGAGACATCCCGAGGCGAGCCGAGAGCTACCATGAACACTCTCGCACTCGGCCTGTCTCGGGGTGTCTCGGCGAGAGTGTACAGCCGCCATTACATAGTAGAAAGGTAGGCTACGATTCTGTAGACTCTGTCTTGTAGTCAACTTAACACTTAAACTAAGTGATGTTTTTATATTCCATCATTGTCAAGGCCAAATTAGGTACGTCATATTCATTTCACTTATATTCCGTTATTGCATGTCCAGAATGTCCAGAACAGAATGTCCTCCGCGTTAACAATAAGAAAACTAAAAAAGGAATGTTAAAACATCCTGTCGCAGATAAGACATCGTTTTTCAAAAGACATGGTTTATTTTTAGGATTATTAAAATTTATTTTTTGATAAGAAATGCCAATTTGTTTACCAACCCTAACTAGCACGTGTCTCATTAGTTGCTTCACATGTTAACGGTTATTGATGACATGCACTTGAAAAGCGCTCGCGTCAAAGTGCCACCATTTCCTAAAGCCAGGAGTATCACGCAATCGCTTATTTATTCACATTATATGCAAGTCATGAATCAGGGTTAACTTCAGTGTTTACTTTTAGAAATTGACTGCAATTTATTTGGAAGTTAGGAGAGTGCAAAAAGTTTAGAGTCTATTTTACAAATTTATTGAAATCTATACTCTATACAAATAAATAAAATTGAAGTGTCTGTTTGTAATGTCAAAATAACAAGTTTTTACCGAATGGGTATGAATGTATATCGGGTATCAATAACAAAACACAATAAAAAAAAAATATCTGTCTGTTTGTTTCCGCTAATCTCCGGAAGAACGGCTGGACCGATTTTGACGGAACTTTCACTAATAGATAGCTAATTATATAAGGTATAACATAGGCTACTTTTTATCAAGATCGGCCCAGCCGTTACTATTCCACGCGGACGAAGTCGCGGGCACAGCTAGTATATTATATAAGTAACTAGCATTCCGCCTGCGGCTTCGCCCGCCTTATTTTTGTTTTCCCGTAGGAAAATTACCCTATGTCCTTTCCCTGGTCTCGAACTATTCCTATACCAACTTTCATAAAAATCGGTTCAGTAGTTTCGAAGCCTATTCAATACAAACAAACAATCAAATCTTACCTTTATATTATAATATTAGTATAGATGAAATGTTTCTTTCTCTCTGTGTGTATGGGTGTGCGGCCTTACCTGAACGATCATTGCAATGAAGATTGTACTCAAATGAAGAAATTTACATTATGGTGTTATTGGGGCATGTCGGTGCCGTTGTGGACTCGCTACGACCTTCTAATTGGGTGGTCCGCGGTTTGATCCTGCCATGTATTAATATGTTTTTTGTTTTTCAAATTTCATAGCAGTTTTGGACTCAGTTTGTGAAATGGATGAACGGAATGTTATCTTCGACAATTCAAGTATTTCAAGTGTTCGTTTACACAAATGAAGTTCTCCGACTAGTTAAATGCAACATTTCATTATTAGTAAATTTTCACTAAGTTTAAACTTCGATAGATATTGAATCTTTTAGTTACTCGTTTGTAGTGAGAGTATCAACAACGGAGCAGCTGCTTACTTCTATCGGGAAGAGTACTACACACTAATGGCCTATTTTCAGGATTGAAGAAGCACTGGGAAAGAAGATGTCATTATCGCCCTGCAATACGTATGCTCCTTCAAAATGTTATTTTACACACAACTGCGAAGTTATTGGTCTTCATTTGGTGGGAGAAGCCTCAGAAGCCCTACCACCAACCAAATCAAGCTGAAAAACTCGAACAAGGACCTCGAAATCCATTCCTAGTGGTCACAGAGCCTACGAAATCATGGAGCCGGATAGACTACGTTTTTAAACCTACTGGAAAAATGTTGCTTGACAATAATTTTAGTTAGATAATCTATCGATATCACCTATCGATACTTTTGCACCCACTGACATATCTGTAGCGTGAAATCGATTCGTTATTAGTTCGTGGGCCACAGACAGATGCGTGCAATTTGTTGTCACACGTCCAACGTCGTTCGACCGTGAAATTTAAGTTTATAACACGTAATTGCATTAATTTACATTTTTGTAAATAACATATATCAAATTATAGGGGTTAGTGAAGTGCGGGTATTGCCCACCACATTCCCTTTTTCTAATAACGATGTTTATGTTTAGATCTATTTACAAGCTTTTTTTTACTTTCACCTGTCCTGTCCCGGTGTCTGTAATGAAATGTGGTAGGTTAAATTTGACCCACTTCCCGGTTTCCGATCGAGTTGAAATTTTGCATGCATATGTATATCACGTGGCAATACATTTGATGTTAGGGAGCTGATCTAATACAGGAGTTGGAAGGTGGCCATAAGATCTCCGTAGTAAAACGACACAATCCCAGTTCGGGCTTGTATGATTCGTATTGACGGTTAGGTAAAAGCTTTTACATAAAAAGTTGTTTTAAAATATTTTTAGTGTCCCTTTTATTGCGTCTAAATAATTCTGTCGAAATTTTTGGCGTGCAAATATTACGTACGTTTTTAATTTCAATTGCACTCATATTAGACTTGAGAAATAAGGTAGGTATAACTTCTCACTTAAACTTATTTTAATAGATTAATGGTCGGGGTATTTATTTAAACTGTTAAATAATAGAAGCTTGGGCACCCCGTATATTTACATTACCTCCTTACCCTTATAAATGTACACATGTTAACATATTTAATTCTACCTACTGACCGCCCTCAAGCGTTTACAGCGAAATTAGCTCAATTGTCACTCAATCGTCACGAATAAACAGTTTTCAAATACATCACCTCTACGGACCATATTGCGAGCCAATAAGGGCCATTCTTCGCGCATCTTCCAGCTGAGTTTTATTTGCCTATTATCTTAACGACTCCTATTTCGTGGTAATTGTATGTTACGGCGGCATGTTGCTCCCCTATCAGATTCCCACGTGCCTAGAGTAGAGTCCATTGTTTCTGCCACCAGTGTAAAGGCAACTCTGATATTCGATGGATTTCGTCTTCAGTTCCTTGTTTGATACGTGATTCGGAGGGGAGGGAGGGTCAGGATACGCTGATCGCTATCGCATTGACACAGTTTACCCTATAACGATGAAATGTCCCCAAATCAGGGGCAGCTAATGGAGTATGGCGACATGCAGTACAGACGTCACGTGCTAGTGATTTGAAAGACGAATTTACGAGGCAATGTAAAATATCGGGTGACGCGTTCTTGGGCTGAGTGTCACCTTTTACTCGTTAGGAGTCGGACGCGTTTAATAACGCATTAGATAGTGAAAGAAATATGGTCCAGTAATTTCTTGGCATTTTGTTGCTAATGGGCGTAGGAATGTATTTAGGGCTGATTCATTAAATTTTATGACTTACAAATTCTATGTATGAGATGCGTAGTAAATTTAGATTTGTTTTTGGTGTGTCGAAAAAAAAAGATTTATGACCAATATTATATTAATATTATATTATATTATTACAGTGCTCGAGAATTAGGTTCCGGTTCAGTAGAGCTCAACACTCAAAAACTTCTGGAGAGGGCCACCCTTATCATCGAGGGGCATAAAAAAATCTCCTACGACCTAGTCTCAGAACTACCGGATATAAACAGAAAAAATCATAAAAATCGGTCAAGCCATTTCGGTGGGGTTTGATAACAAACATTGTGACACGACATTCGTATATATTAGATAACTCCAAACAACCTGATGAGGTTTAAGATCGCAACAATTTTTGGCATAAAATGTATTTTCATGTTTTATTTTTAGGCTTTGCATTCTAATAAATGTAAGTCGTATTAACATAGACATACAAATTCAATAATATATCGTATAGCACACGTTGTATTATGAATTCGAGTAAGCCCGTTCACATTTGCATTGCTCTAAGTAGAGATCATTGATTTACTACCAAACGTAGATAGAGCAGTTCATACAAAAACGCGCTGGAAATCTGTCACCTAATCGACTATACATTTGTACTCGCTGATATATAGTTGAATATGCCTGCCCGAATTTAAATTACCATAAAGAAAGTTCCGTATTTACCGAATTCAACCTTATTCTACATTATTATCATTACCGCAACTTTTGAATGAGCACTTCGGCATGTTGACGTGCCGACAGCTATGGAAAAGAACTGCACGAATCGCTATTGGGCAGTTCTTCACCGGCCCACTTTTCGAACGTTCATACGTTATCTACGTTTGGTAGTAAATCAATGGTAGAGATACTAAACAAATTCTAACAATGAGAAAAAGAATTGTTTAATAATTACAATTACAAATTTAGGATTGTTGGGGAATGAATCTTTCAATTTGGAATTTTTGCAACCTCAAACAGCATTGGAATATTTTGCACAGAGCTATCGACCGTAGCAAGTCCAGAGCATAATAGAGTAATTTATCATGGAACTTATAAAAGAAAATTGATAGGTCTGCCCGCCGCGCTGCCTGCGTTTCTATTGTGCATAATGCTTAGGTTATTGTTATTCTCGGTGATTCCATTGACAATTCACGCTGTTATTGTGAAGATTATTATAATACATTTATTGGAATATAATACCTTGCGATTAGGGAGTTCGCTGACAGTCAAATAATGTAATCGATCTCAAAAACTTTGAGACAGAATGCTGTATTATAGATACCGAGTTAAATTTTGGGAGCGCTAATGCTCGATTCCCGATTCCTACATTCGGACATTTAAAAATATGTTCCTCAATAAAGCTATTAAAATAAAAATTGTATTATATAAAGAATGAACGAATATCACATAGATAACTAAAACTATATTATATATAGGCCTGCGAGATCTCGTGGACCACCAGACCACCGAGGTGAACATTGGAAAATTAATTTTCCATTGGGCAGAATTTTTCTTGTTCGGAAGGAGCCACATTACTTTTTAATCTGTCGAGATAGGGGATTGCTACTACCATCTTATCTAGGCGAGTGCAGAAGCGAGCGTCACTTAAAAATTTTAGAGGTAGCGCCAAAAATACCTCTAATCATTATCATCATCTTAACCATAAAACTCTCACTATCGGGGTTAGGTCTCCCCAAGAAAGGAAGATTGGTGGGGAACACTAAATTGGCCGTTGATCGGGAGGACACACTGCGATTCAGTGAGACCCATAAAGTGCTGTTTGAAGTCTCCCCACACACACCCTCACACTCTTATCTCTAATATTAGATCACATAAATAAGTAGCAATAAAATTATATTTTAAAAAAGCTTTTTTAAATGCAAGCTTTGAGTACTCGTCAATACGAATCAAACGAGCCCAAACTCGATTGGGTTGTGTCGTTTTATTGCGGAGTTCCTATGGCCACCTTCTAGCTTCAGCATCAGACCCTGGTTACCATATTGAATCAAAGTTCTCGTCAATTCGAATGAAACGAGCCAAAACTCGATGGGGCTGTCTCATTTTATTGCGAAGTTCCCATGGCCACCTTCCAGCTCCAGCATTAGATTAGCTCCATGTCATCATAATATTGCATTGTCACGCGATATACATATGCATGCAAAATTTCAGGTCAATCGTCTCGATCGGTCCAATTTAACTTGCAAGATTTCATTATAGACACCGGGACAGGTGAAAGTAAATAAAAGCTTGTAAAATGTCTGCCGTCGGCCATCGGACACGTTGGCTAAAGGCGGATTGGTGGGTAGAAACGGTTGCAACTGCAACCGGGACCAAACGGCTTAAGAGGAAACACCAAGGTCGAGAGAATTCAAAAATAGGTTTTTGTAAAATGTATTGCTGCCGCGCTGTGTGTCCGAACAACTGAACAGAGCGCGATAGGGACAATTGCAGCTGGGACCGAAAATACCTATGAAAGTACACAAAATATTCGTTTCGTAGTCCCCTATTTTCTCCGCGAAAAATTGACCGATTTATTACTTTTTGCATTAACTAGAGCAAGGCTTTCTCTGTGTTTCTATGTTTTGCTTTTTTCATATAATCTTCTTCAATTTGTTTGCTGGACGTTTGAATACAGAAGAAAATTAGGTCGATTTTTTAGGTTTTTGGAGGTTTAAAATCTCTTTTAATAAAATTAACTTAATAGAAAAAGGAAAACATAGGAACATGTTTATATAGTGGCTATTGATATTATTGGAAAAAATAGAGCAACTAATGCCATTATCCAGGAAGGAAACAGGGGACTATGTTTGTATGAAAAAACGGACTGTACGATTCCCCTCCGAAGCACGGAGGAGCTCGAGATCACAAAGTTTTGGTCATCCATCTAGGGACCATCCATGGCAAAGGTTGAATTGTTTTAATTTATTTTAAATTCCTCGTTAGTTGTGCCTATATCCGTCGCCTTCCGCTAAGCTACAAGTTCCTATGGAGCTTAGTGATAAGGTAGAATATATGAAAACAAGATTTGTAAGTCAGTTAAAATTTCCCAGCAGATATGCCAAGGTTCGATATAGTATAAGCCACAAGAATTGGCCCCCAGCCGCAATGAAATGGGGACCGGCAAATTGTAGCACGTGCACCTTGATTGGCAACGCATTACACACTATACCATCTAATGCAACTAGGGTTACCATTATAGAGTGCGCGAAGTGTGGCATAAAAAAATATTTGGAAGTTACCTTTTTTGGAAAAAAAGTTGCTTCTAACGGCAATGAAATCTATAACAAGTTAAATTATTTAAAAATAACTTTTCTAAAAAACTACAAGCTTTTATAATATTGCATTGTCACGCGATATTCAATACGCATGCAAAATTCAGCTCAATCGGAGACCGCGAAATAAGTCAAATTTAACTTGCAAGATTTCATTACAGACACGGGACAGGTGAAAGTAAAAACAAATTGTCATCTCTGGGGAAAGCCTGTGGCCAGCAGTCAGCAGCTCTTGGCTGATAATTGATGAATGATGATATGTATATTATTTATACTAGCTTTCCGCTCGCGGCTTCGCCCGCGTTATTGTTTTCCCGCGGGAATTTATATATTCCCGTAAGAAAAATAATTTTGTAGCCTATTTAAGCCCGGATAATATACATATATCATAGAAATTGGAGCAGATTTTAAATATTTTCCATAGAAACTTTCAACTCCTATTTTGCACCTTAAGGGGGTGAATTCCAATAAACCATGAAACACGTATTCAATGAAATATTTTTAAGAGTATGAATGTCAAGTTTTAGCAAAATCGTTGCTAATTTAAAGATTTTCCATACAAATTTGCAACCATTATTTTTTTTTAAATCCCTTCTTAGTGGACGCACACTAAGAAGTGATTTTAAATTAAAATAATTGTCCATATTTTATGTTCTACAATTAGCGGTTAGGGCTGTGCGTGCGTTTATAGATGGGAACATCTTCTTTTATATATATATATATACAGGGTGTCCCAAAAAATAGTGTCAAGCGAAAGTCCAGAGTTAGAGCACCTCTTGGAGTACCCGAATCACCCCCATGTATGTTCCGCGATTATTCGTAGTTTTAGAGTAATAATTTTTTTTCTGACTTTTTAAAAATTTCGATCTAAAGAACTTAAAAATTTTTAATAAAAAAAAGTTGAACATATTTTAATGTTTTTCTTTATGCCACTGAATTATCTTTAGTGCTTCTTTTATGTCTAAAATAATCAGCTTCGTAACTTTAGTGGAAATTTAGAAAACAGTAGTGTAAAGTCAAAATTTGAATGTTAGTGAATAATTACTTAAAAATTCATCTATAAATTAAAAATCTAAACAGGCGAATTCATGGTTTCTAAGTATGTGTAAAAACTTCTCTAGACTCTCTGCTTTCATAATAATTAAAAAAAAAGTACTTAATAGGGCTACTTTGGCTTAAATCGGCCATCAAAGACAGCAAGGTGAAAATTTCATAAAACTCGACTTCTGAATAATTTTTTTTTAAATTCCAATTATTTATTAATAAACCAAAAATGATTGTAGAAAAGCTAAAAATTTATTATTTGAAGGTCAAAAATAACTGTTCCTGCTGCCATCTTTAATAACCTTTGAAGGTTTATTATAACTTAATAAATGAAACAAAACATTATTTTCAAAGTATTTATTATTCGATCGCTTAAAGAAAGTTTTCAAAATGACGACCTTCGTGCTCAATACATATTCTACATCGTCTAAAAAAGTTTTCTTTTAAATTTATAAATGCAATTCTGTTGTTTTTTATTGTTTCTTCCGCTTGTCTTAATTTTGTTCTTAACACTGTGACGTTTGTAATGTCCTTGGCGTATACTAATTCCTTGTAGTATCCCCAGACGAAAAAATCTATGGGGTTCAAGTCGGGGGACCGTGGCGGCCACGCAATGGGCCCTCCACGACCGATCCATCTGCCTGGAAATGTTTCAGACAAATGTTGTCTTACATTTCTAGCAAAATGGCATGGAGCGCCGTCGTTTTGAAAAATCATATTTCTCCGCGTTAATAGGTCTACATCTTCTAATAAGACGCCGAGATCACGTCGTAGAAATTGCAAGTAGGCCTCGCCGTTCAGTCGGTCCGGTAGTTCGAACGGACCAATCAGCTGTCCGTTTAGGATGCCTGACCACAAATTGATACTAAATTGTTCTTGGAAATTAGATTCCCTTGTGAGGTGTGGATTTTCAATACTCCACGAATGGTAGTTATGCGCATTAAACACCCCACATCGCTTAAAATGTGATTCATCAGTCCATAGAATATTTTTAAAGAAATTTTCGTTTTCAGCTTGTCTCCGTAACATTTCCTGACAAAATGCCACCCTTCTCGGGTAGTCTGCGGGCTTGAGCTGCTGAATTTTCTGGATGTGATATGGGTGAAAACGCTCTTGATGAAGTATTCGATGTGCTTGTGATTTCGGAATTCCGATTCGACGTTCTATTGTTCTTACACTAACTGATGGATCTCTCACCACTTCTTCGACCACTGATTGGACAGTATCTGGGTCACTCATTTCAGATGGGCGCCCCGATCTTCTACCTGGTAGGCGTCCTTCCATTTAAGAGTTATGTACTCTTAAAATCATGCGATGATCAGGCCAAGTTTCAGGCTGAGGTCCACCTCCATTTTGTACTTGCTGCCGGAACAACCTGGCTGCTTCAGAAGCATTTCCTCTTGCATATCCATAAAAGTAATGCATAAGAGCATATTCTTGCGATGAAAAAGACATCACAAAATGAAGAGCTTGAAAAGTCCGTTAAGAATGCCAAATTTGTCAAAATCCCGTATTCACACAAAACCAAATCGTAATCGCACTCAAGGTCCGTAAAGAAAGCAAAGTTCGTCAAATAATCACAAATGAGCGTATCGTACGTAAGGCGCAAACAAAAGCAGGCAAACGACTGGCGCCAGAACACAATATGCGCTCGGACTACACCCCCCGCCTCATCCCCTTGTCACAAAGAATAGCATTCCTCAGTTACAGTTATCCATTTCGCCAATCAGAGTGAGAGAGATAGCAATAATGCGGTCTCTTTCATATCCTCTGACTCGGGCAATTTTTTAGCAGGTAAGTACTGCGTTACATCCAACACTACAACCGATGTGATCCGCGAGAAAAATATTTAAATATGGGTTTCATGTAGTTAATTTTTGCTAAATTGTAATAAATCTGAACCTTAGAAATTATAAAAAGACCAGATATTTTTTTTTATCATCTGATAGGAATTTGGTAAATTTTATGAAATTTTCACCTCGCTGTCTTTGATGGCCGATTTAAGCCAAAGTAGCCCTATTAAGTACTTCTTTTTTTAAATGATTATGAAAGCAGAGAGTCTAGAGAAGTTTTTACACATACTTAGAAACTATGAATTCGCCTGTTTAGATTTTTAATTTAAAGATGAATTTTTAAGTAATTATTCACTAACATTCAAATTTTGACTTTACACTGTTTTCTAAATTTCCACTAAAGTTACGAAGCTGATTATTTTAGACATAAAAGAAGCACTAAAGATGATTCAGTGGCAAAAAGAAAAATATTAAAATATGTTCTACTTTTTTTTATTTAAAATTTTTAAGTTCTTTGGATCAAAATTTTCAAAAAGTCAGAAAAAAAAATATTACTCGAAAACTACGTATAATCGCGGAACATACATGGGGGTGATTCGGGTACTCCAAGAGGTGCTCTAACTCTGGACTTACGCTTGACACTATTTTTTGGGACATCCTGTATATATATATATATAGATAATAATACAATTACTTCTAGAATAATCTCGAATTACTCAGATGTCTGGCTATCCTTAATGCAGCACTACATTTATTTCAATATTTTTTGGTGAATCTCGTAGGATTAACAATTATTTTCATGGCATCTCCATGCAAATATGAAAATAAGTTTTTGAAGTCGGTTTTTACTTTTTTTTGTTTCGGGGATCTGTCTGTCTGTCTTCTACGAATAAAGCTGTAACTAACAAATTAACATTTTAATTTGCAATAATAAATATTGATGTCAACAATTAAGATAAAAGCTATCCTATATTTTAAGTTGGACTAAATTACACACAGTAAGCCCAATTTCCAAGATATCGGTTCGAATCAAATCGGTTAAGTAGTTTCAGAGTTTATACGGGACAAACATCATGACGTGAAAATTTTATATTATAGATATGAGCCGTGAGCTTTTTCCTCAGTAAGATAACACTTTCGCAAAGAAAAATCAATCTTCAAGCAATTCTATATTCATTCCGCTCAAAGATATTCGGCTGATGAGCTTAACACCAATAAAGGAACCTTTTATAGAAAATCATGTAATTCGAATCGAAGTAATTTATAAGTTGCCAAAATCGATGCCCATTTTGTATGCTATCGAAAGGGGGATCTTTATGAGACGCATTTGACTATTGTACTCGGTATCTGATCGATTTTGTTAATCCGATAAGTTCCATACGGCTAATATTTCATGCGGTGTGTCGTGGGTGCACACAGAGGTCGCGAATAGATAATTTAAAAATAAAACTAAATAAATAAAATCAACAAAGAAAAAATTTCGTCTGGGGCGGGATTTCGAGTTTATTAATTTTTCAATTTATTGGCCATTTTTAAAGAAAATACAAAGTTCTATATAAAATTTATAAGTTTACTTTATTCTTAACCAGTTTTCAAGAAATCTGTTAAGATTTCTAAATTGGATGTTGAGATACGTAGTTAGTAACAGTGAATAAAGACTACTTTGGCTTAAAAAAAAGGAGATCAATATGGCTAAGAATTTCGTTGAGGGTATGTTGGATTTGTATGTTGGAGACGCGGGTTCGAATCCCGCCCGAGACGAGATTTTTTCTTTATTGATTTTATTAATTTGTCAATTTATTTAGCATTTTTAAAGAAAATGCAAAGTTCTATATAAAATAAAACTTTACTTAAAATTAACATCAATTGCACTCTTTTACGAGGAGAAGCCTCTGGGAGACTCTCATAGGCTCGTATTAATAATTGCATCTCAAGAATGAGTCCGATCTTGAGTTCTTGTTTTTGACAGATGGTTCATACATTATGTCAAAATAGTATCTTAAGATCGATCTCAACTTTGAGATGCGTTTATTTGAGTTGTCTGCATGAGTAGCTCTACGAGTATCTTACCTATTTCTGCCGCCAAGAAGCGGTGCTTGCATCGCTGTGTTTCGGTTTGAAGTGTAAGACAGGCAGTGAAATTATTGAGTACTGTAACTTGACGTCTAAGGTCTCGTTTACGGAGACGCGGGGCGTTGCGCGGCGCGGCTCGCGGCGCGGCCCGCACAGAATTCAAACATATGGCGTTGCGTGAGTGAGAAGTGCGTTTACGGAGAAGCGAATTACACGCATTTGCTTGAAATGGTGCGTTTTTTGGCGATGGCACCGACGCGTCTCACGCGGCGTTTATCGCGGCGGCGCACGCAGCGACAATTCTCAATGAAGCGATGCCCGCCGCGTGCTTCGCTACACACTTGAGGATGCGCGGCGGGCGCCGCGGCGGGCATCGCGGCGGGCATTGCGGGGGGCACCGCCGCGCTTCCCTTCTCGCATCTCTATGAACAACATCGTATATTGCCATATGTTTGTGTTTACGCGTGCGATTATGAGTGCCGCTTCACGCGCCGCCCCACCGTAAACAGAATATTGTAGGAGTGCATTAAAAATAATTGGCCCGCCATCTTGGGTATGCAACCATCTTGGATTTAGAATGACGTCACACAGTTAACCGTGCATTTTCATTCAAACTGTATACAAAATTTCAGCTCAATCGGTTAAAAATATCTGCTTCAAAATTGAGTTGCAAGATTCCACCCGAACATACATACTTACATACATTACAAGTTAAATAAAAGCTTGTAAAAAACGTCTGACGCGCCGCGGGACGCCACGCCACACGCGACGCGCGACGCCCCGCGTCTCCGTAAACGAGGCCTTACGTCTCAAGTTGGCAACGTACATTGGCGTCCTTGTGGGGGCTGTAGATTTGCAAGTCTTACAGGAACCACATGTACTAAGGCGACTGTAGCCACTTATTATGAGGTGGGCAGATAGCTTGTTTGCCAACTTCGTTGTATAAAAAAATTCATTGTGAGGTTTTATGAAACCACGATGCAAGTTAACTGAAAATTTTCGGCAAATTATTCGATTAAAGGGTATTAAAATCGCGTTTTAATCTTAATCTTTCTCTTCTGAAAAGAAAATTATACATTTAAAAAAGTAAATAAAAAAAAAGTAATTTAAAAAATAAATAAAAGCAATCATTACAACAAAATAATAAAAGAAATTACTTAATTAATGAAAAAAAGAGTGCTCTCTCTCTACACCAGCCCCCCTAGCACGACCACCACAACACGATATTATAAAGCGGTTTATCGCGGTGACCTGTCAGAATATAATTAGGTTTTTGTCGTATTTTGACAGTTCACCGCGATAAATCGCTTTATCATATCATGTTTTAATGGTCGTGCTACGGGGGAAATATCGAACCACTGCTATCTATACTGATTTTAAAGTCAAAGATCTAACGTATTAGACCAATCCTGACTTATATGAAGTAGTGAAATTAAAGGTCTCATATTTTTGTGTAATACGACATGCGATAGATGGACGAAAAAAATTGAGGCGATGTAAAAAAAGTTTCACTTTAAACTCACTAGGGGGAGACCCGGTGCCGAGGCTTCTGTGCGGAAAGCAAAGTATTAGTTTAAATATTACCGAAATTGCTGCATGCTTTCCAGGAGGGAGACTCCGTACCAGGGTCGTCTGCATGGGTACCTCCATCTTACCTATTTTTGCCGCAAAGCAGCAGTGCTTGCATTGCAGTGTTCCGGTTTGAAGGGTAAGATATGGCAGTGAAAGTACTGGGTACCGTGACTTTAAATCTGATGTCACAAGTTGGCAACGTACATTGTGGTTCTTGTTACAGCTAGTTTTACTGCGAATCTCACAGGAACCACATAATAATATATTATAGGTGCCCGTTACCACTTACCATCAGGTGGGCAGTTTGCTTGTTTGCCAACTTAGTAGCAATAAAAAAAATACTAATTGGACTACCTATGTCAAAAGCTGGAAAAAAAATAGTAGTGTTAGCTGTAGTTAGCTGGAGAAATACCATAATTTCTTGTTTCGAAGACTTTGAAGAAGCCAATTATAGAAACAAAATTTCACGTCACGTTAGTGATAAATAATTTTTATTCAATGCTGAGTCTTCCAGTGATCAATCGTTTCACGATTAATTGCTATTTAAGTCGAAACTTAATGCTTTCTTGTATACTGTTTAGTATTGTTAAAAATAAATGTTTGGTGAGCCAATAAATCAAACTTTTGTATTACCTGCCAATGAAAACATCAGAAACCTTTCCATAACCCAGAAATCTGCATTGAAAGAAAGAAAGAAAGAAAAGCTGTATTTGGACGCACACACACAGACACACAGGTAGGTATTCAATGTGATTTGTGGTTAGATTCGTATTTCCTCATGTCGGTACATACTCAATAAAATATTTGTGTTATGAAACCGTTTGGATTAGAATGTTTGTAATTGTGAAACATGAGACTCGGCGTATGTTTGAATTTTGTTTTACCCATTATTGCTTCTGTTTTCTTAAAATAATTGATAATAAATATTATCGATGTGTATTCCTATCGAGATTCTTGCCTGTTCTTCTCCCAAGTTCTGAGGAGGTGATTCCAGCTGTGTCAATAAGTTCCCGTAAAGGTCTGTGTAAAGATCCTGGAGTTTGAAATACAAGCGGTTGTTTACAGTAACGATTTTCTGAGCGTGATTTCTATACGGATAGTATTCGATATTTGTGGATGGGAAAACAAACACCCATCGCTTTAATCCTTAGTATAAGGGTTATAAGCTGCGAGGCGTATATTATATTCTTAATCCCAAAAATCATTTTTTCAAACCAGTAACATGCACTACAAACATTATAAGGAAATAAAACTTTTTCAAAAGATCTCTATAAATCTGATATTTGATGTTTTGTTGATTACACGCGGTACAAAGGTTTATATTAAAACAATGAAAAATTATGAAACACTTATTCATCATATTGTTATTAGCTACATGAATTTAAACTTTCTATTTTTACGATTATGTTCCAAGCTTTTCAGTTCAGACTCGCTACCGCAATTCGCCAGTCTAGAACTATAAAATTAGCTCTACTTTTAAGACAGTCGGCAATTGTCAAGTGGGAATATCTTTGTGTGACCAATCGTTTGAATAACTTGTTTATACATTATTGCTTTCGAAGGCAATCTATTTTCATCGGGAAATAGTTAATCGCTTACTTCCTCGGTAGCACCTACTTGGACCTTTTAAGCTTCGCATAATATAAAAGCATTGACTTTCCTCTTTACTGGATAATCTTATTAAAGACAAAAGTATTTAAAGCAAGCAACAACATTAATCAACCTACAATTTGAAGCCGGGTCTCATCTGCCTGAAAAGTCATTTAAATCTGATACCGCTTACCGAAGTTCTAAAAACAAATAGATTAACAGTTAAAGGGTTTACGTTATTTATAGAATTGATATAAATTCATACCCACATACTTGTATTTAAAATTAAAAAAAATCAGGAAATCTCATTTTGCTGGTTGAGACTTTCACGTTTCGGATGTGTCGCCCAGTAACCGAATTCGCTGTCAACAAATTCTAATCGATTGTAGAGATGATAAGGCTGCGAGCATAGCAACCAGCGTTGGACGTTCAAGGTCGACTCTTAACCCGGCGACAATGACGCTGGGTCATATTGACCCGAGGCAATTTTTAACGGACATATTTTATTTTTGCGCTAGTCGTGTTGTAACGATCCAACCTAACGTCAAACGGAACCCTAAATAGAAAACCCCTTTACACAGTTCTATTAGTAGTTTTACTAACAATTTACGCCTTTAAAAGAAACGTACAAAATTGCTTTGATTTGTATGAAGTTTGGCCAATGATCGACTAGTGATTTTATTAGGATCTACGTTGCAACCGCTTATGTAACCCAAGATCTTTTCCAAGTGGATAGATATAGAACTCCTATTGCCGAAACTATCCCTATACCTTATTTATTCTATCAAACATGATCAAACGCTTATTAAACTCGCTACCATAGTAACGAAATAACAATCTGTTCTTTTGAGTGAATTTTACGATCTCAGAAATGAGAAAACAAATGTTTTGATTTTTAAGTATGTTACCGCCGCTGTCTTTACTTTCTGAAGCTAACATTGGAATTTTGATACCTTCAGGAAGGTAGTCCCTTAACCCTCGGGCTCCATAAGATTCCAAATGAACCTTACTTCGCCCTACCAACATACTTTATACACTACTAAAATTCTCTACGCTTGAGAATTACAACCTTTCAGAACTTTAGTTTTGTAGAGAAGAAAGGAGCGAAAGAAACTCTACCAGGGGCCTTACCATGATCGCTTATAGCAAGGTTAAAACAATATTGAAATAGAGACACCGCTCTTGCTGCGTATAGCGCCATCTCGATCTCAGCGCGGTTTTAATATTGTTTTGGGCGATCATGTTTGGGGGGCTGTTCATATTCTCAATACATTTGAGATTAATCTCTAAAACATTTGATGTCTTAGCAAAATTAGCTTTACGTTGAAATAATGATGATGAAACTTACATGAGATCTTTATCACAATTTCCATTTTGCACAACACAAAGTTATCACTTCAAATAGCACATATCACTTTAGTTTTAGCAAAGAGTTCAAGATTTCGGCACCGATCCATAGTGTGAATAATTCGTCGATTCGTAGATAAAGAAGATGTGTCGGAGATGTCGTCGAAGGGAACAACTCCAGTGCCTAACCTTCTGACACTGAAGCAAATATTTTTTAGTAATAGTCGACTAACGTGCCTAACCTTCTGACACGTTGCCGTTGCAGATAATGTTCCCAATATAATATTATCCCTCCACATCTCTTCAGTTTTTATATGTAAGCACAACCACTTCACAGTGCCAAAATAATTCACTCACGAGACAAATTATGCTTCAAACACAAGCTCTTATTAGAGCGGACTTCATAGTCGAGCCCAATGGAAAATATGATCCAAAATCCACTCAATATTCTCAGATATTGGAATAAGCCACTAGAATCTCTTCGAGAAACTAGGAGTAAATATAATCGTTGCAGGTTTCCTTCGAGTGACCTGAATAATCGGTGCAGGTTTCTTACAGCGGGACCTGAATATAGCGTTGCAGGCTTCCTTTCGGAGTGACCTGAATAATCGGTGCAGGTTTCTTATAGAGGGACCTGAATATAGCGTTGCAGGCTTCCTTTCGGAGTGACCTGAATAATCGGTGCAGGTTTCTTATAGAGGGACCTGAATAACGGTGCAGACCTCTTACAGAGGGATCTGAATAACGGTGCAGGTTTCTTATAGAGGGACCTGAATAAATAGCGTAGCAGGCTTCCTTTCGGAGTGACCTGAATAATCGGTGCAGGTTTCATATAGAGGGACCCGAATAAATAGCGTAGCAGGCTTCCTTCGGAGTAACCTGATTAGATTCAGTAAAATTAATAGTTAATTTCATTAATGAAGATGATGAAGATAATGATTTTAGTTTAAGGGTCCCTACCTGATGTATCGTGTCTAACCGAATCTATAAGCTTCAATTTGTGTAGTTCAAAAAGAACAAACTAACCCCATTTTAGTTATTTAAACGTGTGGTGTGTTGCGTTGTCTTACGAAGTGCAATGTAAGACACCTAACATTAAAAGAATAAGAATGCGAGGTGAGAAGGGCCTCTGTGTGCCTATTTCCCTATACTCGTGTATGCGCGAGCACGGGCAGGTGGATTGGGATCGCCGTGTGCTCACGAACCCTATATACGTGGTGTAAATATACATATATAAATAGAGGACCGGCTTCTTTAGTCCATGCGTAGCTAAACGGGTGCAATTAAGGCATGGGTCCACTTCGACAGTCCCCCCGCCGCTAAACACTTCCCAAAGAAACCAGGGAACTTGAGTCACTATGTCGGTAAAGAGTGACTGCGCTGATATGTTCCAAACAACGCCCTCCCCGAAGGGAGTTAAAACCACAGTCTGTCGTAATCTCCGTCAGGTGACCCGACCGTGGTCCATCGAACCATGTCGATGTTTTAGGTCTTCACAATTCGATATTCGAACTCGAAACACTAATATCTTAAAATTCACAAATCTTTGCAAACACAAATTAATTCAAATTGAATATGAAAAATCAAAGAGCGCGACGAAGACCAACCGGCTTGCACGAAATTCCGTAATCTTCCCCCTTCAATAAATGCCTGTGACATTCCTGTCAAAATCAAATCCTTCCCAGTTTAAAATATTATTTTTAATTGTCATATTTCTACAACAATACTTCTTTGATCAAATAATTGACCGGACGAAAACATGGACATAAAATCAATGGAGACGCTTCGACCATTGAGCTAGATTTGGTTTCGTTACAGTGTGTTGTGAATCTTTATGTAGCTGGAGATATAGCACCCCTCTACCCGTCTTGTTGGTATTCTCAATGTGACGCCGCCTGTGCAGTAAGATACACTTGTGTCAAGTAAAAACGGGTAATTATAACCCAACGTCATCGCTGGCATGGTAATTTTATAACTTACATTTTTTCTTTTTTTGGATGTTATAAGTTAATATAGGTACCTTTTATTTTTAGGTTTTTTAATAAAAATGTAACTATTCAACGACCCGGAGAGTATTATGGCGTTGTTAGATGAGTCAGATTCCAACAATAAAGATTCGCAGACTGCTTCGGATTGTTATATTGACCACCACTTATATTGAATATATCGGGCATAAATGTGAACATAATACATTGGGCCAATAACAACGAGGAACTCCCAAGAGATGTCAAATATGTCCGTCTAAAAAGGACAAAAAACATCTCATACTTTTCATGATTTCGTTCTACAATAACTGCAGCAGTTTCATATGGCTATGAATGATGAAGTAGAAGATTGATTCCTTATTTTTTAATTATAAAAAGTTTGTTTGATATCTCTTTTAATCTGTAAGATTATTGATGCGTATTACTACTAAGAATAATTGACCAAATATAAAAAAAAATATGTCATGTTTTCATAGTTGATTTTGCATGTGTTATCGAGAAAGCTTAAAAAATTTGATTTATAAAATTTATAAGCAATATTTTTATTTTACTACCTAAGTGAAGAACCCTTTTTAGATAAACAGTAATTAAAATTAAAGTGACTTCCTAAATTTCGTGTCACAGTTATTAATAAAAATTGGGTCATGATGACCCGCTGTCATAATCGGTCTCGTAATTATTTTCACGTCATTGGCGCCGGGTTAAAAAGTATTTTTAAATGTTTTTGCTTTGTAATCTGTTCATTTTTCAATATACATTATTAGAGGTGAATAAAAAGTTCTTTTCACAATCAGTATTCAATGTTTAATCTCAGTTTAATACTCAGTATAATAAAATATTACAAAAAAACAACACTTCTACTCAGACACCATCTTTGGACTGTAATAATCAAGTGTAGGACACCCAATAGGCTAGTTGACTCATAACAAAATTTATTAAAATATTGTTTATTTCTAACAGTATTTGGCATAAGGTTCCGAAATATACCGATTTTAATAAATAACAATGAATGATTACTGTAAAATTTTAATTTGAAGTTGTTATAAATAATCTTTTTCATTACTCATACTCTGAAAGTAGGTCTGAAGTTGCCAGAGGAGCGGGTTGAAAGTAATACTTTTCAGCCCTAGGGAGAATCACTTTCAACTGACAGCTGCTGTCAAATTTTAAAAAAGTAACTAGTTCTTTTTTTTAACATTTTTATTGAACCATATTCCGACTTTCTATACAGCCACTCAATTACAGCGCGGTGTAAAATTTTAATAACATAATGTTAAGTATTTAAAGAATATATTTTGGAAATGACTTTATTATAATTTATTTTCAACTATTTCTTTAAAATAACATAGATTTGGGCAAAATATTTACCATTTTTCAAATTATGAAAATGAAAAATAATGGCTCAATACCTGGCCGGTCACAGAAAAAAAAACAAAATAAGCGGCAATGCGATCTTCATTTGTTTTTCCATTTGTAGAGTTTTGTTAATACTTCCGTATAGCATGTTTATTATATTTGTATAACATTGTGTTAATAATAAATTAACACAATGAGTTCATCTGATTCAGGTATGGAGTCAACGCCTGATTTTATAAGAGAAAGCGGGCTAAAGCAGAAGTTGTTGATTTATGTAAAATAAAATTTACACGTTTTTTCTTTAGCTAATTTATTGCTTTATTTTTACTTTCCTTGTATTCGTAATGAAAAGCACAGTGTTTACCTCGGGTTAAAGACTTATTTAGTCCCTCGAACTATTGGTGCCCTCGCTACGCTCGTGCGCCAAACACCGTCTCGGGACTAAATAAGTTACTTTCACCCCTAGGGTAACAATGTACTATTTTTAGCTCACGCCGTAAACGTAATGATATCCTGTGGTCGTCTGTGACGGCACTCATATTGTAAACAAAGAAACATCAAATTTGATTCAACAACGCCTCGGTGCTTTGTTTACGATAAGAGCGACGTCATTTGATGTATGCCACAGATAATCAACAGACTATCAAGGCTGACCGCGTTTTCGGTCCGAAATTGAAAATCTAATTTTAAAATAGTTTTTTTTTGTACTTTTCAGCCTTCGAAAAAAATAATATTCATGTGCTATGGACTAATGCAACAATTATGAACAATTTAAGCCCTAGTTTAAAAAAGGGTCAACAAGCCTATTATGAACAGCTAGTTATGGAAATATGAATAATCAAGTAAAGGACAAAAGTATTCATTATTACGGAAATGCTATTTGTTCTTTAATTATGAATAGGTTCAACGTATTCCTAATATAAACAAATTTATTTTCATCTTCGAAATGGCACCAAGAAAAGACTACACAAAAGAACAAATAACAACATCTAGTCATGGACAGAATGTCCATTATTGGATAGACTAATAATTTATTGTACATTTCTAGAGAAACATGAAGATATACTAAAACAGACGTATTTTACATGAAAAAAAATGAAGTTCTCTTTATGGGCACTTTGTCCATGATTGGGTGTACGTGCTAGAATAATATCCAGTTATGGGCACCAGTAAATTTTCGGTTTAGAATGCCAATGACATTTAGGTTATAATATAAAAGTAATCTATTACTATTGATAAATCTGTAAATAATATGAATTTCAACAACGACAATAAAACTGAAACAAAATAATATGTTAAGTGTACTTCCTGGCATCGCGATTCTTGTAATAAATTACAATTAACGACACCAAATATTGGCACAACTGATCGGTGTTGTCATATGATAAAAATACTTTGCATTTGCTTAATGTCGGATGTAAATTCAAAAAATGTCCATGGCTGATCCGCGTCCAACATAGGCGCATTTACCTTACTTTTAAGTTGTTTTTGCATGATTGACTAACAAACAATAATGTTCTTCTTATGTGTTTGTTTCCAATAAGCAATTGTAATATCATATTAAGTAAGTTTAATCCTTCTAGGAATTAACACATTGAAATTGCAGTAAATGGGTTATTTTCGTTAAACCTTATAAAAGTCTGCAAATTCACTTTATACTATCGTCGATATTGTAAATCGCTATAACGTAGATTTATCGTAGATTAATCGTAGATCATATATTGGAGATTGTAAATCGAATTTCAATGATTGATCTTTAAGAAAAAAGGCTGCAAAAGAAATCGCTGTTATATAGAAACGTTGAAATAGGTCATGGAAACTTGATCGCTATTTTGTTCTTATTACTCTTTTCAATTTCAGCGTAAGTAATCTCCACAATGTTTGCTTAGGCGCTTAGTTATAAATGGAAAACGACCAAACAACATTTAACCTCATTGTAAATATAACGCTCTTTAAAATTTTAATGAAAGTCAATATGTTAAAACCTTGATCTTTCCTATCATCGAATGTGGTGATGTGTACTATCTCGGACTAAATGCAGATCTAGTAGATCTACTCAATAAACTAGATCTGCTTTGGATCAACTGTAGTCGAATCGTGTATAGCTTGCAAAAATATATCCACACATCTGAGCATCTGGATTTGCTGTCTATTTGACAGCGAAGGCACATGAGATATTTTAATACTCTTTTAAAGACCACATTTCGAGTATTAATGTACTTCTCATAAAAGACGTACTCGTTCATGATTTGCTTAAACATTCAATATAATTTAAAATTCTGTACAATCCATTCTTCTCTATAATGTTTTGCTTATCAAAATATCTGCCTACACCAGAACTGTATTTATAACGTAAGAGATTAATTTATTGCTTAAACATTTAAAATAATTTAAAATTTTGTACAATCCATTCTTCTCTGGAATGTTTTGCTTATCAAAATATCTGCCTGCACCAGAACTGTAGTTATAATGTTAGATATTAAGTTATGTATAAATAAAATATTAATTTAATGATATCAATGTATTCAGTTATTTTGGGTACATGGATAGCATACATCAGGCCATTTTACACATCATACGTAAGTAAATAAAAAGCTAGGCTATGAAAGGATGAAAGAGACTATTAGAAAGAACGACAGCATCCAAATGTTATGCCAAAATAGAATCTCATATTCGGAAAATATAGTAGTCGAAACCTCTACCTTTGTCATGCCTTTGATGTGTCTCCCTTCAATGACAGAATTTCAGGGCAACTCTAATAACCATCAGTTCCAGTTACTTAATCGCACATATAACGCAAAGCAAGCGTCAACGCTCTCTGAATGACGTTAAGAAAGCCATAAAAAAATTGAGCGCGCCATAAAACCCCACGCAACAATTTCGGGCAATAGAATTTTTGTCGTCAAACAGCGTTTCGTGGGTTATTATTGAATATGTCGCCTCATAAAACTGTAGGACGCAGTTCTGTTAAGTTTGTTGCTAGAAAAATTACCTCCAAATGTTACAGAGCATAGCTGGATGACGACGTTATCTAATTTTAGTAATTGATTTTTTTTTAAATGTCGCCCAACACTACGATTTTCTCCTGTGTCGTGGAATCAGTATTAGATTTAAAATGATAAAATATTTGTTACAGATACCCTTTCAGTCCACTATTGTAATCGTGAAGTGCAAATAGGACCTTCAGGCGAGGACAGTGAGGGATATATCCGCAGCCCAGGATATCCGAACTTCTATGTCGGAGATGACGTGTGCAGGTGGAAGTTAACGGCGAATCCGGAACAACGGATTCGCGTGACCTTGCTCGATGTGAGCTTAAGAAGTGAGTCTTATTTAAAAATGATGATGTAAACAAGGCATTCGATACTGGTATCGATCAGATTAGTTTGAAATAATTACAAAAATTAGACATAGGTGCATGATCTGGTTATTGTAATTTGTATTTGATTCATTCAACCCAAATAGGTATCGTGGGAGAGTAGATGTACACTTTTAGTAGTTTATAATTCAAATTTTGGAGTACTACAGGGTATTTCGTTTCCTTGCATTTTTAAACCAAGTCATTTTTGATAATGTATTCTTAAATGTTATTAGCTTCAAAATTGTTTATTTTAATATTCGACGTGACAAACTTATCTTCTTATTTCTTTTCCTTGTTGTTGTTTCCTTTTTCTCTCTTGCATTAGTTTTTTATAGGCTTAACATTAACTTTTGAATTTGTTATTGCAAGAAAAAAGTAGCTTTACTTAATAGACTTCTACTCAAAACTCTCATCTTTGCATATTGTAATATTTGCTCTTTGTTCTCAGGCATTGCACCGTTCGAACCATCGTGCATAGACCATATCTCAGTTCAAGATTCGAACGGTGACGTATTGCTGTCATCCTGCGAGCAAGTTGACTTGCCTCTACGGTTGACGAGCACCACCAGCTCCGTGGAGGTGACAGTCGAGGCAAAGTCTCATGGTGCTTACCCCAAAAGAGGAGTGCTGTTACATTATAAAAGTAAGAATTTTATTTACCACCTGACATACGACAAGATATCTTAACAAATATTATGCAAAATAATGAATGTTTGTTAGAATTGAATATGCTCTGATAGTCACGGTTAAAAACCGCTAACATAAAATTTACCTTGATTTTCACGAGAAATCCTTTCATACAAACAGGTCGGTTATGTCTTCGAAAAAATCTATCACGTTTGCCTATAATTTGACAGCCACTGCGCCGTGAACTCAAGACTCTGCACCGACTTTCTTTTATAAAGGAGTGATGTATGGGCAGGGACTGTGAAATTGTAAGGGAAGCGATAGATTTTTTGTTACAGAATTACCCTCCAGGTCATTATGTGGTAATCTTTTTGTGAATATGCTTAATAACCAGTAATAACCATTCACAACTAAATATTAATTATATCAATATTTCATATTTAGAAAGGTACGTTCTCTAGAAGTATTTAAGAAAATTTGATAAAAAAAAGTCTTGAAACTCCCATGGATTGGACATGTGCCTACCTATGCACGTGAAAATATATCAGATTCATAATTATGTTTAACCTCATTACGTCATTTTTAGAGTTCCGTATCTCAAAAGGAAAAAAGGGACCCTTATTGGATCACTTTATTGTCCGTCTGTCCGTCTCTCCGTCTGACAGTCTGTCCATCTGACCGTCTGACCGTCTATCCGTCTGGGTCTGTCAAGACCCTTTTTTCGCGGGAACGCGTTATCGATACCAAAATGAAATTTATATCAAATACTCAAGTCTACAGCCTTATTTAACTGTGAAAAAATCACTTTCAGTAAGTAACACAATAACACCAAGTGACTATTTCTTAAGGGAATCAAAACCTATAGGTTACTTCCCGTTGGTCTACAATCACGAAATTTGACAAGAAGCAAGGTCCTATAGCACATATAAGGAAAGAATCTCAAAGCTATAAATATGTACCTACATAGTTGGGTACTTATCTACTTAGATAAGTTTGTACGGAACCCTTGGTGTGCGAGTTCAACTGGTACATGGTCGGTTTTTTATATTTTTTCTCTCTATGCACGTTCAACACATTTTGTTTTCATTGGTTTTTTATTGTTAATTATTTTGTTGGATAAAATGATATTACTAATCTGTCAACATTTTAAAAATCTGTAGGTAATCAGTATAAGACCTTATTGATTAAAAACAAAATTTAACTAACGTGAACATTATTTGTAACATATTCAATTATTTAGTTTTGTATAAAAATGTGCTAAAAACCCAACCAAGTTTCGGCAAGGTAGGTAAGGTAATAGAGAAAATTAGAAAAAAAAACATGATTGTTCGAAAAATCATCACAAGAACATGTGGGAAACTTTCTCTTTTATCTCCTTTTTCTCTTTTATCTATTTTATCTCCTTACTATTAGAAGAGTTTATAATAAGTATCAATTCATGATGGATAGAGTCTTGAAATATGAACTGCCAAGTCCAACAAAATTGTATATTTCACGTTTGCATCTCAACGCCATCTACCTTTTATTTCAGAAGTTTTCAAAGCGACATCTAGAGCATGGCGGTTGTTTCAGGTGTGGGTTGCGTCACGCTCCCGGCGCCATCTAGCGGCTACATCGTGTACCGCAACGAAGACGTAGCGCACTACATGTGCAGCGTTAACCACGTTTTCTCCGACACCCTCCAGAGGGCGCGGCTATTATGGTGCTACGATGACAATAGGTGGAATGACACCGTACCTGACTGTATTGGTAAGTTTTTTTTATTATTTAAGAATGGAACGTTATTCACATTGTATTTAGGGTGATTTACCTGCCAAGGCGGAAGTCTTTACGACACAAACTTATATGGGGTCTATAAAAATCGAATGTGATGAATTCTTCAGAAGGGCCCGTCGTATAAAGCTGCTATAAAAACACTGTTACAGCTACCCGCATCGTAGAACTTATCGATAACAACATAAAAACTTCTTTTAAGGTTATTTCATGGTGTTGCTCTCGATAGAAAGATGTGCACATGCGCGTATTATTCGCCCTCCCTGTCGCACGTGCAGTTTGACTACGCACAGAAAGCGACGACATGACTGAGTCGCTTACAACATGATTATTCACACTCGACAGTTTGTCGCGTTGAATTGTGCTTTATTGCTAGCACGGTAAAGTTTAATGTGGCTGTGTGTTATTATTATTTTCATAGACACGCAAAGGGCTTTCTTGTCCGTTTCAGTCGCGTTTAGTAAATACAGGACTATTCTGAGTTTGGCCGCCCTGCGCGTCGGTTCGCAGCTGTGCGTAGTGAATTCGCGCGCTCGGATAACACGTGTTTTTGGAAGTGAGTTTGTATAAAGTTTAAATTGTTTTGAACCTCCCTTAAATTGTTTTAAGCCGCACTAATTCCCCCATTATTTTTTGGTAGTTTGTTATTTGTTTTGAGTGTTTGTAGTCGTGTTTACTGTAACTACTAACCTCGTTGGTTGGGTAAGATTTTTATTTTGAGCACTGTCATAAAATGACACGACAGTTATTTTTGTAGCTTTTTTATAGCAGACGTTGAGAGTGTAACAATTCTGAATTTAGATTAAAATATATGATGGATCTTTATTGATATTTACTTTATATTTAGCTAAACAAATATTTTTCTTTAAAAATATACCGAGTAAAATATGTTACTGGGTTATTGCCGTGCGTCGAAATTGACCATGTCGTTGATGATAAGAGAGTTCAGACAAAAACAATAATGTTATCGCAAAATACGTGTTGAAGTCACGTTATGAAACAAAACAACAATCATTAAAAGGATAAAATTTGTATGAAACACATTAAGTACTACAGCTCTGTCAAGTTTCGTTAGGAAAAAACAATTTAAATATTTTTCAAGGTCACCATATTTTTCACCATCTTGTGTTTCGTAAAATTATAACTTTAAATCAAATCATTTATTGCTTTCATATGGTGACAATGATGTTGTTGAAAATAACGTGTCTTAAACACGGCCGGCCGTACAGGGTCTGTTATGGCAGTGCCATCAACACAAAATATGCTAAAAGGTCGACAGGGCCCTATAGGCCCCTGCCCCCCATTACAAGATAAATTACTGCAATACACGTATTATATAAATGAAACATATTGCTAATACCAAATTGTAAACACACGGTAGTATCTGAAATTAAACTTTTATTTGTTTGTTTTGTTTGTTTATTGTGTCATATTAGTAATGAACGTTAACAGACACTATACTTAATCCATTTTGTACGTTATATATTAATTCCATCCATATTATATAACGCTTGATTTTTATGTATATTTCGTTCAATGTCGTTCATACATTACATGTTTAATATATCAATGATTTTTTACAAAATAAATACATATTTAAATTGTATTTACAATAAATTCGACTCAATTTTATCTGCGGTCAGCAAAATATTTTCTTCTTTTGCCTTCTATCAAACTTTTATACGGACTCTTTATTAATGAACTAATATTTAGTTCCTCTTCTTCACCTTACTGATCGTTTTGGTTTTATGTAAAACGCTCTATATTAGCTTGACTCTTCATTACTTTTGTATTTATTATTATTAAAGTACCTAGTTATACTTATCTCGAGCATCAGAATGCACACAGAGTAAAATTGGATATACTTACATTAATTATTTGAAATTTACTTTAGAACATAACTTAAAAAATAATTACTTATATTTCTTGTTTTACAGCTGAATATTTACAATAAATTGACAATGTCACGGTTTTCACATTCATTACTTATAAATTTTACAGTGATCATACATATTTTTATAAAACCAAAAGTTCTTATTATTGATTCTAATGATGTTACAGTTTTTAGACTATTATATTATCTGTGGTATTGGTTAATATATTTTTATCGGCAAATAATCTTCAACATTTGATTATATACCTACCAAGGATTAGATAATGTTTTGCTTAAAGAGATTTTTTATCGATTTATTTATAATGCATTACGTTAGTACAATATCTGATTTGAATGCGCTAATATAGACTTGAATTGACTTTAAGACACAACATACACGTCCATATTTTTAAGTTTTAAAATAAATAAAAAAGCTAATTGGTTAATATTTTACTATTGCATGATTGATAAATATTTAAGAATTTGTAAAGATCGTTGTAGAAAATGAAAATTAATGTTTTTCGTCCTAAGAAGTCCTGTCAACTGGCCTGAAAGCACCAAAATCCATGCTTCGTAGCAAAGTGATGTGCCCCCCTCATTTAAATTTTACCTATAATATAGGTGAAGACTAAATTAGGAGGCGCATGACTTTTTTACCATAATATTATTACGAATAAAAAAATCGAAAGATTTCTTGTCTTTGTCAAAAAAAAGATTGTATATTTTTTGAAATAAAATATTCGTTGCTTTGTACACAGAAGTTAAATATTGGTATTTTGAGATTAGTTACAACCGTCAAAAGAGATTAACTATCTTATCTCAATCACATTTCAAGCACATTTCACCATAGGAACGATTTGAGCCTTGCCTGCAATTTAATATCGGAGCAATATTGTTCCTTGCACTTTAAACCAAGCGGAAAGCGGGAAAAACTCCCTTCGCCTTTGTGCCATATTGAAGTATAAGCTATCGAGACCTATATCACGCATATAAACGTATTTACGTATATATACGTTTCTGATTGCTTTTTGAATTAGAAAAAAATGTCAAAAAATGAATGAAAAGAATACACACAAAATCAGATTTTTATTTTTAAGTAGGTACCAAATTTTAAAAGACTTTCTAGGAGATCATTGCTTAGAGTCGACTTCAATATGAAAATTTGATGTTGTGTGTATTCTTATATTATTTTTGACTTTTAAGTGTCTTTAAAGTCGATTTTCATTTCTTGTTTTCATATTTTTAAATAATTTAATAACAGCTTACCGAAGTAAATTGAAAGAATACAACTAAATGTCAATACGCGCGTATTATATTTTAAAACCAGCCTTTTACTCATAAAATCCAAGGATCCTTCCATCAGCAGTTCGGCTCACGTCTACCAGATGCAAATATCTGAATAGCTTCAGAAAAAACATGATACAACACGTTGGACGTGCCTATAAAATTTAAGGGTTTCCCTCGATTTTTCTGGGATACCATCATCAGATCTTGCTTTGGTGAGAATAAGACCACCACAGAAATGTAATCTTTCGAATGCAAAAAGAATATTGAAAATTCGTCCACAATTGGCGGAGTAGTCGCGTAACATACACACAAGAAAAAAAATCATACTCGTGGAATTCACTTGGTTATGGGCAGATTCTGGTTTGAGAACCTCCTCTTTGAAATTGGTTAAAAAACATAAGCTTTTAGTTTATATTTTTCGGTAATTTAGCATTAAAAAGTATTATTTTTTTTAAAAAGAAAAACGTCGCTTCACACTAGGATTAAATTGTTCAAATATATCCGAATTAACTTCGTATATTACGTTAGCAATCTGTACATTAAACCTTACTAATATGACAATGATCTCTTTTTCATGCAAAAATGTCATAACGTATTGTCAACTGATCAATGATAGCAGTTTAAAGAAACAACTTTATATATAAAGAAATCATGCCAAAAGCACGTAGCCAGGCAGATACAATACAGTAGTCCTATGCCAACAAGAATACTTTTGGGAAAAGAAATAAAGAGGCCTTTGTTACCTTGTCAAAGCGAGACAGCGGACAATAATGTAGAGCATTCCGAGTTGAATCATGCAATCTGTAGGCTGTGACTAAGCATTTGGACTTCGACTAGAAGACATTAGATATAATATTTCAATTACTCATTTCATAAACTAATTTCATGTAATATTTAAAATGACGATGGTATTTTTTATAAATGTTTAGCAACAAAAAAGAAATGGTTTTTTAAGATGAACAACTAATTTGATCAACTCCAAATTTTCTTTAAATTTTTTGTAGGTGCTAAAATTTTATTGAAATAATATCTCCCCCTTAGATTATAAACGGGCCTGGCCTTAACACTAGATTGCTGGTCAGCACGATTTCCACCCATTTTGTGAAAATCAAAAATTCATCATCATAGGAGATATAGAGGTGACTAACAACCTCGAACCTCTGTAATTGCCTCAACTCAGGGAAAAAGCTCTTCAAAATACTAGTCGTATTTTGAAGAGTTTTTTCCCTGATCCCACCTTCCCCTTTCCTTTTAAGGACTACACGTGCTAGCCTGCGTTATCATTAAAATGCAAACGAAGAAATTTGACAATTCAAATCTATGCCGCACTATCGAAAAATTAAACTCTGACAGCACACAGGTTACCTCCTTCTTACAATCCCGGGTCCCTTAAAAGAGGGGTGATGAAGTACCTAGCACGTTGGCAAGGTGAGAGTGGCTAGTGCAGCGTGTATCCTGCACTAGCTATCTTCGCATTTGGACTCCACTGCCACTTACCAAAAGGTGGGAAGGAGACTCTGTACCAGTATCGCCTTTGGGCACCTCCGTCTTACTTATTTCTACCGCTAAGCAACAATGCTTGCATTGCCGTGTTCCGATTTGAAGGGTAAGATATGGCAGTGGAATTACTGGGTACCGAGACTTTACATCTTATGTTACAAGTTGGCAACGTACACTGTGATTATACAAGAACCGCATGTAGTGACTGTTACTACTTATCATCAGGTGGGCAGTATAGTATGCTTGTTTGCCCACCTGTTTGTATAAAAAAAGTTGAAATTGAGACATTAGCTAGGGGCACCCACAAAAAAAACAAATCACCTTTACCATTAGTAACAGACATCCATACTGTAATCAATTTAGAAGTAGGTGAAAGGATTAAAATAACAATAGTTTATTCTGTGACTATTTACTAGGCGGTTGCTATCTCGAGGCGGAGCGTGAATTTCTTCGCGCACAAATTAACATGCTGAATACTGTCGTGGATCCAATTGTTGATTCGTTGTTTGTCTTGTATATTATTACGGGAAGGCGCACTCCCAAGGGCTGTTTGCTCAAGATTGAAAAGTATTGATTAGGGAATGTCTGTCTGTCGTGAATAGTATTTTGGTATGAATGCGGAAGTTAGAACTACAAAATTATGATAATTGAGATGTTATCATGTGTAAAGTATATAAAAATTTTATTTGTATATTAATACACAGTTACTTGTATTGTTTACACTACTTGTAAATTAATACGCGATTGATATACAAGTTAAATAAAACGTTAAATTCATAAATGTACAGATGTACACCTAGAAGATGGGGTGACGGTAGATTAAACGTCACTTGTAGAGTTAACAATAGATTTCGGAATTGTTATATTAAATTTCGACAAACACTTCAACTAAGTCTATAAAATATACTAAATCAAATCAAATAAATTTATTTAGTTTCACAAATAAACATTATGAAAAAACACGTAATACAGGTAAATCAAATAAAGTGAAACTAAAAAGGCCGCCACTCAGCACTATGTTGCAGAATGCATAACACCTGCAACGCTGGTATTCTGTGGAAGCCTATACAAATGTATATGTGTGCTGGCCAACAGACAATCATCTGTAAAAATTAAGTGTAGGATAGGTAACATATTATAATTTAAGCAATAGCATAACATATCAAAGTGTAGGTAATAGGATTAAATGATATGTTGTGCAATATGTTCTATTGTGAAAAAACCCCATGAAACCACTAAGTTTTTTGACAGATACGAAGGACACAGTCATCCGCTATGATCTTATTTGTTGTTCAAGCAAAAACATTTAAAGTTTACTTCTAAATGAATAAATAGAACGCGAAAGCTTAATTGGAGGTGGAATATTGTTCCAACATTTCGTGGCAGCATAACGAAAGCTACCACGAAAAGCAGACGAACAGTGCCTTGGACAGGTGAGTCTAGAGGTAAGTCTAACCTCTCGACGAGAGAATTCAAGCTTTTGGTAGAGATACCGTGGCCGATTGTATTGTATAATACCAAATAGTAAAGTGACAAAGTGTAGGGCACGACGAGATTCCATTTTCATAAAATTTGCCTGGTTTAGACAAAATCTTATAGGTTCAATGTTCTAAGTGAATAAAGTAGAACAAATAAAGAAATTATAATCACGTGCGTATAGCACGCGATTCGACGAGTCAAATCGCTGACGCGTCTTTTACCTACATAACTACTAAGTTCAATGTTCGGTGACCGTATCATATCCATTCGATGATTGTAATGCAGGTTGCCTCACGATGTTTTCCTTCCCGTAGGAGCGTCAGACAAATGTACATATGAAACTCTAAAACACATTGGTACATGGCGGTCTCGAACTCCGACCTCCCGATTGGAAGGCATGTGCCCAGTCCACAGCGCCACCGATTTAATGTGTACAACCACAAATATAAAACATGCAATTCTAAAATTCAATCTAATATTATTGATCATATTATCTAAAAATTCTTTAATACAGAAACATGATAATCAATATTTCACGCGGTAGGAAAAAAAGCCAAAAGTAATTCTGTTCTATATTTTAAAATAGCTTATTTAAAAGTATTGTCATTAAGTACGAGTAGTGTTAGTAGTTAGTATAGCTTTTTAGAATAGTATTATGTTTAGATTTTTTAAAGCTTAATTAGGCATCATAGTTTGAAGAAATTTCATTTTCTAGGCTGCACGTATAATATCGTGTTGTTTACGAGTGATATACATGCTCTAGTAGCGTGCTAGAAACATGCATATTACATGCTAAAAATCAGTTTGAGAGAGATCGATTAAACACGTGCTTCTTCGTATATCCAGAAAATATAATATCAAATAGTATGTGCATGGTAATAGTATATATACTATTACCGTGGTATGTGTATCTGTACCTTTATGAATAAAAATATTGGTAGAGCTAATAATAAAATATTTATATCACAATAACACTCGAGTTTTTTTTATAAGAGGAAAACTAAACTCAACCCCAAATAAAAAATACGCCTCTAAGCTGCGTTATTACTTTTTTGTGAGCTCTGGTGCGTAAACTTCGTCGTTATCGTCACACATCGCTTCTCACTCGGTTCGACGACAATTTTATGAAACTTTTAATCTTCGCGCATATTGCAATTTCCACAATTTTTGTGACATATACAAAAAGTTGGCGTGGTTAATACAAATGATTTGTCATACCAACTTAGTTTAAATATAAACGGTTTCAAGTAATTTGTTTATAAACACAGGCCTCAAGCACTTTGGAAAGATAAGGGAGTATAGAGGTTGGTCGGTATTGATTGGGAAGTGTTGGATCTGATACTTTGGGGAGTGGATGTACATATGCTTTGCGCCAAAGAGACGGGAAAGTACCAGTCATAAGAGAAGAATTAATAATATCACAGTATACTCTATCGAATTCAAAAATAATTTTGAATATCGGTCCACAATTGGCGGCGTAATCGCGTAACATATACTCGTACATACAAAAAAATACATACGCATCGAATTGAGAACCTTCTCCTTTTATGAAGTCGGTTTAAAATCAGATCTTTCGAGTTCCTTGTTTGCCCTTCTCTAAAATGCTTTAACGATTTCCGAACAGCTGTAGTCAACTTTTGAACTGAATGAAGACTTGAATTTTTTAGCAATCAGGAGATACAGTTCACCCACCGAGAGAGTGCGTTTTTGACAGGGCCTGTCAGTTCCTTGTGCTCAATATAATTAGAGTTCATTTTCGAAAACTGCGTTTTGGGTCCAAAATTTTCGCGTTTTCTCGGCTGAACTGTAGGGCCAATACTCCGCAATAAATAATGCATATTGTGAATGCAATAATCGGCTATTCGGCTATGCCAAGTGCATTGTTTTTGTCGCACGAAGCATTGAGGAAGAGTATGGATATCTGTTAGGAACTGTCAGAACTTGATGGTTTTTTATTGTCTATGGATTTAGGCAGTTTCCTCGTAGTCCTTCTAATTGTCATATACAATTTAAGGTTGGGGGTTTTAACAACTCTGTATAGTATACACGGTTATTTTTTTATCACCCCGAGAAAATTTAAGGGCCGCTTCATAACATGGTATTAGAATGATTTAAATATGAATAAAAAATATAACTCACTTACTTAATTTTATATTAATTTTCTAAAATATCCAAAAAATGCTGCACTAGTTGAGAGCAGCATTTTTAGAGATTTTTTAAAATATTTTTTATATAATTAAGTACCTTCATTCTTTCGTAACGTCCTCGTTTCTTCATTCATAAATGTAGCTGATAAAGTTAACATCAAGTCTTTCACTCATTCTGGAGGGATCGAGCAAACACAAAAACGTTAATCATAATTATGAATTAAAGGAATAGCTGTCGTTTGTTCTTTTTTGACTCAAGTTGACTGTACTCAACACTATGTTTGTCGCTTAGATATTTTAAGTTTTTGGAGTAAGTTATTAAGTACTATACTGCTGTAATATGTTATAATTTAGATAAGAATATTGAATTATTTATTTACATTTTCAATTAATCTATTTTGACGGTGAACAGCGCTTGACGTCTAATTTTGAAATCTTTATAGATTTCGTAAAAATTGACTAGGAATAAACCAAACTTACCAATCAATATTCCAATTTGCTTGATATAATATAGATATTGATAAATATCTCAGACGGTTCATTTTTTGTTCGATAACCGTAAGCATCCTTTTTAGAGTTTATTTGGCACATACAGCGAGGGGAGTCCGATTGTACGCTTACTATTATTACTCGGGGCCTATTTACATAAGGTTGGAATAGATGTGACGCTCATATATCCATCTACAAATATTTTTGGTAGAATCCGCAGCGGACGATTGGATATGACCATCTACATTATATCCTCTGCGTCCTTTGCCTACGCAAACTGTGTATTCTTGCCGAGAATATCTTTTTGTATGTTTTTGAAAGTTTATTATCTATTAGACTTCTAAAAGGAATAGCTGTCTTCTATTATTACTTGTATTGAATGGTAAAACAGACTTGAATTTTCTGTGGATAACTTGACTTGACTATTGTTAGTATTTAGAGTTGAAGAATTGACTAACATCTATTTATGAGAGATAAAAAAATTATATAGAAATATTGTTGTAAACAAACTAGAACAAAATAGCTAAATTTGATGACCTAATCTGAAGGTCCCTTCAGACATGCTTCAGACTAAGACAGAAGTCAATAATAATCATTATGTAGTAGGTAATTGTATTTTTAAAGGTAAGGGTTCCTTTCTAAAGTGAGGGTTCCAAGTAATGCCTTTTATTGAACGAGGCTCGTAGTGGAAGCTGGCGTAACCCCTCACTCTTCTTGGGTAGGCTTATGTCCATCGGGGCGTGTTTTTTATAACTAAAACTATAGGTATATAAGACATTACAAGGACCATAGTACATGTCACCAAAATGTGCCATAAGGTGTCAAGCTAGAGTACCAAGTAATTTTAAAGCCCTTCATACCGGCGAAACAGATGCAACTGCCACTGTTGGGCGATAGAAATAGGTAAGATAATCATAATAATAATCTTTATTCAGTATAACATATACAACATAGTAGTCAGTGGTCGATGACACCTTGTTTGCAAAAGAATGCCTGTGCTAGGGGACATCGCTCTTTCTTAACAACAAAGTGTGCTTCTTTATCATAACACTAGCTTTACGCAGCTTCGCCTGCATTGTTTTTGTTTTCCGTGGGAATTTTATATTTTCTCGTAGGAAGAATAAATTTGTAGCCTATGTTGATCAGAGATAATGTAACATTCTAAAGCTGAAGGAATTTTTAAAATTGGTCCAGTAATTGTTGAGTTTATTCGTTACATACATTACATACATATATACAAATCCTTCCTCCTTATAATCATTGTGTAGATAAATATTATTATATACATACAGATACATATTCACATACATAGATACAAGTATAAAAATAAGACATAACAAATGAAATTAATAAGTAAAGTAATACACATAATAAACAGAAATTGACAAATTTTCTGCTATTACTTTATTATATTTACTAATAACTGTATATGTGTATCCTTCTATTACGTGTGTGTAAGGGTGTGCGTGCATGTGGGTGGACGGCAAGAGTTCCATTGACTGCTTAGATCCTCGGTTTCGTCGTAACATAGTGGCTAAAGTATACTGATAACCAGCTACATACATGAAAGATTTTACTAGAGATCTCTGTGAGTCGGTTAATTTTATTTTACAAAAGAATGGACGTTTGATTTGTATGGATTTTTGGTTAAAACTCTCCGTGTCGTCATAATATGTAATAAAATATCCTTAAGATGCTGTTAACTTGAGGCGTAATCAACGTTTCGAATACACGGTTCACTGTCGAACAGTACACACTCCAAGCTTGGAGACAAACGCTCCAAATATTCCGTTTTGTGGGTACAGTCAGCAACACGTCAAACTTTACATTTGCATAACGAAAGCCGCCGCTATTACGAGCGACATAAGAGCGGTCTCAAGGTCAACATGTAAAGCCTAGCGTGTTGCTGTGTGTACATTAGCCAGTCGGTTACCGTAGCAAGGAAATTACGTGTTCATTCATCTCCATATCTTGTCCATCTCCTTCGCTTTACGAAATGAAATGGGAAAGAAGAACATTTTGCGTTTCGTTGTAAGTGTATAATGCATATGACGATAAAACACTTCACGGGTTATTTGAGTAACGTAGCTCACGTTCATACTATTGAATGTAATTTTGTATCGCAGTTCATTGTGAAAATATTTTTTTTTATAAAATGCCTAGCAAATTATTCAATTCCACCTGATGGTAAGTAAAAGTGGAGCTCCGACGCGAAGATAGCTAGTGCTGGGGGTCTAGACAAAGTAACAATTCAAAAATAAGTCCGTTAAAAAACATTATGTATGGGAATGATTCTATATCAAGAATCATTCTCATACATGAATGCGAATGTTATTTTGCCACATGCTACACTACCACCCTCACCTTGCCGGCGTGCACGATGCTTCTTCACGCATCTTTTAAAAACACGTATGCTGGCCGAGACCTATGTATTTTTTAATTGTGCAGCATTGAAATGAGTTACCAAATTTTTATCCCTGTGGAATGGCAGCTAGAGCAATTCGGTGACAGCGCAGACCAGCATGTGTGTTTCTCTAAGAAGGAAAGGAGAAGTAGGATTAGGAAAAAAGCTTCCCAGAATGACGCGATAAGAGAGTGCTTAGCGACAGAAAATCGCAACATAATTGTAAAGGTTCGAGGTTGCTGGTCACCTCTACATCGCCAATGATGCGTGTTGTATGTCGTTGCAACCTATCCAAAGTATTGAGTAAGTACTTGGTAAAGCCGGAGGAGCGAGGAATATATTCCACAATGAACTTGCTTCTTCTATAGCATGCATAGTTGATCGGTTTATATCGATTGAGTATGTGTGGAGCGTCGGTGGCGCTGTGGACTCGGCATTGCCTTCCAATCGGGAGGTCCGGAATTTGAAACCGCCATGTACCAATGTGTTTGTCGTTTTCGAATATTACATGTACATTTGTCTGATGCCCCTACGGTGAAGGAAAACATCGTGAGGCACCCTGCATACATCTGCGAAGAAATTAAAAGGTGTATGTGAAGTCGACCAATCCGCACTGGGCCAGCATGGTTGATTAAGGCCTGAACACACTAACTTAGGGTAGGCTCGAGACCCTCGGTGGGGACATATATGAGCTGTTGTGATGATGATGGGTCCTGTATTGTACAATAACCATTTGCCTTATCCCCCTTTGAGCACAATTATTTCTATCTATTGCTCTCTCCATCTATTAATTTAGGGTATGTTTCTTCACTTCCAACTCTGTGTTGAATCCGCACGAGTTCATGGCTCGATGTTGTACATAGGTGCCACTACAAGCACTTACAATCGAGAAAACATTGCTCTAATGTGGCAATGTTGACCTCAAAGGCGAGTTGCCGGCCCTAAACTGTATTCAATTTGGCGCAAATGTCAAACACGTTATGAGGGTCGCCTTAGTTTATGACCGCGCGGAGTTTGTAGCTCGATATTCTTTTGTCACATATCGATTTTTTATCGAACAATATCTAAAATCTAAGATTTCACTGGATCCTTCATCATCGTCACCAACTATGCCAAATACTGGACAAGGCCTATAAATTATTTTAATTAAATATGCCAAGTTACTTTCCTCATGTCGTTCGTCCTAGTATTTTGACACATTGTTCTTTTCTTATGTCATGTTTTTACACACATTTTGAAAAAAAAAGCTACAAAACACTTGTATTGTTTGTTTTCACATTATAAGAGGAAAGTTCTAAACAAAAAAATAGCTGCCCATTACTCAAAGGCCTGTTGAATTCAAGTAAGATTGACAAAAAATATTTTTGATATGTAAAATAAAACGTGTTATAACAAAGTAGCATTTTGCTACAAATATGCTTGAGTAAACGTGCAAAAAATAAAATAAAAAAAGGAATCAAAAAACATTAACCTACTAATTCATATTACAAAGAAATAAACTCAAAACATTTTTTGCGTTAGTATTTTGTAGAATAATAATATAATATTTTACAATTAACTAATCTCAGCTTTGGTATTTTTTTTTGCAAAATACAAATAAGCCCACACAGCCAATATATTTTTTCTACATATTTATTTCGACAATGCTATCGCCAAACAGTGTTCATATCTGAATAAGGGTCGAATCGATAACCTTTTTGTGTTTGTTAAATTAGCAATCAGATATTGTGCACCTGATGTGAACAGATGGCACGTATGGATTGGGACTAAAAAGGAATACGATGAGCCTTTGTTCATCTCAGCTATCGCGTTTTTGTCTCGTGTGAGGGGTAATTTAGTAATCGATAGGGTTTGTATTCGTGTCGACAATGTGGCGGGCAGTCGCCTAGAGAGTAGTCAAAATAACCGAAAGTATAAAAAAAAAAATTTGAATAATGAATAAACACTTATATTTAAGTATGTACTAACATTTTGAATAGATTGGAAGACCTACATTTTAAATAGATTTCCAATCTATAAAATACGTAATTGGTTTCTGTTATGTCTTTCTGTATTCTGCCTTCGTAGCATTACTACCTAAACACGATATGATCAAGCGATTTACCGCGGTAAACTGTCAAAAAACAATAAAAACGTATTGTATTTCGAAAGTTTACCGCGATAAACCGCTTTAAGGCGAGGTTTCTTTTCCAGGAAATGTAACTTGTGCACAGCGACTGCTTTATTGCAAGGAAATATCTATAAATATAAAAGAAAGTCGTGTCAGTTACACTATTTATAACTCAAGAACGTCTAAACCGATTTGGTTCAAAATTGGCGGCGAAGTAGCTTAAAACCAGCAGACGGACATAGGATAGCTTTTATTACAGAATTCACCTCTTAAGGGGGAGAAAAGTGGGTTGGAAGTTTGTATGGGGAATCAATAACCACTGAACCGATTTACATGAAATTTGGTATGGAGATACGAGGTTTGTCCCAAAAATAAGGTCTCCTATTTTTTTTCATAGTAAACAACATTTATTTCCAAAATTAAATACACTGTCGGAAAGCCTGATCCTTCCTCTATTTTTCCCCGTTCCGATCGATGCACTTTTGGAGTCAGTGCACGAGTTTCGAATTTGTAAAGGGAATCAATGAAAAAGGATTTCCACGCGGACGAAGTCGAGGGCAAAATCTAGTAGTTGATAAATGCATAGCTTCAATGTCGCTTACTAACGAAAACGTTACTTTTAATACGATTGGAAAACTGAGATACAAAATAAAAAATGTATTCCTGCAGTTTTCTAGACAATAAAAATGCACATCTATTGGTAAAAGTTTTATGTCATTTATTATTGCATTTACTGATTCACAGCTGTTTAAAAATATTGAACATAGTGACCTATGGATTTTTCTCTATCGAGTAAAATATCATTAATCATGTTTCTGTCTTTAAGAATGTTTAGATAAAATGTTCAACTATATGATATATGAATTTTAGAACTGTATGTTCTGTATTTGTGGCGGTACAGTAAATTGAAATTGTTCGAAAACGGGTAAGTAGCGCCTGAACATACCGTGTTTTGATGATCATACTACGGGGGCTGACTTTGTATGTACCCCTACAAGAACCCCGATTACATTACCAGCTTCTATCAAGATATCAAGTATCCCAGTAATTTTAACTGCCTGCCTTACCCTTCAAACTGGAACAGCAACGCAAGCACCGCTGTTTGGCTATCTCTTTGGTTAAGGGAGCACAGTCAGTTCACTAGCGCCGCCATTCGTTTTTTATTAATTATGAGGAATTAAAGACGTTTCTACAAAAAATCGCACAGTCAGGAACTCGATATAGATACTTCATATTTATATTTACATATTTTGTACACATTAACCGTATATAATAGTCGAAATCATAATTATTGTTTTTACACTTTTAGCAATAATTCTGATTATGATTATTCCTATACTTTTAATCTATGCCCCAAAAATCTAAAATATCTATATTGAGTTCCTGACTGTGCGATTTTTTGTAGAAACGTATTTAATTCACCATAATTAATAAAAAAAACTAATGGCGGCGCTAGTGGACTGACTGTGCCCCCTTAAGAGCCCTGTAAATGATCAAACATGTTTGTCAAACTTGCTTGACAAACTACACGTTTTAACCAAACACGACGACAATCCAGATTCTTTTCAAACACATCAAACACGTAGTTTGTTTGTCAAACGCGTCAAACACAGCCCTACAAACAAACATGTTTGTCAAACACGTAAATTTGACAAACATGTTTGATCGTCTACAGGAAAAAAATTGCGGTAAATCTCACCTATTTCTGCCGCCAAGCAGCCGCTGCTTGCTGTTCCAGTTTGAAGGGTAAGGTAGACCGTTAAAATTACTGGGATACTTAATATCTTGTCACAGGATGGTAACGTAATCGGGGTTCTCGTAGAGGTTTTTGATGTGCATATCCCACAGAAACAACATGTACTATTATATAGGCGACTGCCACTTACCATCAGCTCGACAGCTTGTTTGCTTGCCAACTTAGTGGTATAAAACAATTAAGTACTCAACGGTGTACACAGCTATGTATGCAAAAATATAGTAGCTACGAAATATTGATTATTGAATACTAGCTGTACCCGCGACTTAGTTCGCGTGGATGTCGGAAAATAATAACATTTCGTACATTTTTCTGCTGCTTTTACAACATTTTTCATCGATGCTCAGCACCTATTTGTCCTAGCGCGATGTTATAAATAGCCTTCCCCGATAAATGGACTATCCATCAAAAAAGAATTTTTCATTTTGAATCAGTAGTTCCTGATCCTCCATTAGCCCGTTCAACCAAACAAACAAACAAACCCTTCAGCTTTACAATATTAGTATAGATGAGAGAGGTCCCCTAAGCCCACTATTTATTGTTTTATTGGACACGTCCGCTACAAGCGCCTAGCTCCCCTGTGTTACGATCAATTTTCATAAAAACATCTATCTTATTTATACTCTTAAGTATTTTGGCATGTATTGGAAGTGGAACACTATATTAGCGTTTGACTAATGAACCAATGAACAAATAGAATGTTCAGTTGATCGTGTATAGTACGCGAAGATAACCAGTTCCTCAATTGTTGAGGTGTCCAGGTGAAGCCCGATTCCACCTTCAGCCTTATCATCACTTACCATCAGGCGAGATGAAAGCTAAGAGCTTCCCTGTCGTGTGTAAAATAAAACTGTGCACTCGTGTCAGTTGAGATTGATCCTCGTGGCTTTAAATTTGTTAGGAAGACAATTTGGTGTATTTGTATTCTATGGATTTCTATGGCACATTGCATTCGCTAACGCAAATGAAAAGCAGGACAATGCACAGTCAGTACTGGAATAACAGAAGTCACGCAGTCTCGCACTGTTATTCCGACTATTCCGAGACATTGTCATTCTATTATAACTAGATGAGTTATTGTCTGATAAGGATAATAATCGTCTTATAAGGAAGTGCAGATTCCACTTAAATCTCCTTCACAGCTTAACTATCGAGGGAGTGTGCACAAAACTTGGTATATAGTCTCGATAATTAAGTCCCGTTCGCTATTCGGCAGCGCAAATAGACTTTTCAAATTCGAACCCTGTTGCAATGCCGTAAAGTGCGATGTGCTTAAGTTTGGACGCCGTTATCCCAGTTTATCAGTACGACGAATTCAGGGGTGTCACTTCACAAATTCTCGCAGGATCTCGATAGGGGACTTGGACGATTTCTCGTTTCATTTACGTGTAGTGATTGAGTAATGATTTCGTGTTAAATCAAACCTGGTAATGTTTGAGGACTTCAAAGCTTTTGACATTGTCAAAGGTATCGCATTCGTAATAGTAATATTTATTTGCAAGAATATGGTTAGTAATTATGATATTTTACATTTTAGAGTGTATCACAAATTCTATTGAACATAGTCAATACTTTATAGGTTGTATTATTTTCATTATAATAGGAGAATAGTTGAAGATTGGTGTCGAAATGTCGCAAGTAACAGTTATTCCCAATTGTTCACATAATCGGTGGGGTTTTATCTGAATTTTTCTGTTGTTGAATCTGAAGTTTGTATCTGAATGGCGAACACTTAAAAGTTCTTAACGGATCGCCACAGTAAAATGTTTTAGATTTTTTACAAAGTATTTCTAACATTTTTTATTTAAATCACGAGGCTTATTTTGTAATCAATTATGTTTTTGGCTGAAAGTTTAGTCTCTTTACTTTCTTATATTGAAAAAGTTCTGTAACTTCTGTTTTTATTTCATTATTAATTAATTCCTCAACATGTTTTATAAAGTGAACTTATATAATAAAAGCAAGGCAATAATAACCGTAAGAATACAACACAAAACAACAAATTAAAACTTTACAAATTCGAACCGGCCGCAAAATCTAAAAATTCTAAAGTTTTGATTTTATGTATCCAAGGTTGCCCCGAGCGGACGAGGGTTAGCCGCATGATTTCGGTTCTAAGCCAGATTAATCCTTAATTAGTTTTGATGTCGAACATTATCTGGCAACCCTGCGATCTCCGGGGGCCATGCGTCACGTTAGTTATGGACCGGAGCGGTGTCGCAGTTCGTGATCTGAATTATCTCCCACTTTAACCCTTTGAGAGTGCTATCCGCATGCACTGGGGTCATATTAGACCGCACAGATTCGTTTTTATCCGAAAAGTTTCTGAAAGTTTTGCGTTCAGATCGACGAACCTTAATATGTTTGGCTGTTCTCGGTTTTGTTGAAAATAAAACATTTACGAGTATTTTAAAAGGGACAGAGAAGATAAATGTTGAAATTCTCGTAACTTTTGTTAAATATTTTTTTTTTAATTCAGGCACGAAGCCCATTATGATACAATGGAGCTAAAGTAAAATAACAAATACATAAAATATAATAGGTAGTTGACCCGGCAAACGTTGTCCTGCCCGATTACAGCGCCATCTACCGGGTCCAACTGTACAAACCTTCCCTGGACCTATTCAAACACACACAGAAAATTTTGTAAGAATCTGTCGAGTCGCTTTTGAGTTTTAGCGAGACTTACACACGGCGTTTCATTGTTATATATAAGAAGAAAGAAGAAGAAGAAGAAAAAGAAGAAGAAGATAAGGGTTGCGGTGCAATTCAACCAGTGCTTAAAAATTTCTTTGCCATTCTGTGTAGGCGAACTTTTGCGACGTGGTAAGCAAAACATTATTCTAAAATCATCATTGTACTGCACTCTATAGACGTAAAATCGTTTGGTGTAGTTGGTTCTCAATTGACAAATATAAAAACTCTGACAATAGGCTTTGAACAGCGTAATTTTAATATCCCTAGAGCAATTGGCAAATCTGAACTTGTTAAAAGGTATAAATGTGTGTATGAATTTATAAAATAACCCAGTGCATCAGTATTTTAGTAGGTACATATCTTTTATTTAGCATGTGGCATTGGGTCGTATAGCGTAAACCTGCGTAAATATGCAAATAGTATTTTAGCCGATATGAGCGGTTGACTGTTGATATAAATTTTTCGCGCCCACGATTTCATTTTATTTCTGATCAATGCTCTAGATTGATGAAGAGAGTGGTGTGATGACTGACGCCTACGACTCTATCTAATTATTTTTAACCAACTTAAAAAAAGGAGGAGGTTCTCAATTCGATGCGTAATGTTTTTTTTTGTGTGTATGTTACGCGATTACTCCGCGAATTGTGAACCGATTTTGAAAATTCTTTTTGTATACGATAGAGTATACTCCTGGGGTGGTCCCAAGGTCACCAAAATCTGGATCTAATGATGGGATCCCATGAAAATCGAGAGAAACCTTTAAATTTTATAGGTACGTCAAACGTGTTTCATGTTTTTTACACGGTATATTCCTACACTAGCCGCATACCCTGTAAATCACATCGGAAACGGTATTCAAAATTACTTAGCATTCAATAGAATGAACTCATATCAATGATCTTTACTTTAAAAGCCGAGAGGAAAACAATTGAAAGACAATCGTAAGTTGTGCATTTTTCAAATTAAGAACGACAAAGTTAGCGCCTGAAAAAAATTCCACTCTGGAAAGTCACATCATGCAGGTTTGGTTTGAATTCAAAGCGGCCGGTACGTCAAAACGACAATCTCATATAAAAAAAGCTTGGCAAAACGTTTCGTAAAAAAAAAGGAAATTTTTTCGTAAAAAAAATTCAATATTCAATAGAATAATAGCAACAGAACAATAGCACATCGTCTCAAATATTTTCTATTGGGAAATTTCAATTTCAACATTTTCTTTTCAGTTGCTGACCTTTTTAGTGCCACCAAATTAGTAAAATAAACGTAAGCCCGGTTATCAGTAGTAATTGGTTTTTATGTATCATATATCCAGTCTATTAGCTGTGTGAGCGATTCTCTAAGTTAAAATACCTAACCTAAATAACTTTAGCGAAGGTCTTTCACAGTGTAGAAAATGTAGAAATTATTCTAAGTAAAACTTTCATCTATACTAATATTATAAAGAGGAAAGATTTGATTGTTTGTTTGTTTGTATTGAATAAGCTTCGAAACTACTGAAGCGATTTTGATGAAAGTTAATATAGGGATAGTTCGAGACCAGGGGAAGGACATAGCGTAATTCTCCTACGGGAAGAATATCCCACGGGAAAACAAGAATAACGCGGGCGAAGTCGCTAGTGTTCTATATTTTGAGACTGAATAATACGTAGAAATTATTCGTGGAGTAAAGGGATTGATTTGATATAAATATTGATTTGTTGCTTTCCGCATTTGACAATTTATTGACAGGTGAATAAAATTACCTACTTTTCAATAAAGCCGTTGTATAAAGCAAATTAATGACACAAACGACTTCCTAACAAAGTTTATATCCACATGTTTCCATTATGAATTATGGGTTAACTTGAGGAAATTTTGGGTATTAACGTTGTTTCATTACGAAAGAAATGGCCGCCTCGCTCGCCCTGTAAAGGTGGCAGTTAACTTTTGACAATTAGTGGCTATAAAACATTGCTTAGGGCTGCGATGGCGATTTCGGAGAACTTCGTTATTTTTAATACTCAGATTCTCGTACAGGGTTGCCATTTCGAAATTTTAAGTTGACGTGTTTTGGGATCTAGATTGCCGTGTTTTGGAATAAAAACTATAGAATTGCCGTGTACATTTTTATTTAAGTATTTTTAATTAACACAAGATTAAACATGACAATAAAACATTATTCTTCACAGTCATTCTTATCGTATCCAACATTTCTTCTTCGTCTTTGTTCAATTTATATTTATTTTTTTCCTTCATATTGTCTATAATTTACATCTTGCTCTCATTGTGATCGATATTTTTGGAGTAAATGTGTTCGTTTCCTCATTTTTTGGAGTACACGGCGCTTCCTCCTCACTATCCATGTTAATACTTTACTCACACACTGTTTATTACACAATAAAGTATTAAACAGCAGTTTTTGTTCTTTTCAAAAAATGATTCCTTAAAAGTTCATAGAAAAATCTACTTTCCCGCGGGAACTAAGTACTTACTTACTTTTCCGGGATAAAAAGTAGCCTATATGTAATCCGTCCACCTACAAAATTTCATCTAAATTCTTTCAGTAGATTTTGGCGTGAAAGAGTAACGAAAGAGAAAACATCCATACATCCATACTTACAAACTTGCGCGTTTATAATATTTTTTTTAGTTAGGATAAATGCGAAAGTGAGCGTGTTTGTTTGTTACGTTTTCACGCCTAAACAATTAAATTTATTTTAATGATATTTTATACTGTTTAAGCCCAGATTCAAAGTTTTGATCTCAAATTTAGCTGTACAACGCATCAACAGCAAGTATGCTTTGAAACGACGCCGGGTAATAAATGACATAACGTCATAATGTGTAAGGGGCCACATGGTAAGAGTGTCAAAATGTATTGATGTCAAATTGTTTAAAAACGTCTAATTGTTAAAACGCTCCAATATAGGAATGCAGTGATGACAGAAATCACAAACGCAATATTGTTTGAGTGACAAAATGTACAAATGTTGGAATGCAGTGTTGACAGATATTCATCATCATTATCATCATCACAGCTCATATACGTCCCCACCGAGGGGTTCGAACTTACCCTATGTTAGGGTGATTAGGCCTTACGGCCGAACCCAATATTGTATCCGTAGTTTAAGATTAAAAACAATCTCGGATTATTGCGTATCGCTCAATCGATCTCTAATCCGCGTGCCAATAACTAAAGACTGCATTCCTAGGATTCTTTTGACACCGGATCGCCAGCGATCCTTTCCCTCTTGGCCGTTTCTTTATACGCAAAATATTCGATTGTGCAATATTATTACTGTATGTTCTATGAAAACAAACTAGCTATAAATCTTTTTAAATAATGTTTCTTATGCTTCTAACAATAAATATAATGTTTAAAAACACTTAGAAATTATTCTGTAAATAATAATATATCAAATACAATATTAGGCAAAATATTAATTTTTATAGGAATGGAACGTGTATAAAACTGACACGAGCAGCGTTGGATTTCGTAGTATAATTATACTATTTGTACCATTATTTCATGATGTGTAGTATGTAGTATCGTAATGCCAGGATACTACGCGAACGTACCATAATTTTACCCTCAGCTCGATTGACAACTTTTCTTGGTTCGATCATTCTCCTTTTTATTAATTAACTAGCTGTGCCCGCGAACTCCGTTTCGCCATCAAAATGCTTAAAACAGTGTTTAGATTTTTCCTCCATTTTATTCCATAATGATTCAACTTTATTCTGCCTTTCTTGAGCAGCGGCCATTTGGAAATTAACAAATTAAGACAATTATCGTAGGTTTGTAATGCTCTAGGTACTCTTCAGGGCCTTTCATTTAATACCCATATTGCTGGGTTTGAAAACGATCTTTAATCCATTTTTTGAATGGCGGCCATGTTTAATTTAGGGCAATTTTCCTAAGTTCATAATGCGCTACTCTTTGAGACCTTTTATTTGATACCCATATTGCTAGGTTTGGAAACGAACTTTTATCCACCTTTTTTGAGCAGCGGCTATGTTGAATTTATGTCAATGTTTCTAGGTTCATAGTGCTTTACTTATCAAGGACTACTTTCATTTGATACCCATATTGCTGGGTTCGAAAACGAACTTGTATCCTTTTTTTAGCGGCGGCCATGTTGAATTAAGGTCGATTTTTCTAGGTACCTAATGCTCTACTCTTCAAGGCCTTTCATTTGATACCCATATTGCTAGGTTTGGAAACGAACTTTTATCCATTTTTTTTGAGCGGCGGCCATGTTTTATTTAGGACAATTTTCCTAAGTTCATAATGCTCTACTCTTTGAGGCCTTTCATTTGATACCCATATTGCTATGTTTGGAAACGAATTTTTATCCACCTTTTTTGAGCAGCGGCTATTTTGAATTTATGTCAATTTTGCTAAGTTCATAGTGCTTTACTCGTCAAGGCCTTTCATTTGATACCCATATTGCTGCGTTTGAAAACGAACTTTTATCCTTTTTTTAGCGGCGGCCATGTTGAATTTAGATTGATTTTTCTAGTTACCTAATGCTTTACCCTTCAAGGCCTTTCATTTGATACCCATATTGCTAGGTTTGGAAACGAACTTTCATCCACCATTTTTGAGCGGCAGCCATGTTGAATTTATGTCAATGTTGCTAGGTTCATAGTGCTTTATGCATCAAAGCTTTTGATTTGATACCCATATTGCAGGGTTTGAAAACGAACTTTTTTCCTTTTTTTTTTGAGCGGTGGCCATGTTTAATTTAGACCAATTTTCCTAAGTTCATATTGCTCTACTCTTTGATGCCTTTCATTTGATACCCATATTGCTAGGTTTGGAAAGGAACTTTTATCCACCTTTTTCGAGCAGCGGCTATGTTGAATTTATGTCAATATTGCTAGGTTCATAGTGCTTTACTCGTCAACGCCTTTCATTTGATACCCATATTGCTGGGTATGAAAATGAACTTTTATCCTTTTTTTACGAACTTTTATCCTTTAGGACAATTTTTCTAGGTACCTAATGCTCTACTTTTCAAGGCTTTTCATTTGATACCCATATTGCTAGGTTTGGAAAAGAATTTGTATCCACCTTTTTTTGAGCGGCGGCCATGTTGAATTTATGTCAATGTTGCTAGGTTCATAGTGCTTTATTCATCAGAGCCTTTGATTTGATACCCATATTGCTGGGTTTGGAAACGAACTTTTATCCGTTTTTTTGGAGCCGCGGCCATGTTGAATTTAGGTCAATTTTTCTAGATACCTAATGCTTTACTCTTCAAGGCCTTTCATTTGATAACCATATTGCTGGGTTTGAAAACGATCTTGTATCCACCTTTTTTGAGCGGCGGCCATGTTGAATTTATGTCAATGTTGCTAGGTTCATAGTGCTCTACACATCAAGGCCTTTCATTTGATACCCATATTGCTGGGTTTGGAAACGAACTTGTATCCACCTTTTTTGAGCGGCGGCCATGTTGAATTTTAGGCGATTTTCCTAGATTCATAATGTTCTACGCTTCAAGGCCTTTCACTTGATACCTATATTGCTAGGTTTGGAAACGAACTTTTATCCACCTTTTTTGAGCATCAGCTATGTCGGCGAATTTACGTCAATGTTACATTAGGGTGTACTCCCTCTACGCGTAATACTTTTAATAGTTTTAAATGGATGAAAGAGTTTGATTCCTTAGTCATAATGTAAAAACATAATATAACACCTTTCAAAATGCCTTGAAAAGGGTATCTTCATTTTTTAACATTTCAAATATTGTACCGATTTTGTGAAAATTGGCCAAAAATTAAACCAACCTACAAATTTTATATTTGTGACGTGATATTGTCATAAAAATGCTATATACATTGGTTGTATGGCTTGATCCTTTTTCCTTACAGACAATTTAAACTTCTTGGTTGGCAAAATTCAGATGGGCACAGCCAATAACAGAAAAGATTTTTTTTGCAATATGTAACAGACTTGTCAAAATAATTTCACGTGCGCCATGTTGATTTTCTACATACTTGTCATCAAAAATTTTATATGGTATTTTTTGAATAAAAATAAAAAGTGAATTTAAGCCAATGAAATTATGCCTAAATGTTCTTCCGGAAAATTTTAAGCATTGTGGTGTAAGCCATATCAAATTCTGTCCAGTAGTTTCGGAGATCTTTCCGGACAAACATTTGAACCCCTACGATTTTATTATATATGGAGACAAATAATCAAAGTATCTACCCTACAATATAAGTAAGTTCTGTATATATGGTGCCATACATATACAATGTATGGCACCATCGAAACAGCCAGCGACAAGCTCCGGCCGGGGATTCCTTGCATAGTGTTTTACTATCTCATCTCGGTTGTTCTGACAGAGAAAGACGGAAGTACTTTATGTATGTGTGTGTGTGTGTGTACATATCAAGCAATCATTATTTTCGTTTAGTCGGCACTCGACAGGGGGGGGGGGGGGGTACGCCACTGATTGGATCTCTCCATTTAGCCAAAAAACGAAACGTAGTATAATTTTTGACAAGTAGTAAGTATATTTTTCATTTCCATAGACAATAATTTTGTGAGGGTCTGAATCCAACGCTGGACACGAGCACGCGAGTGACATTATATTTGTTTGTTAGCTAGCTGTGGTGTGGTTGGTTTGATTTGAACGTATAATTTGTGATTTGAACTAATATAAATCAATAAAAGCAACGAATAATCGTATAATAAATACAGAAGTAAAATTTGGGGTGAGATATTACAGAAAGAAAAGGTGCCTCTCCATGATTACTAAAAAGAAGAGGTGGATTTTTATATGAGTGTAATGTAGTAATTAATGTAATGTGTAAACTATTGAGGTAACGAAATGTAAAGAGGAAAATAAATGACTTATTTATATTATCATCATTTATTTCAAAAAATATCTTAAATTTAAGATTTTTACAATATCTATACAAGAACAAAATAATATAAAAAACTTAATACGACAGCGAGGCAAAGCTGAAGCTATTATTTTCTAAATATAAAATGTTCGTGTCCCAGTTTGTTCTCGTACCAAACTGTTTGTTACCAAACTCCTCCAAAACGGCTTGAACGATCTTTATGAAATTTTTTGTGTAAGTATGTTCGGTAGGTCTGAGAATAGGCCGTAAACTATTTTTTATACACCTAGGTGATTATTATGGCGAAGCGTAGTTCGCCGGCACAGCTATTTATTATAGACTAGCTGTGCACGCGACTTCGTCCGCGTGGAATAGTAACGGCTGGACCGATCTTGATAAAAAGCCTATGTTATACCTTATATAATTAGCTATCTATTAGTGAAAGTCCCGTCAAAATCGGTCCAGCCGTTCCGGAGATTAGCGGGAACAAACAGACAGACAAACATTTTTTAAATTGTGTTTTTGTTATTGGTACCCGATATACATTCATACCCATTCATTAAAAACTTGTTATTTTGACAATACAAACAGACACTTCAATTTTATTTATTTGTATAGGTAGATTTCAAACACATTCACATCACATAGGTATATAGCGCGGCAAAAAGTATTTTATTCACTGTTTTGATATGTTTCTTTTATGTCTATTTTCGTTAAACGTAATTTACGACAGTTTTGTTCAGTCGGAACCAAAAAGTAAATTCGTAGTTATTTATTGCTATTGTTGATATTTGGTGTTAATTGCGACGTTGTTGTTGTAACACTTCATCATCATCACTGCAATCACGTATCGAAATCTGATATTGTATCGGCTCATAACTCCAAATCACTAGGTACTATCACATCTTCCAAAAATATCGTCTTTGCCATTGCCATTTCTGACAAAAATACAACAATTATTTTCAAAACATGTAAATCAATCCAAATTTTGACAAGTAAACCTTGAAAATAGGAAGATTGCCAAAAAAAGATTGTGTAGACGTCAATCAATCCCTTTTTAATGAAAGATTGATTATTGGGACACGTCAAACGTCATTTTCGAACAGAGGTCTATCCAAAAACACTGATCGGACCTCTCATGGATGGTTGCCTTTCAGAGATTACAAATGCAATCCTTCGATTGGTTATAGAGACGCAAAATGGTACTTTTGGATTGAGTTTGCAATCTCAATCCGGAAAAAACGGATCAGGATCGCATATTGGGTTCGGGCGTTAGTCAACCACGCTGGCTCAGTGCGGATTGGTCGACTTCACATACACCATTGAATTTCTTCGCAGATGTATGCAGGTTGCCTCACGATGTTTTCCTTCACCGTAGGAGCGTCAGACAAATGTACATAATGAAATTCGAAACGAAAAACACATTGGTACATGGCGGTCTCGAACCCCGACTTCCCGATTGGAAGGCAAGTGCCGAGTCCACAGCGCCACTGACGCTCAACAACACAGACAGACAGATATTACAAACACAATATTGCCTGACAAGAAAATGTATACATAGGTGATATAAATCATCCTTCTGTCCTCTTAGCTAGGCACCTTAACCTGAACATTTGGCGTTAGTAAAACCTTTCACACAGAAAACCTGGCATCAGACCTCGGCAAACCAGGAGGTTAATCAATGAGTTAGATGCACATGAGAAATATGAATCACAGAGGTCGGAGTTCGAAACTCGGGGTTCGAAACTCGGGGTGCGATGTCAGACCACCATCTCGTGGTGCACCCTGGGCAACCCGGCAGATTATCTGCCGCGGGCTAAGTCTGACAGCTGCCTCGTTTTGAGAGCGTCGGTGGCGCTGTGGCCTCGGCACTGGACTGTGCCCCGAGTAGAATCGGGAGGCCCGCGATCGATCCTGCCATGTACCAATGTGTTTTTCGTTTCACGAATTTCATATATACGTTGTTTGTTATCTGACGCTCCTACGGTGAAGGAACATTGTGAGGAAATCTGCATACACCTGCGAAGTAATTCAAAGGTGTATATGAAGTCAACCAATCCGCACTGAGCCAGTGTGGTTGACTAAGGCCTAGGACTAATCACCCTAACTAGTTAGGGTAGGTTCGTGCCCCTCGGTGGGGACGTATATGAGCTGTGGTGATGAAAAACCATGACTAAATGTTGTAGGTTATCAAAGACAGACGAAACATTCGCCAACGGATTCGTTGGCTCTAAAACTTTTGTTGACATCCCTCAAGAACCATATCATTTTTCGGGAGGAACAGTCTGGATGTCTGTATGAATAAGGTTTTGGTCCGGAAGGATATTATAAATGTCAAATTTCACGATGATCAGCAGAGAAGTTAGAGCGAAGGCGCAACAAACAAATAAACTCACTTTCGTATTTATAATATTAGAGTAAGAATTGGCGAGTGTTAGGTATGACTTCAATTCATTTAAGACCTTTTTCGCATGGTTTTAAATCGGTTGATTTTGGATTAAAGCGGTTTTTTTTACATATATAGTAATGAGTGTGTATACTGACATATGCACATTAGCAATTGGTCGTACGAGTAAGGTACAAGTACAGCTTATTCGTGCTATTAATACCGTAGATTTACGAGTAGAGGTACGAATATTGATGGAATCATTCCACTTATTTAATTATATGGGGAATGAAACATAATTAGGGGATTGAAATTTTAGAGCAATATGGATTACAGACTAAATACACGAAAAATGATAGACAAATTTTTCGAAAAAATAAAAAACAAAATTTTCAACTGATTTTTGTATGCACTTGTTCAATTTAAACCTTTTGCTACACAAGGTGGAATCTGGACTAAACTTAATATAAAAATTAAAATTTAGTATAAAAAAAGTAAAACTTACACTTGACCATTTTTTAAAATTCAAATTCAAATTCAAAAATCTTTATTCAACATAGGCCTTTACAGACACTTATTGACGTCAAAACAAAGCAAAACAATCTAATTTAATGAAATCATATTAACCTTGTATGTGCATACATCTTGAATATACTCAAGATGTAGGAATGAAAAAAAAAAGTTGACTCTACACCTGTTCGGAAATTGGGAGAGCCTTCTCGAGAAGAACAGCCAAGAAACTCGAAAGGTCAAAATTTTTTGTCTCCTCTTTTAAATCGCCATTTACAATTTTGATTTTGTTACAGGGTCGTCAATTGGAAGCTGACCTCAATGCAACAGTTTGAGCTCAACTTCCATTACAAGAAGAGATGTGTTAATTCACATTATATAAGCTATTTCTGAGAGAAGTGCGTGAACTTAGCTTATAAATTGCTCTCACTGAATGTTTCTTAGAAACAAAACGCAGTACATTGTTAAATATTAGAAATGAGAGTTCAAACCCAAGCTTTTTTGTCCGTCATGTAATCAGACACTTTATAATATGCTTTTTTAATAAGTACATCTTTGATTGCAACTTTAAATTTGTTTAAGCTGAGTTCTTGTATACAACTTGGGATTTTATTGTAGAAACGTATACACAGGCCTCTAAAAGAATTATTGATAAAAGTTTATTATGTGTGTCCTCATTAGTTGTGAACTGTGGAGGTCTACGGGGGTCGAAAATTTCTTTATTTTTTAGCTCCGATGCATCGTTTTTGAGATATACTTAAGCATTTTTGTTAATATTTTTCTTGAAGTTATGCAGGGTTGAAATTCCTTACAAAAATTGTGGAAAATATTCCCGGCTCCATACTAAATACGGTGATATTTTTGTAGGTGCTGCTGAAGTTTTTTTCTAGATGGCATGTCATACGTCATCTAACAGCGTTAGCTCATCAACGGTTAACGCTTAACGCTTTGGCGGTGTAGTATACGATGTATATGAATAGTACGATTAGGCACGATTAAGAGTTCGTGCTTGGTAACGTTTCTTTTAGTACAGTGCCGGGTAACGTTAGCTATTCGTACATCGTACGTGTACTATACAAGACTAGTGTGAGCGCACACGACCGATAATCAATGAGCAATTTTTTGTGCAGTGCAGTATACGACATTTGCGAAAGTTCCATTTTTCACCGATAATTTCGAGTCGGCTGGGATACACCGATATTTTTTGACCGACTTTTTGTAGTTTGTATGCGTTGCAACGTAGAACTCCATATGTTCCAATTCCACTGTCAAAAACTCGGTCACCGATTTATCGGTCGTGTGCGCAAACGTGTACTTATGAGAAAACACTAAGGTCGAGAGAATTTAAAAATAGGTTTTTGTAGAATGTATTGCTGCCGCGTTGTGGCTTCGAACAACCGAACTGAGCGCGATAGAGACAACTGCAGCTCGGACCAAAAATACCTATGAAAAGTACACAAAATATACGTTTCGTAGTCCCCTGTTTCTCCGCCAAAACTAGAACGATTTAATGACTTTTTGGATTAAAAATTAGAGAAAGGCTTTGGCTGTATTTTCATCTTTTATTTTTTTCATATAATCTCATTGAATTTGTTTCCTGGATGTTTGAATATAGCAAAGAATCAGGCCAGTTTTTTAGCTTTCGAGTTAATTATAATTAACTTATTAAAAAAAAGAAAACATAAGAACATGCGAATAGTGGCCATTAATTTTATTGAAAAAAAAAAATAGAGCAGCTATTGCCATTGGCCAGAAAGGAACCAGGAACTACGTTTTTATGGAGAAACGGCCCTTTTTTATACAACTAAGTTGGCAAACAAGCACCTGATGGTAAGTGGTAACAGTCACCTATAAATACATACATGTGGTTGTGCAATGAGATTTACAGCAGAACTGCAACCCCCACAAGAGCCACAGTGTAAGTTGCCAACTTGTGACATCAGATGTAAGGTCACGGCACCCAATAATTTCACTGCCATATCTTACCCTTCAAATCGAAACACAGCCATCGAAGCACTACTGCTTTGCGGCAGAAATAGGTAGACTACCATGCGTGACTGCACTGCAGTTGCACCGCGACTGTGTCACTGCAAAAAATCGCAGCATGTCTAGAACGACGAAGCTGTTGAGTTCACTTTGTTCAAATTTGGTTCTGGTTCAGCTAGTTATGTAAGATTAGCTGGTATATACACATTATTATATTATAGTTTTGATTGAACTGGGCTAAAACTACGTAGACAGTCCTATAGCATGTTTGAGTGTGTTATTATTTCCTGGACCCGATAACAAATATGTTTCGGGCTCTCCCTGGGGCGGGAACTATAACAGAGAGTTTGTACTCGATGTTATTATTACAGAATCCTGTTGTAGGTTAAGAGTAAAACCCCTCGAGACAAGCCTTATATAATAACATCAAGCGTCGGAACTATTCTGTTATACCCAAGGAAATAAATTATTTGGACACATCTCTAGTTTTTAATTTTAAAACAATGCACATATTTTATTAGCATAACAAAATTTGTGAGACACCAAGGAGGAAACACATTATTTGACATATAAAATTGTACATGCGTATAATAGATACAGTGTCATTATTTTCAAAATCCGGTCATTACTCACATTATTTAAATATTAATTATATATTCACTAATGCATATACTTTTTCACACTCGGAAAAATACAAAATTACCGCATATATACCAATCAGTAGTCTATTCTTATTTTTTTGTATGACCACTAAACATTTTCATGAACCTGCTCTCAATAAATATTCTGAGTATATTTGATCATACTACAAATCAGAAAGTTTGTTTTATGTTTGTTGTAGAGACTAACCTGGATTTGAAGTCTGGTAAACAATATTTATTTACTCGGCAAAGTAGAGAACAGGAGCGAGTGGATAAAAGTAATTAAAAATCACGTGTTTTGTCCAACAGAGGCGGCTGTGACAGTCGTCGGGAACGATTCTGAGTTAGTGGACAGCGACAAGAAAGAAAAACTGCCGCCTCACCAGCAACCAGACATGATAGTTGGTGAGTATAGTCATACTCCACCACACCACTTCAACACATACAAGTCCCTTGTTTGTAGTGCTTTTTCTTGCTAAATTGTGGAAATATAGGGAGATCGTAAAGTTGAAAGAAGAAAAACAAACTTATTCCTTTAGTCCGATACAAAATGAAAAGCTTTATTCTTGTAGGTACATAATTCACTTATTCATATGGTACTTAAGTAAATAAACTCCCTTAATGCAAAGCACTTAACTAATTGTTTAATCAATACAAGCCAAGGGCAGGATGGTTCAGGTTTGTTTGATCAATCTCGGCAGGTAAAAATCAGGTACAAATTGGGTACAAAACTACAAAATGAGGGGCAATAAAATACACGAACAAATAGTTATAGGTTTCCTTTTTTTTTAAAATTAGTAGCCTTCCCCGGAGCGGTTGTTAGTGGGTCGTACCTTCTATGCTAAGTTTCCGCGATCACGGGTCAGAGATATAATATTCCAGTTCCTTAGATTATTCTCTCTATATATGTATAATTCCACAGAATTCCTCCTTGTGTTAGGTTAGTTTGTTATGGTTTCTAGCTGTAAGGTCAAGCAGCGGAGCCCTACGGCCTCCGGTAACTGCCCTGGAGATTCATAGCACAGTGTTAGGTTAAAAATATAATTAAATATGCCTATGATCTTAGGGTCAGTGGGTCTAACACTGAGTTCTGAAGGAATCCCAGTCAATACATTTGAACTTCATGTAATAAACATAGCAAATGAATTCTAAAACATAATTTTTAATAAATTGACAAATTGTCTTATTGGTTAGTTAACAAAAAGGACATATGGAGGGGAGAGCACCTATTTTGTGTATAATTACTGCTAGTAATAAAAAGAAAACAGCTTAATTTGTGAGTTATTTGCCAAAGTATGATGTGAAACTCAATATAGTGAAAATCTAGAATTTAACATGAAATTCACAAGTGTTACTCAATATATGCATTAATCCCACTAAAATGCCGCTTACTATCAGGTTTTTTTAATGAAATAGGGGATGAAAAAGGTGAATTTTGGAAATGTGATATGTTTGATTTAATAATCAATATGCCCACTAATAAAAATAAAATTAACAAAATCTGTTTTAAATCATGAAATATAGTAAGTTAATTAGATACCTTAGCGTGGGCGGAGTATTATCTATTGATATAATTTATTTATTCAACTAATTCACCGAATCGCGCGCCGGCGATTATAAATATGATTGAGCTTTTACTCTTCAAGCTGAAAACAAAAATAACTCACTTTGTTAAATTCAGGGTGGCTTTTCGAATTAAATTCACACGGAAAACGGGAGAAATACCTATAGATTTTCTTCGCATATCGAAATAAATATATAAAAACTTTATGATCTTCAAATCAATAACAAATTACTTCGATCGATGTCTCACAGACTAGTCATAACCTAGACGATAGACTAAACCAACGCTCCACTTGCGCGCAGATTTGCGTTTATGTGGAAGCGATGGAGCCGAGGTCCGTTTGCTGAATGTTAAGCGCCGTATTGGCGACGGAACCTCTCCTAAAACCAAATTCATTTCATAACACTCGTAAGACTCTTAACTTGCTTCAAGATGTGTCAAGTCAACATACGGATCTTTCGAAATTCTACAATATGCAATAAGTATTTCCAGCTAAAGTTATAAGTTTGGTTGAAAAACAAAACGTAATGAAAAATTAACCATAAACAAATTGTGAATGCTTTCCAAATTCTATTCGACGAAACTATAATTATATGATCTATAAGTTTAAGTGTATTTTATTAAAATATGTCTATAGAAATGATCAAAACAAACGGTCTAAATGTCAAATTCCGAATTTTGAGAAAATCAACCCACCTAAATGGAAGCACGGGATTTTGGGCGAAAAAAAACTATCTTTGTAAATAAGGCCAGGATAAACGCGAGATTTATTTTGTTTATGCAAAAAGTGAATAATGACCAAAGATAATTGCAAATGTCACTGACGTGACGTGAAACGACGTTGACGTTGACACTTGACATTGAAATTGTGAAATTAATTGACAAAGTTATTGTAATTATGATTTTAGTTGTGAAATTTGTGTTAAAACTACAGTGAAACCAAAGTGTTTTTGCAAAATTAGTGTTTTATGAAATTTTAAGAAAAAACGGTGTTACATGTTATACTCGTACACTAATTTCACTAATTTCACTTGATTCTTTATTATATTAAACTTACTGCGACCGGTTTCGAGACATCCTTACAGCCGGTCGCACCAAGTCTGAAGCTCATCGTCTTCTTTGGTGAAAATCTCAATTTCCAAGATAATCTACAAATCTACACGTGTTTATCGAGCAACACAGCGATACTATGAGAGGAAGAGCGGCTCGGCCGCTGTCGTCGCAGCGACAGTGACGCCGCGGTAGTGACGCAGTGTCTGTATCGCTGTGTTCGAACACGATGTCATACAGTTTTATAGAACCTTGTAATCGCTCTGTCGCGGCCTTACTGACGCGGCGTCACTGCCGCCGGAGTCGCTTTGCTCGGAATCCCGCTACTTAAGACTTGCAAATCAACAACCCCTACGAGAACGTCAATGTACGTTGCCAACTTGTGACGTAAGATGTCAAGTCACTGTGCCGGGTAATTTCACTGCCAGTCTTACGCTTCAAACCCGAAACCCAGCAATGCAAGAACCGCTGCTCGGCGGTAGAAATGGGCAAGATAAAGGTAGCAGACCACTCTGGCGGCCTTCTGCACTACGCTGCTGGCTTTCATCCCTTCGCTTACAGGGATGAGAATGCGGTTAACTCCCTTAGTCGACTCTTACGATATTCACAAAAGAAAGGAAGTGGCGACACGTCATGTGTTGTAAATCGCTTAGACGCAGAATGTCCAGTTTGCAAAATGTCTACAGTTTGCAAAATATCCCTTTCGCACAATGTCTTTTACGCACAATGTTCATATCTCATAATGTCCCTTTCGCACAATGTCACTCTTACCCATGGCATGGATAGAGTGGCCAGTAATATAAACAGAGGGCATTGAAATTACAGGATAATTCGGACTAACTGGATACTGTGATTGGACATCTTTAAATCACAGGTTGGAAACGTTCAGTGTTGTCCTTACAGGGCTTACAGATCAGCGAATCTTATAAATATCAACACCGATTACTACTGATGAAAGTTGCCATTAATTATTTATTGCTATCAATGCCGTTACTTCTTTTTTATGGTCCCTTTGAAATTCTCGCAATAATTTAATATTCACGTAATCACTTGACAGCTTGAAATATTAATTTTCGAGTGTCATTATCAAAGGTTCGTTATTTGATGAAAGTCCACTAAGCATCAATACGGCCACGACCACGTCTTCCAAAGGAGAATCAATATCGCTTAATTGTTGTGCGAGTTCCGTAATGCGAGATAAATAATTTTCCATTCTATCGGTAAGTTTAGTGGCGAAAACCGAACGCAATAACGCTAATCTTCTTACAAGCCCGTTATCCTCATTATGCCCGTTGCAAATTTGTCCAAGCTTCAGAAAAGGTAATGCAGTTTCTCACATGTGAAACAGCTGAACAATGTACTGAAATTCGGGTTTTTCTAGAGCCTTTTGATTTTACATCACATCTTTTGAACCTTTTTCAGTCTCAATACACTCATAAAGATCTTCGTGCATTAGCAACATCCGCATGGAAAACTTCCAATTGCTATAGACTTCTATGCCTCTCAATCTTTCTATTGGAATAGCTGAACCGGTAGCCATTTTTTAAATTATTTATGTTTATACCAAGAATAAATACTTTCGGAAATTGAACCAAATCTAAAAAAAATATGGATATAGATGCGCTGGTTAACTGAATGTTAAATTTTAAAGCAATGCATAGGGCTTCCTGGGCCCATAATCAGTTAGAGCAGGGGAAAAAAACAGAAGACCAGCTATTAGCTTTGCTGCTATATTCGTCTGAGACACTTCAATACATCAAGTATATTTATAAGAAAACCATAAACTTTAACAAATTTGTTGAAACCTCAACATGTTGGACCTAATTAGTTTCGTTTTCCTCGACATTGGGGTCTGTGTTAAGAGGAAATCGTACAGTCCGTTTTTCCATACAAACGTAGTCCCCTGTTTCCTTCAGTTGTTCGAACACACAACGCGACAGCAATACAATGTACAAATACCTATTTTTGAATTCCTTTGACCTTGGTGTTTCCTCTTAAGGAAGAGGAAATCGTATAGTCCGTTTTTCCATACAAACGTAGTCCCCTGTTTCCTTCAGTTGTTCGAACACACAACGCGACAGCAATACAATGTACAAATACCTATTTTTGAATTCCTTTGACCTTGGTGTTTCCTCTTAAGGAAGAGAAAATCGTATAGTCCGTTTTTCCATACAAACGTAGTCCCCTGTTTCCTTCTTGGATAATGGCACTAGTTACTCTATTTTTTCCAATAACATCAATGGCTACTATAAGCATCTTCTTATATTTTCCTTTTTTTATTAAGTTAATTATTAAAAGAGATTTCAAACCATAAAAAAACTTAAAAATCGACCTAATTATCTGCTGTATTCAAACGTCCAGCAAACAAATTGAAGAACATTATATGAAAAAAGCAAAACATAGAAACACAGAAAAAGCCTTGCTTTAATTTTTAACGCAAAAAGTTATTAAATCGGTAAATTTTTCGCGGAGAAAAAAGGGGACTACGAAACGTATATTTTGTGAACTTTTCATAGGTATTTTCGATCCCAGCTGCAGTTGTCCCTATCGCGCTCAGTTCAGTTGTTCGAACACACAACGCGACAGTAATACAATGTAAAAATACCTATTTTTGAATTCTTTTGACCTTGGTGTTTCCTCTTAAGGAAGATGGGATTTCTTTTGGCGGCAGTTTTATTGGATTCAATGGCATCTAAAAGTCTCAAGATTTTCAAGCAACGTTTCCTCTATAATAATGAGATGATTTAGTGATGATTGTGTTCTTTTTTCTCATAGTAATAATTCAATCTTAGTTTCCGTATCCATCCATAACAAGAACAATGCAACAATCATACATGAAATGGCTGTACGCCCGGACAAAGAACACTGTGCGATATTTAGCTATATACGTCAGGCTGTAAAGTGTACAATGTTCAGAAGCATCTCAGTCATTAAACTTGTCTGCGAGAGAACAGCGTTTGAACAATGGTTGCCTCCGAAACTTTGCGCGTCATAACTTGTTGCGGCTATTACGGTTCACTCTAGCCTTCCAGTCATAGTTGTGAATAGTCACATAATTATTTGCATGAGTCATAACATCCTCAGTCGTTTATACGACATGTATAATTGATAGTTTCCTCGATTACATAATTATGAAGCTTTTGATTCACGCTTTGTAATCATGACTTCATATTTGATTTGGACATGTAATTTGAATAGTGGATTACATGATTAAGAGGTTAATTTAGTCGTTTGTTCTCATAATATTTCATTAGCAAAATATTAGGCTAGATACCCCGACTAGCGAGAAGAGTTTCGTATTAATACTTATTAGAGAAATTCACTTCTCTGATTAGAGGAGTTAACAAAGCTATAAGATTAGTATCTTAGTTTTTTATACCTTATATTTATATCGCTAACAACCAAGATTATCTTGGTAGGAAAATTCACTTCTCTGGGTTATTTTTTCATAGGTATTATTATACACATGACAACAGGTTACACATTTCTTTGCTTGACACCTCAGTTATTTTGTCAATAATAGTGGCGATTTTCGTAGTACAAATAAAAAGCTTGACGTCCAGTTGACTGTACATTTGTCAGCCCGCTATTGGGGAGACTCTAATAAGCTCTTTAGGTGTACACTTTAACTTTGACATAATGTAATTGTAATTTAGAAAACGTTTGTTTGTTACAATTCCTAACAAATTCATAAACTAGGTAATGAAATTTCAACTATAATGTGTCTTGCTACATTGTCAACAACTGTCACGTTATATTTCCAACTATAGCAGTTCTTATTACACTACAACAACTGTCAAGTTGCTCTTCCAACTATACTTAACAGTTCACATTACACTGACAATAACTGTAACCTTCAAATTCAAATTCAATATCCTTTATTCAATTGGGATTTTACAATCACTTTTGAACGTCAAAGAAGCTACGCCATTGGTTCACAAGTCTACGGCGGGAGACCTTGTACTGGAAAGAACCAGCAAGAAAACCAGCAAGGGCTATTTTTTTCTCCCTGTATTGTTACAGAGTCGTCAATTGGAAGCAGAACTCAAAAGTAAAGATTGTGTTCAACTTCCATTACAAGATTAGATGTGTCAGTGTACATTATACATTTAAATCTATAAATTAAGTCTACAATTAAGACCAAGCATTGACATCATTCAGATAATCATTGACTTTATAATATCCTTTACTCATTAGAGTCTTTTTTACATGCGCTTTAAACTTATGAAAAGGTAAGTCAGTAACACTCTGTGGAACTTTGTTGTAAAAAGATATACATGTCCCCATAAATGAGCCTCTAGTTTTTTGGAGCCTGTACGTTGGAACGGCAAGTTTATTTTTATTTCTTGTATTTAAGTTATGAAATTTAAAATTGGTATCGAATGTGTTATAATTTTTATAAACGTAAATCAAATTTTCATAAATATACTGTCCTGCTAAAGTCAATATATTAATTTCTTTAAATAAATCACGTAGAGAATACCTTGTTCGTAAATTATAAATAGCCCGCACGGCTCTTTTTTGAAGTACAAAAATACTTTCTATACTAGCGGCTGATCCCCACAGTAATAGCCCATATGACATGACACTGTGAAAATAACTAAAGTAAATCAGTCTTGCCGTTTCAACATCAGTAAGTTGTCTCATTTTTTTACAGCATTTGCCGCAGAACTGAGTCTGTTTGCTAAGGACGCAATGTGTGGATCCTACTGCAAATTCGAATCTAGGGTTATACCCAAAAATTTAGTAAAATCGACGAATTCAACAGTATGATTATTCATTTCCACAATATTATCCACTTTCCTAACATTTAGCAATGAAAACTTAATACATTTAGTTTTACTCGAGTTTAATGATAAATTATTCACAGTGAACCAATGCAATACTTTAGAAAGAGTACTATTTACAACGTCAATATTTCCGTTTCCTCTGTCAATCTTAAATATTAAAGAAGTGTCATCTACAAATAGTACTGTATCGCACAGATTATTGGTGAAGTGTGGGAGGTCATTAATATAAATTAAGAAGAGCAGAGGTCCCAGTATTGATCCTTGAGGCACGCCCATAATGATAGGTGCACCAGAATACTCAGTTCTGTTAATTACAACTTTTTGGACCCTATTGGATAAATAAGACTCAATAAGCTTAATTGCCTCTTCAGACACACCATAATGCTTGAGCTTATTTAGAAGAGTCTGATGATCAACGCAGTTAAAAGCCTTTGACAGGTCACAAAATATACCGATCACATCCTGTTTACACTCCCAGGCGGCAAAAATGTGTTTGAGAAGTGCAACTCCAGCCTCTGTAGTGCAACGACCCTTAGTAAAACCAAATTGGTTCATATGTAGGATTTTATTGATTGTGAAATAATCGGACAGCTGATTAGAAATAATTTTTTCAAATATTTTGCTAAGTGATGGTAGAATCGAAATTGGTCTATAATTTGCAGGATCATTTTTATTTCCAGATTTAAATAAAGGTATTAACTTGCTATATTTCATGAGATCAGGAAAGATACCTTCATCAATACATTTGTTGAAAATGAACGCTAGTTGCGGAGCATGAACGCTTCCAACTATAACAGTTTTCATTACACTGACAACAACTGTCACGTTACACTTCCAACTATAACAGTTTTCATTACACTGACAACAACTGTCACGTTACACTTCCAACTATAACAGTTTTCATTACACTGACAACAACTGTCACGTTACACTTCCAACTATAACAGTTTTCATTACACTGACAACAACTGTCACGTTACACTTCCAACTATAACAGTTCTCATTACATTGACAACAATTGCCACGTTACATGTTCAAATATAACAGCTCTCTTACACTGACAATAACTGTTACATTACACTTCCAACTATGTATAACGGTTCTAGGTACACTGTCTACAATTATCTTGTTACATTTCCAACTATTACGGTGTTCTCGTTACACTGTCAGACTGTCGAATTGAAGGCGATCGTGATAGATATTAAATTATAAAAAAATATTTTACAAAAAAAAAAACCGACTACAAAAACACTGAAAAATTAAAAATAATATAAGAATAGGTACAGAAAACATCACACAAGTTGGTGCCAAACGTTTACTCGAATACAAACACCGTTTAATAGACGAAATTATGTTGCGTCTATTAAACGGTCTGTGACCCCTTTGCCAACTTTCACGGTTTGCCTACCTTTTAAATATTTAATAAAAACAGTACCGTGTTTGTATTCGAGCTTCATAACGCGAAATTAGATTTTGTACACAGTTAGATATCTAATTGTATTTTTTTTTCGCAGATATTGTGATCCCGTCGCTGCTCATAGCGGCGCTCTTCATTGGGAACGCGTTCATCGTGCTCATCATATACAAATATAGGAAACGGTGAGTGTATGATTACATTTGTTTTATTGTTTTTTATATAAGTCGAGCGTCGGTGGCGCTGTGGACTCGACACTTGCCTTCCGATCGGGAGGTGCGGGGTTCGAGACTGCCAGGTACGATTGTGTTTTTCGTTTTAGAATTTCATATGTACATTTGTTTGACGCTCCACGGTGAAGGAAAACATCGTGAGGCAACCTGCACACATCTGCGAAGAAATTCAAAGGTGTATGTGAAGTCGACCAATCCGCACTAGGCGAGCGTTGTTGACTAAGGCCTAAACACCTTAACATAGAGTAGGCTCGAGCCCCTCGGCGGGGACGTATACATATGAGCTGTTTTGATGATATAAGTAAGTCGGCAAACAAGCAGGCATCCCAGCTGATGGTAAGTGGCTATAGTAAACGTGGCTCCTGTAAGACTTGCAAATCTACAACCTTTACAAGGAAGCCAATATATTTGCCAAGTTGTGACATACTCGTAAGATACTAAGTCACAGTACCCAATGATTTTGCCGCATCTTACCCTTCAAACCGAAACACAGCAATGCAATTATCGCTGCTTGGCAGCAGAAATAGGTAAGATAGAGGTACCCTTGCAGACGGATTTGGAACAGAGTCTATGTATATCACCTTAATGATAGACCGGCCGTTTCCACTTCATGTTGAGCGGTTTCTGTAGCCTTATTGGACCCGGCTCTAATCTACGTAGCACCCGAGTGCAGACACAGGTTGTCTCCATAACCTATTTTTGAATTTCTCATTTGAAATCGTATCGTATCATAATCGTTGCAGTCGATCTATTGAAATATAGAGAATTTCCATTTTCGAGAAAGTCGAAAGAAATCGAACCCACGGAGAGTAATTCTAAATGGGACCCCTGGCGCTCTAAAGTAGGCTCTTTGAGGCGTCGTCGTCGAGTCGCAAGCGGAGTTTCTCACATCAGACGTAGTTTCTACGAAGGTCGCTACGAAGGCTGCTACGAGGATTGCTACGAGGGCTACTACGAATGCTACTAAGGGCCGGTTTCAATATTATTCTATCTATCTGTGGATTTGGTTACTAGCGATAGGCATTTGACATTAGCTCTATACAAAATATGTCAAAATTATATATCTCCAGTAAGCAAATCCACAGAAAGATAGAACATTGAAACCGGAAGACTGCCATCCGTTCTAATGGCTTCAGTAGCCAGTAATTAGTAGCTTCTTTACACATGTATTCTCATACCATAACTTACTAGCCTGGTTGTCTACGGGCAGCCTGAGTACGCAGCCTGAGTACGCAGCCAGGCTGTCCAGGTTACCCGATTATTACCATTGAATATAGCTTGCCTTAATGGTATGTTATTGTTTCTTTTCGATTTATGATGATGAAGGTAGTCATCACTTTGAGATTGTTTGTCATTGTCCACTGCAAACTTTGTAGGTACCATACATACGTAAGGCCGTCTCTTCAGTTTACTTTTATGGAGTCAGTTTCGTGTTTCCTTCCCAAATCCTTGCGCTGCCATACCAATCTTGCACAGGAAATCTATACAAAGTAATTTAGATGACATGTTCTTAAATAGAATTAAAATAAATAAATAATAATAGGAAGGAAAATTTACAGAGACAAAACTGTATATTATTGTGCTATATTTGTGTTACATAGGTATATGCTATTTATATGAGCAATCCATTTTGGTTCTACTTGACATTGATTCGAAGTGTCGTCAAGCTTTACATGTAATAATGGACTTTAATCTGACTCATGAGTTAAGTGGGATTTATTAGAGCCCGCACTCGCGGTGTCCATTAAACCTGCTCATGTTTCGTGTAGACTTAACATATTGACTTGTCTTCGGTATATGTTATTGTAGAAAGTAACTGGCAATAGTGAGAGCAATAGTTAGACATGTCTTATTAATTTATCAAGTAAGTGTTGCTATACTAAATAGCAACACCATACAATCCAATCATGGTTGTACTCTATCTATTGCATTTAACACCTATTATATACCCATGTTTTATTAGTAAATAAATGATGATGATGATGGTGCTACTGCAAAATATGTAGACATACCTGTCATTATAATAGCGATTGCATATTGAGTTAAAACATTTTTCGATTAATTTTTTTTTGTATTTAACTAAATGAAACATAATTGGTTATTTGATTACTTCTTTATTTCCGAAGGAATTTTAGTATACATTTATAGATTACTTCATTTGTTCTTAGACTTTTGTTTTTATCGACAAGGGTGTGTTTGAGCTATTGCGGTGTGACTACAGAGAAATTAAATTAACTATAGTCACACTGGTGTGACTGGTGGGAAATATTACAGTCTTGCTTGATTTATTTTACAAATAAGCCAAGACGAGTGGACGACGACGGGACGTTGTATTGAAGATCGCTTTCAGTCAAACAGAATAATCAAATCTATCTATACGAGAGTCGTTGCCGATGAGTCATAGAATCGCTCCAAAGATCACCTCATTCGTCACCGTGCTCAGTATAGAATGCACAAACTGTAGGAGATAGGCTATTTATTACAAGGCGCCGAGTGAAAGCGGCCATTCATTCGATGAATGTGCTCAATGGGAGACGCAAATGTAAAACGCTCCATTGACTCCGCGAAGGCACCCCTACAATGCCAATGGCGGAGTAAGTTCTCGCAGCGCAATGAAACTAAAAGTTGCTATGGGAAACTTCATTTCACATAGAATGTGAGAAAGAGGCAAAATAATGGCTATTGACAATTCAAAGGAGGAGACAAAAAATAATTTCTTCCGATACCTTTGCCTGTTCTTCTCGAGAAGGCTCTAGCAATTTTCGAACAGGTGTAGAGTCGATGTTTGTTTTTATTTTACTTGTATTTTTCATACATCTTAATCATGGTCGGGGTGTAGGTAGGTACACACAAAGATTCAAAGATTAATTGTTAAATATCTCAGAGTTTAAATTATATTGTTTGTTAATCAGATTTTTGCCGTTTGTTTGACGTCAATAATTGCATGCAAAAGTCTTTATTAAAAATTGGAATTTTGAGTTTAAATCTGAATTGCTGCTTTGCGCCGGAGCGAGGTCGCCAGAAAACTGACAACAAATAGTGATTCTCTAGAGACAATGCATATTACTTGTGTCTGCATAATAACTTGAACGTTCATTTTGTATTCGCTAAGGAAATCGTTATTTACGTAGTCACTGTCAATCGATTTGCATTTAAGTCTTATAGTGAATCTTACAGTAAAAATTTGTCATCATATGCTTTCCAAAAAACTTCAATCAGAGAGATACTGTTAGATTTTCTGTATAAATTTTGTAAAAGATTTCACTTCCACCGCAAGTCAGAAATCAGAAGTGGAAAGTTTTTTAAAACTTATTTGTAAAAATAATTCCCACGACATGGTAATACACAAATTCAGTGACGCAAATTAAAAAAATATTTATTTGAACAAAGTGCACGAGTATGGATAGGATATTGAAGTAGTCCAGATAGACCGAAGACTATAAGAACCATTGTAGTTAAACTACCATTGTAGATGATCAGCTGCATGTGGAGTTTGTTATTTTGGAATGTTATTTTATTGTGGGTTATAAAAAATTATATGCATACATCAACTGTTTACTATACCTACATTAATTAAAAATATACGGTTTATTTTAATAGATAGTCGCAGTAAAAACTATTTTTTGTCATCGACATGTAACATGTTCAGTTATGAGACTGACAAACGCAGCAAGATTTTCACAGCCAGCCGAAATGAGCTGGAGCTGTAGACGGAAGCGAACACACTTGCAGTAAGTCTTCCATATTCTTTATAATACGTGAAACGACGTAGAAAAGGCTGTTGTAGTGTAATTTGCGCGTGACATTGTAGTGAAAGGATAGAGAGGGATTGAGTGGAAGTTTGTCGAAGCTGCACTTCACAAAAATTTTAATGAAAACGGACAATCGAGTGTCTCGACACATCTCGAGAGCTCCGAGATGTTGTGCTTTCTCGATTTAAAAGACTTCATTCTGTAATATATAACGATTGTTCCGTTCTCTCTAGCCTAGACCCTGAACGCCTAAAAGATTCAAACTTGCAAAAGTAATGCAGTTTCGGATTTTAAAGGCAGAGTTCGGGGGAATCCCACAGAAGCCGTCTAGTCAGAGGCGAACTGTTAACAGGTCCTAAAAGCAATTAGAGAACATTTTCTCGGCACGCGACCATCGCTTGCCGCGAACAATTTCGTTTCTGCAAATTAGTTCGACTTCGTTGAGTCTGGTCTCAATGCAAATTTTTGCTTTGCTTATGATAAATTTTGGATTTTCGTCCCTGTTTCCTTCTTGCAGAATGTCGATAGTTGCTCTATTCTTTCCCATAAAATCAATGGCCACTATTAGCATGTTCCTATGTTTTCCTTTTTTTATTAAGTTAATATATGAATATTATTAACTTAATAAAATAGGAAAACATAGCGATTTAAACCAAAAAATTGGCCTGATTTTCTGCTATATTAAAACATCTAGCAGACAAATATAATGACATTATATGAAAAAAAAAACAAAATATAGAAACACAGATAAAGCGTATCTTTAATTTTTAATGCCGCAATTTTAGTAAGAGAGCGACCGAATTCAAAATTTTGTCAAAACGAGTTACAGTGATATCGACCTAAAAAGCAAGCTCTACAATATAGCAAAAAAAAAACCAATCGTTTTTGTGACGAAATACACCTTATTTCGTTTTTGTGACGAAATATACCTAAATTCAGTTTTTATCACCAATGCAATGAGTCATTGAATCGGTCTAGTTTTGGTGGAGAAAACAGGGGACTACGAAACGTATATTTTGTGTACTTTTCATAGGTATTTTCGGTCCGAGCTGCAGTTGTCTCTATCGCGCTCAAGTAGGTTGTTCGGGGCTTCAGCGCGACAGCAATACGAGTACATTTTCTCTCGACCTTAGTATTTCCTCTTAACGCGTTGTCTACCTCGCTGTCTGCTACACTACACACTCTAAGCTTACCTTTTTTTAAAGTTTCTTCTTTGTTATTCGCAGCTAACAAGCTCCGAACAGAAGTTGTACTCAGACGCTACTAGTCCCCCCTCATTGTTAAAAGTAAATGATATAAAAGTAATAATAGTATAAAGATAATTTAAAAGTCTTTGTTTGTGTTATAACTAAGCAACACTCTTGCGAAAATTATCTTGCGAAAATCAGCTCTAGACGGGATATGAATTTGAGCATATTCTTCTTCCAACTGATTGCCAGAAGCTTAGTGAAACTTTTGATGATTTTACGGCCATACCGGTAAATTTTTTCGAAGTAAACCAGCATGTCTTCTTTATGAGTTTGAATAAATCCGGTACTCATATATCGAACCATTGTTAAGATTTTTCAAAATTTTATTTCATGATACTTTTTATGCTGAGTTGCTGCTATTTTAGATTATGCCAAAAATAAAATCACCAATAGCATCGATATTGCTCCAGATGGAACTAGGGTAATAAAAACAAATTAAACGTACCGTTAGCAACGTAAACATATACACATGCGAAGCGTGTTAAACTCAAGTTAGTTTAGCTAAGAAGTCATTGTTGCTTCGTGAACTTAAGGATTTTGAGTTCATTATGCTATGAGCGTGTCGAAATTGTTTGCATACTTACGCATGCTTTGAAAGGATCATATAAACAGACTTGTGTTTATAGAAACTCAGTTATACGTTTATAAAATAAAGAAATACCGTTTTCAACACACTTGCTCGCTCGTAAACACGAGTGCTTTTCACTTTACATAATCGCACAAGTGCGGTAATCTTAACACGACAATAGTACATTATGATACGAGCGCGCTATGTCGGTCAGTGCGTAGGAGGCGATATTGTGCGCGAACCGCAGGCGAGCGCGACAAGAAAGCAGAGTACGTAATGACCAATGCGCGCGTGTATCATACGACGTATTTCAACACACTTGTGAGGAAAATAAAAGATCTTGCGGTATTAATATTTTCTCTGAAAATGACTGCGTTTTTTTTATCAGTCTTCCACTGCATGAAAGTATCGTATGCCGCCAAGTATTTATCCTTTGACTTTGGCGGCAAACTATTTACTCGCGCTTTGCGCCTCCGTAATTATTTCCGGCGGAGTTAATAATATGGATTCTTCTTCACTTGGACCCGACATATTTGTAGATAATTAATTATCAATTACAACAAAAAGGCAAAAAATTTCAATAGCGGGTAAATGCCGCGCGCCTTTTTTTTTCGCGCGCTGCCCGGGCATTGATAAACTCTTCATACAGTCAACAAAAAAGGGCCAAACAGCCAAAATTCAAAACTAAATAAACCGAATATTTTAGTTTTTAAAAAACATATTTGTAGATAATCAATTACAACAAAAAACTTTTTAACAAAAAATTGAACCGCCGAAAAAACTAAAAAGCAAAAACACTGAAAAGTTAAAAATAATATAACAATAGGTACAGACAACATCACACTTCTATATTGAAGTCGGTGACAAATTTTAACACTTTCTCGTTTGGCACCGACTTCAATATATATATGTAATAACATGGGGTAGGCTCGAGCCCCTCAGTGGGGGGACGTATATATATGAGCTGTGATGATGATGTTCCAACTTTCTATACGACCACTCAATTGCAGCGCGATGTAAAATTAAAATAACATAAGTATTTATTAAAGAATATATATTTTTTAATGACTTTTTTACAATAGTTATTTTCAACTATTTTTTTTAAATAGTATAGATTTGAGTCATGTTGGTGCAACCACAACACACAAAGTTAGGTAAAATCCATAGCTGAATACAGATTTTACACACTATGTGGTTGTAGGTCCTTGGTTGTTCCGGCTCGAAGGACCACAAAATGTTGTATAATGGAAATTAAATCTATGAAAAATATGCAATAAATTTTGAAATGCGCCTTTAAATACTCACTAAAAGCCGCGCCGCTGGATTCGCATACGTCCCAGGACAGTTTTGTAGTCTAGTGCACTAGATCGACTAGATTCTTAGAGGCAACCAAATCGTACAATGAAAAATGAAAAATCCTGGGTCATTTAAAGGAGGCGTGAAGAAGACTCATTACTAGAATCGTCATCAAGGTACTTCTATTTCTGGCGCCAAGCAGTGATACTTGCGTTTTGGTTCGAAGGGAAATTACTGGTTATTATATTCTTAGAAGGTCTTCACTGAAGTGCTTAGGCTGATGGTATATAACATTGAGGCTAAATATGTGTTTGTAGACCCTTCCTAAGGAAGGAAGAAAAGGAGAACAAAAAAATTACTGTTATGATGGCGACAAAGGTTAGATGGTGATAGCTAAGAAGATGGATTTAGAAGACCTACTGACTAACATCTACTATAATGCTCGATACGTCACACATAGGGTTGCCAGGTCTAGAAAGCGAAATTTCGGGGTGCAAAAAATCGGGATTATCACTTTCAAGTCGGGACAGCAAAATTAAAACTAGATTTTAACTTAAGAAAGTAGATTATAACTTTGATTCACCAATTGATCAAAACCAATATTTCATTTTTGTTTTCTTCTTCCGCGCGAAAAGGCAAAGAGAACGGAGTCCATACATACAGCCCTGTGTTATAGTTATAGTATTCCAAATATGTCAAGATAATAAAGTAATATGTATCTAGTATTTAGTAACTGCTTTATTATGGAAAATGTTAAAATTTTTGTGATCTGGTCAAAAATCGGAACATTTACGTCTCGATTATGGTTAAATGGGGACCTGTCTATATAACTCTCCAAATCGGGACGTCCCCCTCAAATCGAGGCACCTGGCAGCAGCCCTAGTCACACGTGGATACAGTACCTACTTGAGAGCGAGTTCGTAAGCTATTTATCACATTTGCACCGCCGCAAACAAAGGTTAAAGAGCGCCGCTGGCGCTGTGGCCTCGGCACTGGACGGTGCCCCGAATAGAATCGGGAGGCCCGCGATTGATCCTGCAATGTACCAATGTGTTTTTCGTTTAACGAATTTCATACGTACATTTATCTGACGCTCCTACGGTGAAGGAAAACATCGTGAGGAAACCTGCATACACCTGCGAAACAATTCAAAAGTGTATGTGAAGTCAATCAATCTGCACTGGTTTGACTAAGGCCTAATCGCCCTTACATAACTAGTTAGGGTAGGCTCGAGCCCCTCGGTGGGGACGTATATGAGCTGTGATGATGATTATGAAACAAAGGTTGTACATCAAATCATTGACAAATCACTATTTACAGGTCCCTTGACTATCCAGTGTTTTCTTGAAACTTATGAGGAACGTGAAACTTAAGTTTTCGAAACAATTTTCCATTTTTAGTTGCTGCAAAAACTGCGTGTGTTATCAATAAAAATAAGTAAATGACCTTTTCATTGACATCTGATTCATTTCCACAGTGGTTTTATTTTACTGTATTACGAATATCGCAATCAACTCAAATTTCAGCTCAAAACACTTGATTTTTGCATATTGTATTCTGAAGTAGGTAATAATTAAGATTTTCAATGGTTTCTTCTTAATCAAAACTATTTAGGTAGTCTACAGTTTTTGAAAAATATTGTTTATGCCTGTTGTAATTTCATATTAATATGCTGTAGGCACTGAATTATATTTTCGTCTTATATTTACACTAGAGCAGATCAACGCCATCTCAAAAAGTTAAATTTACAATAATCTGTTTGATAAACTTCAGTAAACTCAGTACCTACGTGTGTCGGTTAGTAATGGCAGTTTGCCGGGGAACTGCATGAGTTAATACATAAAACATTGTAATGGGCGTAATTAAACTCATAACATGCGACGTTTTTACAGGTTAATTTATATAGCCCAATAATAACCCGTTTGTGTAGTGTTTTTTTAGTTTTCTATTTCTTCGCAGCTATGATATTATGGTAAACTCTTAAGCCGGGTTTTCACAGTACGAGTGCGCTCGGACCGAGTATACTAGTACGAGTTAGGTCGTATAAAACGTATTGTGGTTTACACGCGATAGGAGTGCACTCGTATTGTGGTCATTTGCCTCCTTGTTCAATCAAGATGTTGACGGCTGATCTGCTGCTTCGAGGTATATAAAGGTAGGTATGTAAAGAGGTATATAAATTGTAGCAGATATGTTAATAGCGGAAGTTCAACATCACGATGAGGAACAAAAAGGAAGCAAGACAAATATTTGGACACGGAAATGGATTATAAGACGTAACCAACTGGGTGCTTCAAATAACAACACTTCCACCGCTTCATATAATTGTATAAACCTCAAAGTGTTACGTTTATTCCACTTTTTTTTAGATGACACCATTTTTTTGTCATAAATTGATCCGAGTGAACTGTAAAAATAGAGCACGGTCCGAGTCCACTCGGATTAGACGCCCCGGCGTCCGAGTGCGCTTGGATTACGAGTCTACACGATACGAGTAACGTCCGAGTAGTCGTCCGACCGAGGACACTCGGTCCGAGCGCACTCGTACTGTGAAAACCCGGCTTTATGTCTGTCTTACGACATCGATTTAAAGAAAGGGCCCGGAGCGGCGAAATATGTCTTCTTAAATCGGTCACCACACCAATATAAAGCAATATGCAGTCACAGATATAAAGCAATTATTGCTTTATATCTGTGACTGCATTTTCATTAAAGAAAAGCATTTATAAAGAATGTCACAAATATAAATTTTGTTTTATTACGGGTATATATACTCAAATTATTATTTTTTACTTAGGATATTGTATTATACTCTTAATTTCATATAGTGTAATTCAGTAGCGGTGTAAACGTGTCTAAACGGTAACCTCGTCCGTGGCGCGTAGTTTTGAACCTTGATATTTATAGATTGGGGCTGATGGGTGTGCCGGAATGATATATTAGGCGTGGTTGACCGCAGGAAGCAGGGCCATTAGTCGATTTGCTAACTGAAGGCTTCGCTTTATGTCAGCGTGTTTGTACGGAGCTTTTATGTTCGATACATGCTGAATTAAACATTCGGCCCCTACTATTGGCTCAGTAACATCGAATGTTTAGTTCCCTTTCCAACCTTTTAGTTGGCATCTGATCACAAACACCAGAAGTGTTTTAATTTTTTATACCACAAAGTTGGCCAACAAGCATACGCGTCGTCTGATGGTCAGCGATCGCCACAGCCTTTGGATGCTTACCATCAGGCTCACGTGTCTTTCGTTCACTGTCAGCACGCATGTAGTATTTATTGGTAACTCCGCCATACTAAACTAACACCTTTTATAAATAAAGAAAATTGCAAGGGCTTAATCATTAACATGGACCACTGTAAGTAAATCTTACCTATTCAAAAAAAGTGGAAATAATCCGTGAAAACTTATTTTCATAATTGATATACTAATTCTTTTACAACAGAAATAAGTTGGGATGTCGGAGATTTCGCGCTGTTTATTAACACGTATAGATTCAGTTAAATTTTTCGTTTGGAAATTGATAAAATCTTTCAACAAAAGAAGTGTCGGCACTCTTTGAGAATCTGCACGTGTGAAAAGCCCGTTTCTAATCATACTAGATGGAGTTAGTTCCGTTGTATTTTGTATCGAGCCTAAACATTGTCTAACAACCCAAATCGCTTTTCAAACCTAAAAAATACGATAGTGATATGCACCATCCTGCGTCGATAGAATTGAAAACCTGGAATACATATTAAATTGTCAATTAACAATGCGGAAAAAACGCACATACCTATAATAGCCATGCGCATTTTATATAACATAACTAGCTTTTGCCCAACTCCCCCCCCCCCCTTACACCCTTATGGAATAATTTTGGGGATAAAACTATTCTTCATCCTTCCCCAATACTCAAACCATACCAAAATTCATCTAGATGGTTCAGCGGTTATTGATTCCCCATACAATCTTCCACCCCCCTTTTCTCCCCCTTAAGGGGTGATTTCTGCGATAAAAGCTATCCTACGTCCTTTCCTGGGACTCAAACTATGTCCGTACCAAATTTCATCTAAATCGATTCAGTAGTTTTGGCGTGAAAGCGCGACAGACAGACAGACAGACGGACGGTCTTTCGCATTTATAATATTAGTATGGATTGTGAATCATTAAATAAGCTAAGTGCAAAAGATGGAATACATACCTGTGGATTAAAGAACCCTAGCGAAGTTTCTAATGCCGACAGCGAAATCAAAATATGTTCTCAAAGTATTTTGACTAGTTAGTAACTCGATAAACTCTGTTCGAGTAACCGCTTAGTTGGATGTAGTTACGCCAGTGTGCCAGGTTCAATCAACATAGTTTCTACGCAATCTTCGTGACTTAGTGTGTACGTATATCAGCTTTCGTTACCACACCATACTGTTGCTGTTAAAACGGTAGTTTCCCATTATGTGCATAGAAGAGTGTCGTGGGTTCTCTTTAATGAACTTGTACATATTGAGGTACAAGTTCAACTTGTTTATATGAGGAGCTTGGTGGCGCATTAGCGTGTGCGCTCAGCGAAAGATTGCTAAGGTTAAGCAACGTTCGCTGTGGTCAGTCCTAGGATGGGTGACCAAAATAAGAAACATCTCAAGCTCCTCTGTGCTTCGGAAGGCACGTTAAACAGTGGGTCCTGCGCCTGATCTCGCCCCGGTCGTGTCGGTTAACCGTCCCATCGGACTAGGCGAGTGAAGGAACAGAGAGTGCACTTGCGTTTGCGCAGTCACTTGTGCACTATAATAACTCCTGCGCAGATGGCTAGTCTCTGTGAAGATTGGCCGCCGTGACCGAATATCGGTTAGAAGGACATTATTATTATTACATATTGAATTTGATTTCTGAGTGTTTCTCTTTCTAAACCTTTAGTCATCCTGTATCCACTTAATTATTCTATCCTTGTTCGACTCCTCGAATCTATCACGATCACCATCTTATTTTACAAATTTCAATCGATACATGTATCAATGTTTTTAAAGGCAGTTGTCATAGAGTCTTATACTCGTATATTGTCGGTTGCAATGAACGTCAAACGGAAACTAATCTTAATAGTGTTGAAATTGCACAATACTAATAGGAGAGCGATAGGTATTTTTAGCTTAAGATTTTAAATGTAATTTTGTCGACTTGTGACCAGTTGGCTCGTTGGTTGTTTCGTCCCACGCGATGTTCGGCCCGCGGGACGAAACGACAGTTCGATTATTTTTTTTATTTTCTATTTGTTACTTATACACTTTTATTGATTTATATAACATTTTGCTGCTTGCGAAGTCTTACTCACTATCACCTTTTTTGATGGGGGAAGCTGTTACCAAGGGGCTAAGTTGACTAGACCGCCCATTGGTTATACCTTTGCTGGTGTACGGGCTACTCAATACTCGGCTAAATCACCGCTCCCATGAAGGTGCGTTTCGCAACGGAAGGCCAATTTATGTGCACACCCATGGAGACAGGCCCAGCAGTATAAACAAGCTGGGACTTCACCTTGGAAGAGAATTGTTAAAGTTTTACAACCTTAACTTTAACAATGCCAGTGTCACCTATGCCACAAAGCTTTCAATACATAAAAGATTAACTATTCGATGTCTTACCGAAGATTACGGAAACAAAAAAGTCTGTCGTTGAACACGAACCAGCAAAGAATACATTAGCATTGAATAATTTATTGCAGGCGTGATTCGTGCTCTTTGAAGATCTCCGAGATTAGCAGCTCAGACACAGCTAAGCCGGGTGGCAAATATTAAAGTTTTACGGGTAATGGATCCAAGGCTTTCTGTCGTGTTTATGTCAGTACGTTATGCTAGCGACTTAGGTATATTACGAGTATATTGCGTAGAAATAAAAGTATTTCTTATAGCTAGAGGTCTCTGTGATAGACAAATTTCAAAGCACCCTTAACCAATAGGCGCGTGTCAAACTGAAACATAAAAATTTGCATTCAGTATAGATCTCATTCACTCATTGGCGTCAAACAAAACACAAGAATCTAATTAAAAATTTAAGTTAGTAGGATATTTAACAACTAGTTTATTAAATCCTTGTATTAATCTTAATCCTTGTGCATATGTAAAATAAAAATAGTTGACTGAAAATGGAAGTCTTCTTGACAAAAACAGGTCTTAAACTCGGAAGATCAAATTTTCCTCTTATTTTGAAAGCATAATATAATAGTGAAGAAAGCAAGAGTGTGTAAAAACTGTTATATATTGTTTTTGTATACAATTAATTTCAAAATTGGTTAGTTACGTACAAGGGCGAGTTATATCTTGGAGAGATCTCTACCAGTCAACCCTAGCAGGTGTTACGAGATTTCGAGATATATGGGAAACGTTTAAAGAAGAAAGTAATGTTACATCTTCTAATATATAAAATTCTCGTGTCACAGTGTTTGTTACCAAACTCCTCCGATACAGCTTGACCGATCATTATGAATTGTTTTTGTATATATTCGGTAGGTCTGCGAATAGCTCGTAAACTATTTTTTATTATGGCGAAACATAGTTTGCCAGCACAGCTAGTCTCGTGTCACAGTGTTTGTAACCAAACTCCTCCAAAACGGCTTGACCGATTTTTATGAATTTTTTTTTGTGTATATTTGGTAGGTCTGGGAATAGGTGGTAAATTATTTTTTATACCCCTAAGTGATAAGGGTTTTTTAAGTTCATTGTTAGTCATTGTTAGTAATTAAGTAAAAATATACTTTCAGTATACCCTACTGAGAAAAAGAAGGATGAAACAGCTAGTGAAACGGATCTTTCGACTTCGGGTGAAGATTTTTTAATAACAATTCCTTTTTCTTTTGTTATATGTAGGAACAGCTAAGCTATATGTATGTTTTGATAATTTAAGTAGGTATATTTGTTAAAAAAAATTGTAACCAAAATTGTTTCTATTAAGTCTAAATCTAAGTGTAACTCTGCGATACATTTTAGAATATTTGGAACTTTAAATAAAAAAAAAAGTAAAACGGGCCTGAAGCAGGCATTATTGAAGAATCGCCAATAAATCTCTCACAACAAAGTCAAGGAAAATGAAAAAATAGCATATTGGAATAAATTAAAAGACAAATTACAATAGGATAGTTTTCTTCCATTGTTTGATTAATTTTCCTTTTAAGTTCATTATTGTTCACCTTCAATTACAGATTCCTGTGTAGAATAATTACTTTTTGATTACACCAAATTGTTACTCGTATAAATATGAAACTGCTATAAATAACTGGCTGTATTTATAGTAATTGTCGCTAAGTTGACAAAAACCGTGGATATGAATAATATATCCACCGTTTCTGTGGCACGTCAAAATCTTGCCAAGCTAGGCGCCGGCCGGAGAGTATATCAGTGCGTTTATAATCACAGACGATTCGATCGCTTCAATAATGTACAAGAGATCTTCTGGATATGGACTTTTTTGTTGACGTCTCCTCTATCATGAGGCGTGTTAAGAACACATGTTCGTTTTCAATAAATCATAACGGTTTTTGTGACGACACGCAACGCTGCCATGGGGCGCGTTAGCAATTTTTGACATCGCCAATATATCCTTTTTTGCCTAACACTGATTATAAGTCCATGATCCAGCCTTTATCTTTTTTCTTCTACTCGTATATATATAGTACGGGTGTTTAGTGCAATCACTTTTAATTTTTTGACACAAGTATGAAACTTGGCACAGTTGTTCCTTGAGTCAAAATAAGTCGATTAAGATCGGTAGCCTTCGGGACCCCCCCCCTTCTGGCACCGGAGGGGGGGGGGGGTTGAAAGTAGCGCTCCGCCCGACTCATTGCGAAAATTATAACTGTCCATGTTAAGCTAATAGGACAAGTGTGGTATAAATTTCGTATAAATCAATAACGTAGAATTCATTTATGATATAAATAATTACAATTCCTTGAGTAATTTCTGATAAAATACACAATATTCGAAATTTTCTACCAACTTTATTTTAAATAAGTCGCCGTAATTAATACATGTGTATTTATTTTCAAACAAAAAATATGGTGATAAAGCCCATTTAATGCTAATTTAAGAAAATATAACAATTAAATACTTTTACTAACAATAAATGGCGAAAAAAAAAATTGTGAACTTCGCGCGTCGTCAATTTATTTTGCCGGCAACATTCGAAAAGCGCATTCTGCAGTTTGTTTCTCTGTAACCTGAACGCTTTGTTTGTCGAATTTCACCATTTAAGGTGTCATTAGATTTGTCTTAAATGAAGGAGTGACATAGTATGTAAAATTTGAGTGTGACGTCAGTGTAATAATAATAGAGGGGAATATTTTTTTTAGTTGAAGGCAAACAAGCAGACTGCTCACCTGATGGTAAGTGACTCCAGTCACCACAGGAACTATACAGTGTAGTTCCTGTTGGAGGTTGCAAATTTGTTGCGACTTTCACAAGAACCACATGTACTGTAGCTGACTGGAGCCACTTACCATCAGGTGGGCAGTCTGCTTATTAGAAACTACTCAAGAAATTGCAATTTTTATATATCATAAATGAATTCTACGTTATTGATTTATACGAAAATGATACCACACTTGTCCTATTAGCTTAACATGGTCAGTTATAACTTTCGCAATGAAGCCGGGCGGAGCGCTACTTTCAACCCCCCCTCCGGTGCCAGAAGGGGGGGTTTCGAGGGCTACCGATCTTAATCGGCTTATTTTGACTCAAGGAACAACTGTGCCAAGTTTCATACTTGTGTCAAAAAATTAAAAGTTCGGTCATTTTTTGTCTCTAATCGCCCGTACTAATAAATAGAAATGGATCTTCGAAATGTATGAACGCCCATAACTTTCGAACGACTGAACCAAATTGGATGATTCTTGGTTTTGTGTATTCGTTGTTGTTAGGGCAAGGTTTGTATAAAAGAAAATATTTGAAAAATTTTACAGGGACAAAAATGAATTTAAAATATGTTCACGTAAAAGTGACGAACTTGACAGATTGACATTCAGGCTACTCCAAATCTATGGTTTCTTACAGTGTTGAATTGTGAATAGGTTGTTTAGTATACCCGTACGGGACTGGGGCGGGCAGCTAGTTACATTATAAATTATAATACATGTTTGTAATTTTGCATTTCCCAAAAAAAAATTACAAAAAATAAAACCGTCTTCAAACCAAGTTACCTTCCATCATCAGCATGACATGATGACTACCAGACGCAAATACCTGAATATCCTCAGCAAAAACATGAAACACGTTGGACGTGCCTATGTAATTCAAGGGTTTCTCTCGATTTTCATGGGATCCCATCATCAGATAACATGGTGACAATTTGGGACTACCTCGGGAGTATACCCTTTCGATTACAAAAAGAATTTTGAAAATCGGTCCACAAATGGTGAAGTAATCAATGAACATACATAAAAAATTGAATCAACCGAACATAGAATGCTCCTTTTTCGAAGTCGGTTAAAAAAAAAGATAAATAAATTGAGAAAAGCGGCCAAGCGCGAGTTGGTCTCTGACTGAACTGGAGAAATCGGAAGCGATCCTCATCTTTTTCATAATAATGGGGGTAGTTCGACCCACGTTAACCTCTTTACGACTCTTAAAAGATTAGTTTGACAGTTAATTGCTTACAAAATCTATTTCGAGATTTCGTCGCCAGATACTCAGAATCAGTCCCAATCAGCCGCAGAGTTTGGCGTTTATCTTTAATTATAATGCAACTTAGCCAACTTGTGATCCTTTCTGAGAACCGAACGTTAATTAAACAAATTAAACCCGAGTTAGTTACCATTTCATCTGGGAAAATAGGGTTTATAATTAGTTGATGGAATTTTCATTTCCGTCTGTATGCGTCCTTGGCAGTCGTCAAAGGCTTCTTGAAGCTTACGGAAAATACCACTTTCTTCGTGCTTGGGTAAGAAATTTTATGAAAGTATTTTTTCGTAATAATACTTTCACATCATCATCAACAATACTTTCATCATCATCATCACAGCTCATATACGTCCCCACCGAGGGGCACGAGCCTACCCTAACTAGTTAGGGCGATTAGGCCTTAGTCAAACCACGCTGGCCCAGTGCGGATTGGTTGACCTCACATACAAATTCCTCACGATGTTTTCGTTCACCGTAGGAGCGTCAGATAAATGTACATATGAAGTTCGTGAAACAAAAAAACACATTGGTACATGGCAGAATCGATCGTGGGCCTCCCGATTTCAACTCTGAGCACAGTCCAGTGCCCAGGCCACCAACGCTCCAAATTAAATTTTAAATTGTTTCTCATTATTAAATCTTCGGTCAATAATAAAATCTCATCATAAATGATGCGCAAAAGACTCGATACGAAGAGAATAATCGGAGCACAACAATGTTTTTGACATCGAATTTTGATTAACTTAGGTGAGATGGTGGTAACTCAGAAGCCCTACTACCAACCAAACCAAGCAGAAATACCTGTGCCTCCCCGTAGAATCGAACCCCTGTTCGCCAGATATATATCGGGTGGTCACAACCACTAGACAACGGAGGCGGCTTAAAGTTACAAGTCCAGGATGATGTTTTCCTTTTCTGTGTTCCGTGGTCTGTCATTGCAATGTCTCTATGAACTTGCAAAACGTTGCGAAGCTTTATGAGAGGCCTGATTCCTCTCAAGAATTTTTATACAATGTTGTGACTATTACTATTTTTTTACAGGAAAAACGACGACATTGACGACGAGTTCAACACCATTCCACTAAGCGTGAACGGCAACGTCCATAGTGCAGGCAACGCGGTGTAGCCACCATCATCTGTGTTTACCGCGGGGACATTACACGTTAAGATTTGTCAGCTATTTCCTTTTAAAACTGTAAATTACGATCAACGTTACTGTAGTCCTGGTTATTCGTAGGAGTTTGGGTACTCGTGAGCCATAAGGCCGTAAGCCATGCGAGTTGAGGTACTCGTGCGTGACCCGTACGAACTTAGGTACTCGTGACTTGTACAAGCTTATGTACAAGCGTAACCCGTATTAATTAAGGTTCTTGTCACCCGTACGAGTTACGGTACATGTCACCCGTACGAGTTAAGGTTCTTGTCACCCGTACTAGTTAAAGTACTTGTCACCCGTACGAGTTAAGGTACTTGTCACCCATACGAGTTAAGGTTCTTGTCACCCGTACGAGTTAAAGTACTTGTCACCCGTACGAGTTAAGGTACTTATCACCCGTAGGTGTTAAGGCATTCGTAACCCGAACAAAATAAGGTACTGAGGACTATAAGTACCAATACCATATCTCGTATCGGTACTAATAGTACCTAGTGCCTATTTCGTCATGTTTGTGTCTTGATCACCCTAGAATTGAGCCAATGTAATATAGATTTAAATTTACGGTTTTTGTAAAAGTGTTTATGCGGACTTGACAATTCGTGTTTTATTTTGTAAATTGATAGATATAACAACACGTTGACTAATATAATATTTAACAATTTGTATTTCATACAAAAAATAAACGTTATTTAGCCAATATCGTTTTTATGCGTACTGAACCTTATTATGACCAGTAAATATGATACACATCTAGTTAACTCTGAAGATAGTGACGTTACTGAGTGAGTGTGGACTTCCCATCAACATTGGTAAACGAAAGATTCTTAAAAAGCGCAAATACTCAGAATTGTATTTGGCGAATGTTTTATAGCGCGTCAATTCACAAGATAGTACGGCGTGTATTGAGGCGGCGGTGTTCGGGCACGTATCGGGAAATTGAATGAGCACCGACAGTGGAAACGAATGAGGTTGGAGCAGTGACAGGGAAGCACGCTCTTTAACGTCGTTTACGAAAACGTTACGTGTTGCTAACTTGAGGATCTTCTGAGTAATGTAGACTTTAATGTGTATGATTGCAAGTGTTACGGTCATTTGAGTGTTGAGCAGACGCAAGGTAGGAATAGTCGGTCAAGAAAGTCGCCTATCCAATGTTACTATAATAAAAAAGTGTAGATAGGTTATATCAATCAAATTCAAGGTTACAAAACAGCATACGGACAAAATCGGGGAGTGTAAAAAAAAAAACAACCGGCACGACCCGAAACTATGTCTTAGGTAAGTCAATTGACTTAGTTTTACCGTGCCACGTTCGGAACCCGTATAACGTATCTGCACCTTATCATTATAATGTCATTATCAGTGGATTATCATTTGTGACAAAACTAAAATGTAACCAGAATATCTCCAGGACCACCTTAATAAGTGCCACGATATTAAGGCAAGTGAAAATCAACTTTATTGTTTTGAAAGGCGAATTTATAATTGAACCTTAGAGTGGTTCAGATGATAAAACGTACCTACTTGAAATCCGTTGAGCTTAAATCGAATGATCTTGACATCAGTGTATATGTTACAGTCAAAACTCATAACCGGTCAAAACCAATTTTGACTGCAAAAATCAGGCAAAAGTGGTTTTGACCGATGCCTTCAGTTAAAAACAGTTTTGATTGATTTTTGTAGTCAAAAGTGGTTTTGACCGATGCCCTTAGTCAAAAACAGTTTTGACTGCAAAAACCAGTCGTAAGTAGTGTTTTTAACTAAGGGTATCGGTGAAAACAACTTTTGCCTGATTTTTGCAGTCAAAAGTGGTTTTGACTGGTTATGAGTTTGGACTGTAACATATACAAATTACGTGCAATCTGCTCAACTTCTCACGATATTGTTATTTTTCTAGTTGTTCTTTATTTATAAACTTTCAAGTTGTTTGAATTGTTTTCAATGTGTACTTAGGTTAAATAATGATAGAGGTACAATTTAGTACACTCGTTATAAATCTATTTTTATCAATATCTACAGGACGTGTAACAGTTTATTTGTGGTTTCATGATGAAATATGACGGGCAATGAAAGGTACCTATGTGACAACACAGTATTGACTTCGGTCGCTTAATGTCGACAAATGTACCGCACAACACTAACAGCCCAACGTGTGTTGTGTTCACATAACCTAAGTACACATTTGTTTTAGAGATCAACAATCCGCGACGAAATTGAATTAGATCTTGCGTCAATACTCATATTTCCAGGATTACACTGAAAATTTAATGTGTAATGCCCTTATTCATTTGTATGTTAAGGCTGTAAACACACCGACGTCTATACTCAAAGACACATGCGACGTCAGTCTGTTTGTACTCCAAAACGTAAGGTATTTATTGATTAGACACTCTTAGGAACGTTACATTTAATCGCAATCCAGTGACACTTTCTTTGTAGATTCTCTAGCGATTAAGTAAGGACTGATATAAATATAAATTTCCAGTGTAAGGACGGCGCATATTGAATATGTTTGCAGGGGATGCACCTCTAAGATTGTCAGTAATAATTTAGACACGGCAAAAGCCGCTTCTCAGTATGGTCACACTTAAACTAATTGTGATATGTCGTCTTTGATATTGGGATATTCCGTAATTTCTTTATAATTACAAAACATGCGCCGAATTGGATCTATATTGTGCAGATCTGCCCCCTCACCATGATCGCTTAAAAAAGTATTAAAACCGCACTATGAGCTAGATGGCGCTATACGTAGTATATCTGTTTCAATATTGTTTTAACCTTTTTCCAAGCGATCATGGTGAGGACCATGATCTTGATCCGCGCAATATAGAATACGGATCCAACTTGGCGCTGGTGTTGCACTCTTGCAACCAAAGAGTTCGAAAAAGTGACAATGATAATAATGATATATCAGAATAGGGTTCAAAAGTAATTCCCTATTTCACATAAAATTCCCCTTCCTATTCTAATCTAAGGTAGTAGTGATGAATTGTAAATTCAAAAAAATAATATGGTTCATATACAATTCTTCTGTTTGATTAATTCGCAAAGGAATACAACTTATTTTAAAATAATTTATGAAAGGAATATTATTAATCGGTGGGTCAGAACTCAGCAATCCTAATGCAGGTTCTGCTCTGACGATAACTAGTCACACAATTAACTTCACATCCCACATTCACGTTGCACAAAGGTTAAAGTTAATGCTACATTAGAGCTGGATTGACATTCTTTCACATATTGACAATGCAAGACGACATTACATTTAAAGCAGCATTGAAAATAATGGACGTTTCTGCAATCGCCTCACAGTGTAAGAAATTATTTTATCATTTTTCCCCACATACACTCTCTGGTCCATACCCATGGCTATCTAGCCTATGGACCCACTCCGAATGCAGAGTAAAGCTGAACGCACATATATTTGCGCCGTACGCGCCGCATTTTTTGCATTCGTTGTATGAAATTATATGAAATGTCGAACATTGGGCCGCACCGTACGCGGCGAATTTCAAAAATGCGGTAGGTGTCCGGTTATTGAAAAACGCATGCGATGACGTCATATAATGCGGCGCGTACGGTGCGTGCTGATATGTGCGTTCAGCTTTATAGATGTTTCGGCGTTAGATTTATCGCAGCCGCCGCAAACATATTGGATGTGCATCGGCAGTATAGTTTTTGCCGCACATTAAGCTCTATATAGTTTGTCACTGTCGTCGTCAATTAAGCGAACATTAACGCTTGATAGTTCAGTCGTAGACGGCATGCGCTATAGGTATCGGTGTCATTAATTGCAAGTCTCACGAAATTGTTAATGTTTTTGTATTCGGCGGAGTATGTATAAATTCTGTAATAATAAAGCACTTTATCTTTATTCTCTTGTTTTTTATTCATTCCTCATCTTAGATACAATGGACCCAGTACTGAGGCCCAATACTACTAATAAGTTACAGCCGAATCGAAACTGAACCGTTGCGGTCGACCAATCAGAGCGCTTATATTGCCATTCAACTGCTCGATGACGTGATAATGTGACGTTCTGATTGGTCGATCGCAACGGTTCAGTTTCGATACAACATGTTAGTTAGGCTGTAACATATTAGTAGAATTGGGCCTCTGGTCATAGGACCCCAAGAAGGGGAAACCGGGACCGTCGTACCACTACGCTGATCTACTGCAATTTGCTGGTAAGTTGGAAAGAGCCCGGATTTTTAGAACTACTTAGATAAAACCATCCTTATTTTTTTAAGAAACTTAATATCAATAGAATTAAATGGATGCAAAGGCTTAGAGACACTTGATGAGAATTGATTTTTAAAATTTTTAAATACTACGCAGTATTCAAAGATTGAATAAAGCAATTTTAATTTCTAAGAATAAAAGTTTGTTTCCACTGAGCAAAATTTGCGAATTTCGATATTTGTGACACTTGCCCTCAAGGGGGCATTGGTTCAACTCATCATGTAAAATTAAAATAATTATAAGGAAAACAAATTATTTCGGACGGAAGTCGGACTAGGAAGAACATTATGACTGTGTTCAGCAAATAAAGTACTTTACAATAGGAAGCCCTTTATTCTCATCTGATGCTAAGTTACGATATTCCGGATTTTTCTAGTATGTTCGTGCATAAATGGCAGTTGTCACATATAATGTTTTTATTAAGATACTATGTACTTAAAAAGAACTCTCACAAATGATACAGATAAACATCACAACCGAGATTTTACGCTCAAATTGCTGAGGCGCAGTAGAAAATTTAATTTCATCTCGCAACACGCAGAAAAAGAAAATTTAAATACAACCCTTCGCGTGATGTCTCGTGCCGACGAGTGAGATAAAAATGTAAAATATTTTAAAACTGTTATTTTGCTCGGCTTAATTAATGTGATGGATGGTGCTTTGTGGCTAAGCCTGCGTGTCGCGTTCGCGTGATGGGACTTGTTTAACTGAGCTTTCACATGTTTCCGGTTCAAATGCATTGTAAACGTTTAATTGAAATAAACTTTGACATGTGTGGTGTAGCGTAGCGTTGTGTTTTTAGCATTAACTTTTTCAGGGAGGTTTATTTAAATAAACTTGGTGGCGCATTGGCTTGTGCGCTTAGCAAAGTTTAAGCAACGTTGGCCGTGGTCACTCCTATGATGTGTGACTAAAATACGAAACACCTCGAGCTCCTCTGTGGTTCGGAAGGTGATCTTGCCCCGGTCGTGTCGGTTAACCGTCCCGTCGGACTGCGAGTGAAGGATACTATTACCGTGGCACTTGGCCTGATTCCGCTAATCTTAACGTCGTTGTTGTGTCTTGATAGCGTTTCAATAAAACTGCTTTTGTCGCTTTTATTCGCATTTTCAATTTATTCGAACAACAATAATCGGTTTACTAACAATAACTATCTGAAAAAGCGATGCTATTGAAGCGTTATTGACACGCCACGCATGCGTGAACGCTAGCAGAATAAGACTGTGCTTGTGTCTGCGCAGACACACAACGAAGTAATCCTATAAGTTCCTTTCTCAGGAATGCATAGAACTGGATTAGTCCAACAAGTTATACTTTTAGCTATACGATATAACAAAATGGACAAAAATAATATAACTAGTTGGACTAACCCATAGAGCTATCAAACTGAAAACCTTCGGGTCTACTGTCTCTTTCAGCTGTGAAAAATAAAACGTAAACGAGTCAACGCGATCAAAAGGTATGGAATCAACGGGATAAAAATTAAGAGGCTGAGTAACGCCAACGACCTTGAGAAGTTGAGACATGAGTTTGTACTGGATTACGGGCGCGCTGCGTCATTGAAATTGAGCGAAAAATCAAAATATTTTTTTATAAAGAAACTAGTGACTTATTTGAAGATATGAAATATCAGTATTATCAAATTAAATGTAATGAGTTAATTCCCTGAAAATCATTAAATAACCTTTGTTAAATAACTCGGATTTTCTTCTGGAAGCTTTTTTTGATGGCGTTTTTTTAACGAGAAAATTTGATTAATGTTTGTTTTGGGGACATGGATATTCCCACAAATTTTCTCAAGAGTATCATATATATATTATACTATATATATATATATACGGTATATTAAACAAGTTTAGCTAAAAAAGTTTTAATTGGGGCTCGATATGCTCAGCTGTGAGTTGTCAGCCTCTTAATAGTGTAGGTACTTCCCGTAGACTACGTAATTACGAAATTAGGAAACAGTGGAAACAATTTCGTATATATGGCAAAAGGCAATGAAATAATCTGATAACTGTACCTACTTGATAGCAGGACAAGTTTGTACGGAATTCTCGGTACGTGAATCTTCGCGCTCGCACTTAGACGGTTTTTTGAATGCATTTATCTGGCTTTTTAGTGAATTTAATTTTCAATAAAGATAAATATGATGGACTACCGAACTGTGAAGCGGGGTTCCTTATTCAACCACAATAATAGTTGCCCACCATCTCTAGTGGGGAGACATTTATTTATTTATGCTTTCCGTCCTTGTAGATATTAATGGTGTACAGAAGGCGGACTTAATACAAATAGCATTCTGAGTGTGAGTGATATTTGACATTTCAGCGTAGACAAACAGGTCGAGAAAAAATTATCGCAATCATTGTGCTACGCGTGCTGGAAATTCAGGGGTGAGAATGGCATCGGAACGGCGGTTACGCGTATGGGCACTATCGAGCCCTTGAAATTTACTCTTTAAGTAATTAGAAGTATTCGGATCCGAAAGAATGCTGAAGAGCAGGGAAACTACTCTCAGGTTCCTACGAGATTGATTGAGTATATTTCGTCATAAGGAAACGTGGTCATATTTGGTAGAAATGTGGTCTAACGGTCAGAGTAGAAAGACTAGGTACTGCCGCGCACACAAAACTAGTCGTCGCAGACAACTAAATTCCATGCAAATACACATTTTCAATCTTTTTCAAAGTGTGCCTAAATTATACTTAAAGAATTGCATTACTTTAACAACGTACATTATGCGCTATTAACTTAGCTACTTTAGGTCTCTTTTTCAATGTTCTTCTAATCGCAGTTCGCCAACTAAACGCTACTGAATCTGTATGAGATTCATGTAGTGTTCAAATTTCCTTAGCATCTTAGAATAGGATGTCGCAGCCAGTTCAGTGACCTTAGCTCTGCTGGTTTTCGAAGTCGATCAATCGAGCCGTCTTCTCTTTAGAGCAAATGAACTTTTATCTATCTATCTATCTTCTCCAGACTTGCAAGTCGCCTGGGTTCAATATACATTAACTAAATACATGAATTGGGGTTTTTTTTAATACCTACTTCAAGAACTCAAATTGCATTTTTGCCGAACGCTTCGACATCGCCACATTGCCACAATTATGCCTTGTAGAAAATCGAAATGCTTTCTATGACCGTATTTCAGTCTTTCATCTTCAAACCGAGAAAACAAAGAAGTCTATGACGATAGTATCGACTAATCATTGTATTCTCATACTATATTATGTTATATTTGGGACTTTAGATTTTATTTAAATAAATAAATATATGAAAAAAATCTACTTCGGGTAGAATTCGAATTCGAACCTTCGTCTTCAGCACACCGTGTTGACCATAACCAGTTAGGTCATCGAGGATTTATCGATTATTTCAGATAAAAGATGTCCGCAGTTGGACATAGGCCTCACCCAATTGATCCGTCCTGCGCTTCGCCACCTTCACCAGATCGTCGGTCAACCCTGTGGTGCGTATCCTACAAATGCTGCGTATCCTGGTACGTGGCCGAGATTCCACCTTTCCGCCCCAACGGCTGTCCGTACTGCAGGCGGTGTGCTTGCCCACTGCCACATAATTCGCAACTTCTTGGGCTACGTCAGTGACTAGTTCTTCTACGAATCTCATCGTTCCTGATTCGATCGCGTACAGAAACCCTGAGCATAGCCCTCTCCATTGCTTTCTGAGTAATCTAGAGCCTTGTTATGAGACTACGTCTAGGTACCTTATTTCATAACTGTCAACACTGCGGTAGATGGGCCGAGAATATGCTGTGAAGCTACCTGAACGCTGCCTCAGCGTTGAAGTTATCGATTTATCTCTTTCTGGAAGTTGGCCTTACCGAGCTGGACTGCCCTAGGTAACCATACTTGTCAACAACTTCCTGTGTAGAGCCTCCAACTCTCACAGGAGTGAGTACTACATGGGAATTGTCCATGTCCATCTTAAGACCCACTTATTCGGATCATCCGAGGATTTATCTAAGCCGAGTGAAATTTCAACTGTATTGATCTCTTTTACTTTGTTAAGCTAAAGTAGATTTTACTCATTGTTTATAACTGGATCAGGTTCAAATCCCACTCGAGTCGATTTTGTTTCTTGTCTTGATTTATTCACTTTTCATGTTTTATATACAGGTTGGAAAAAAAAGACCGTGGTTGGAGGAAAACAAAATATTTTTCTTGGTCTTTCTTTGATTTAAGATACTTTGTTGTTTAAAAGAAATTGATCCTTATGAATGACTCTTTCGGTTGGTGCCATAAAATACAGAATGTTTTTTGTCATATTTCACCGGTTCGATTCCCGGCTCAAGCAGGTTATTTTTCAAAAATCTTTAAATGCAGTTTTAATTATTTTTGAAAATAAAGGAATGTTTTCTTTCAGCAAAATTTGGCATCATCATTATTAAGGGTACTTTTCCTCCAACCACGGTCTTTTTTTCCACCCGGTATATTTGTAGTACATAATTTAAGTTACTCAAGGCTGAGAACGTTTCGGAATATTTCTTAGCCCATTTGCGTATAGCGATACGAAATCCTAATAACCAGAGTTAGGCTTGCGTGCACAACAATCATTACTATCATATTTTATTAAGCAAAGTAGAAATGTAGCAGCTACAAATAGGGCCCATTTACATATACTCCAGTAATTAGTGTTGCACACGTCATGCTTAGTCTTGGAGGTAAAATTGTACCAACCTAATTTCAGACACTTGGGTATAGAGAAGTTTGAAGTTAAGTGGCAGACGATAGCGGCAATGCACATGCCGTGCGGCACTTGCCGCGATTGGTGGAGGATGTTACTACAATAGTTATGTATGAAATGTCTTTAGAACCATACAACACGCTGAGACGAAACGAATGAGACGTTTTAAGAAGACTGTGAAGTGCCAATTCATGACTCGAGTATGCACTTTCAAAAATGCAGTTTGTTGTACACCGCTTAGAGTTGAAAGTCCGAGGCAAGTGCCTACATTTCATATTGAAATATTGTTTCGGGCGATAACTGATTTACCCCGCTAAACCTTTACGAAATTAGATATTTTTGGTCTCATTAGATTATTCAGTATACCTTAATATATGTTTGTACGTTTTGCTTTTTTTGTAATTCAGTATAATTTTGCCAAAAAAGATAAGAATGCCCGAGGTAGTTTTTAAGTCTTAGATATGGATATTTAGATGCTAATAATTTATATTCTGAGCAATATTACTTCAAAATCAAAACGTACAAACCTAGATCTTCATTACATCTACAACATTTCCAAAAATTATGAAAATTGGACTATGTTAAGAGGGAGAATAGCTTTATCGCTTTTTGTATGAAAATTTACAGCTTCACAATCCTCTTAAAACACTGTGATGTTCTGCGAATGGGACGTTCTGCGAGAAAATCTGTATGACGTCTGTTTTCCATAGCAAGGCAAGCGGCACGCACACGTGCAGCTGGTGATGGCTGCCGCTTGGCATAAAAGTCTACCTTTTAAAGGTGTGGCAAAAGGATCCATTTTGATAATACTCAAAAAGTTGTAGAAAATGAAAATATAAAAATGAATGTGTTTGAAATCAAGTAGAAATAAAATAGAATTACCTGGTGAAATCAATTTCGAAAACATCGTGGTGGAGGAACACAGCAAAGCATGTATTGCTGCTTGGAGGCAGATGACTCAAGTACCGAGTCTCCCTCTGGTAAAATTGGTAGTCATTTCTAAATTTCCAGCAGAACTGTGAGATCATAAACGAAAATACCTATTAGTTTTTAGAGTTCCTTAACTCAAAAGGAAAAAACGGTCACTCCGTCTGTCTGTCAAGACCCTTTATCTCGTGAACGCGTGGAGGTATCGAGTTGAAATTAATACCATTAAAAAGTCTACAGTCACTTGAAGCTGTAAAAAAATCAAACTTTTAGGTTAACGTAAAAAACATACGCCCGTTAAATGCAACATAAAACGTCTATTTCGTTCGACACTCTCAAGGGAATCAACATTTATAGGGTACTTACCGTTGATCTAGAATCATGAAATTTGGCAAGAAGCAAGGTCTTAAAGCACAAATTGGGGAAACAATGAAAAACTGGAAATATGTACATAGTTAGGAAGTTTTGGAAGTTAGTACGGAACCCTCGATGCGCGAGTCCAACTCGCACTTGGCCGGTTTTTTTTGTATAGCCGCAGATAATATAATACTAGTATAACGAAGTGCGACTTTATTAAATACTCATTTTATAGTGCAAATGCTGAAGCGAATTTAATGATTATACATTTTTATGTAAGTATTGATGAAATAGGAGCGTCGGTGGCGCTGTGCTTCTAATCAGGAGGTCCGGGGTTCGGACTGCCATGTGCCAATGTTTTTTTCGTTTTTCGAATTTCATAATATGTACATTTGTCCGACGCTCCTACGGTGAAGGAAAACATCGTGAGGCAACCTGCATACATCCGGAAAAGAAATTAAAAGGTGTATGTGCAATCGACCAATCTGCACTGGGCCAGCGTGATCGACTAACTTAGGGTAGGCGCGTGCCCCTCGGTGGGAACGTATATGAGCTGATGATGATGTGTCGCGAAGCGGAAAGCTTCGTACAAAAAAAGGTGGAAGAAGCAAAAGAAACAAGTAATCAGGTTAAAACGGTGTATTCAAAAGTAACGGAGGTAAAGGGAAGAATGACAATTGGGAGGGCATGACCGGACTTACGTATCTAACTTAATAAACGAATTACGAACTATTTACAATAAATAACATAAAAAATCTAGCCTGGCCAGGGTAGGACGCGGGGGTGAGTAGCAGCTCAGCCGAATAGCCGGAGCAGGAGCAGGCACGGCAACACAGCTGGCAGGATAGGTTGCGCAGGTCAGCTAGGCAGCACAGGAGCGTCCCAACGGCACGCAATAGGCAGACGGCTCAGGAACACCCGGCGGCAGCAATACGTAGGTAGGAGGGCCAGAGCACCTCCAACGGCGCTCCTCAGGATAGGCGGCAGCAGGGACCCGTAGAAGGCGCGACGGAGTGGTCAGGTAGGTAGCAGGCACACGTAGCAGGCGCGGTGGAGACGCGTGAAGGAACCGGCACGAAGTGATATAATCACGGAGGCCTGGCGGTGGTGGTTAGGTTCCAAGCCGGTGTAAGGAGCTTAGCTACTCCTTAGCCGTTTGCGTTCAATACCAGAGCTGGTAGTAGACTGCCTCCCTATCGACCCTGGTCCGCTTTTATACTGGCCATAACAATAGACAACTACATAGCTGTCACCCCAAAGATTTTAGAAAAAGAATTGATTATATGACATTTGTCAGTCACGTAGGCATTGAGCTACAATATTGAAATCAAATGTCGGACGCTAACAATTATAATAAGAAAATATAGAAAAATACAATAAAGGACTAATAAATATTACAAATATTTATCGCTTGTGAATAATAGCGTTATACAAAGTGAAGTTCAAATAAATAATCAGTTAGTGCTTTACAAACATTCGTGAATCAATAAGTATTACAAGAATTTGTGTTTAGTTACAAGATCGACATGTGAAAAGACAAGGTAATAATATTATACTTTCATACCTAGTTACAATAAAGAATTAGTAAACTTAAATGTAGTTAGTGTAGAGTATTATAGTTTTGTCTTTTTATTTACATTTATGAAGTGAACACATTGATTTACTACCAAACGTAGATAGAGCACTTCATACAAAAACGCGCTTGAAATCTGTCACCTAATCGACTATACATTTGTACGCTGTTAAATAGGTACTCGTAGTTGAATATGCACACCCGAATTAAAATTACCATAAAGAAAGTATACCGTATTTATCAAATTCAACCTTATTCTTTATTATTACGGCAACTATTTGAAGTACAACCGTACCGTGTGCAGTTACATCATTTCATACCTAGCCACATTAAACTTGACGTTTTAGTAATTGCTACAAGAAAATATCAACTTTATACTCTTAAACATAATGCTCAAAATTGCTTATCGCGTTGTCGCTCCAACGCATGGAAAAGAACTGCACGAGGCCCGATTGAGCAGTTCTTCACCGGCCCACTTTTCGAACGTTCATGCGTTATCTACGTTTGGTAGTAAATCAATGAGTGAACATTTTATTCGTAAGTCTCGCGACTTTCCGTCAGCGCGAAGCAACCTGACAGATGATGATTGGTGGAATCGAAGTGATGTGACTTTAACCACATGAAAAAACACTATGTGTCATTGTGCGTTGGGAGCTAAGTTTTATCACCACATTCTTAAACATACATTGTCGTTAGTTTAGAATGAAAAAAATAAATGCAGTCATTATTATTGCTAATCAATATTTCTTTCTTATTGTATTGCGAAGGGCTTTGTTTGGAATTATAAAACATTAGAAGGCTAGGTGATTCCAATTCCACGCATATTCCCTATTTCTCGAAATATCAATATTTCCTTACAAAGCCATGGTGTAGTTTTTAACGCCCTTAACACAGTTTACAATGAACGGGCGACCTCCTTGGTCGCATTAGCGCTCACGTCCTAATTGTGTTCTGTGTGCGTATTTGCGTGTAATTTATCATATTTCTATCTACTATCAGATACCATTATGTGACTGTCGTTTAAGCCGACCCTGCCTTCGCAGCCAACCGACCTCTGTTTACGTATATTATGACTTGTATTGAAATGTACATACACAGAGCAACACGCCAGACTTTGCAAGTCGACTTTGAGATCGCTCTTGTGTCGCTCGTACTAGTGACGACTTTCGAAATGCAAATGTAAAGCGTGACTATTAATTGTTGACATAGTTAATTATGCTGACTGTACAAAATGGAATATTCAGTCTAATGTTAACAACCAAAATGTATGCATAGTCGTAATCTATGCAGGACTATGTATACATTTAGGTCATGTCTGCGCAGCGCCTTCTACGCAAAAGCAATAAAAATATTTTACAAAAACAAAACTCGACTTTAAATTGTTAAAAAATATATAAGAAGACCACGTCGCGTTTTTATATTAAAATCGAGGCCAAATTTTAACTTGTAAGTTGGTAGTTACATTTTGGGGTGGCACAACTAGAGTTGGTCCACGAGAAAAACCCCATAAGAAAATGTCTATCGCGATCACCTTGAAATTACTAATCATTGCTGCGTTATTATTAGACTCTGTGTCGACTATCTCACAAAAAAAAAAATCGGATCCGTTTACGCAGGGAGACCCCTAAGCATTGCTCTCTCCATTGTTCGCTGAGCGACCTTGAGCCTTCGGACGAGAACCCATAGTGAATGGCTACGTTTCGCGTCTGTAGGTCATCACTGGCAACACACACTGGTCGAAGACTTTCGTATTGAGACACTGAGGTAATTTAGACGCGAAGGTTTTCCGTAACCTCCCGAACTGGATTCGACGAAAGATCTCTTTCTCGAAGTTGGACTTGCCTAACTGGACTATCTGTCCTATACTCATACATAACTGTCTACAAGTGTAGTGTTCCCAATATTAATATTAACATTGAGTGGGTACAACATCGACATGATTTTTGTCTTATCTATGTCCATTTTCAGACCCACTCTTTGGGAAGCACTACTGAGATCTCCGAGCGTGGTGTTCAGGTCTTCCAAGGTCTCAGCCATTAGCACCACATCAACGGCAAAACGGAGATGTGTTAGCTACTCGCTATAAATGTTAATGCCGTATCATTTCTAATCCAGAAGCTTGAAAATATCCTCCAATGCAGCGGTAAAGAGTTTTGGAGAGATAACGTGTCCCTGTCTTACACCTCGCTGCAAATCGATGGGATAAGGGCTCTGGTTCCGGAGTCGGACCGAGCACCTCTATGTAATTTTAGTCCACTTGGCACATTTGGAGGGAATGCAGCACCGCCCATATCTCGATCAAATCGAAGGCTTTCTCATAGTCCACAAACGCCAAGCAAAGTGGCAGATGGATGTGGTCTGTAGTACTATAGCCTTTTCGGAAACCAACTTGTTCGGGAGATTGGAAATCGTATAACCTGCGAGCGAGACGATTCGTAACAAATACGAGTACAAATAAATAAATGTAATAAATAAATTACTTACTACCTCACAGGCTTTATCAAGAGCGCACAATGAAAACAACATTACACTGGTTGAATATTCACGGTTTGACTACATAAAACGGGAATTAAGTTTCCGTGGACTGCAATAAAAACTTTCAACATATTTATCGCCTCTAACAGACATTGTTGTACTTAAATAGCATTTTGTATTCACGACGAGAAACACCAAGAGTAGGAACATTTTTCTCACGTGACAAGAACCGGTAAAAAAGTCATTGAAGTAAAATTTTGCATTTGACTACCTACGTAAGTTATTTAGTTCTTTGTCTAACTAGTTACTTTACCGTGTAATAATTGCACATATTTATCACAGTTGATAGAACCATTAAAAATATTTCAGGATTTTTTTGTCTATTAATCACTAAAATAAATATTTTCCTTCTACAATATGCTATGATCAGGCGTGAAGGTTTTTAATGAAAATATTTAATATTATAATAATTTTTATTAATTAACTTTAACAGATGAATAATTAATTTAATGAGTTTCGTAAACAAAACATATATCATACTAATCTTTTGTTCTTTAGCTACTGGTGCTGATAATATCAGCTGCATCTATTTCCTCGTCCTAAATGAAATGATAATTGAAACTCTATCCCTTGTATCGGGTTGGACTGGTAGCCTGTTGATTCCCCGCTTCACCGGTATCCATTAATGCCTTGGACGTTTGATGTGTTTTATGTATTGTTTTTTTTCTTTGTTTGCAATGGAACAATACTAGCACAAATATTTTAATTTCGAATGCAGTCGGTTCGTTTGCCAACTTAGTTGTATAAAAAATTAACCGAATATCGGAAATTGCACAGAATATTTCCTGTCATTGTCAATTTATTTTAAATGTTTAAAATTTTCAAAAGTGTAAACATTCAATAAACAACAATATCTTCTCTTATGACGACAGGAAAAAGTTTAATGACGCTCCTCACAGAGCGGGAACAAAAAACGCTGAAACAAAAGAATGCTAAGATGAAAACAAGGTATTATGAAGTTGAGGGTTTTTTACAAAGAGTGAAATCTTTGGATGTAATAATCAACTCTGCGAGGGTCGCTTGAGTTAATATCGGGCGGTTATCTTTTATCAAGAAATATTTCCCGAAATGAATCTCCGCTCATCTATTACCTAATATTCGTACTGCTTCGCTGGTCAAGTTCCAGTGGATTATTGCAAAGTAAACAAAAAACAAAATTAAACAATAAAAACAGATCTTGATATTGTTTCAATATGAAAAAGTGAGCGTAATAAAGTCAGTTTAGGAAGACCATGAAAAATCGATGTTTGAGATTCCAGTTTTTAGAAATGATGCAGATATTCTACTGCACAAAAATTACTTTAGACTAAAATGAAATAAAGAAATAAATGTTGAATTTTTGGTCACATGTGACAACGATATGCGCAATACTGGACACAAGCTTTCACAAGGAGAATTTTTGGGACCAATCTATGTTCATAGCATGTTACTTTCGATCAATCTTCACGATGTGTGAATTTTCCCCAAACCTTCACGTAGAATAACCTCCTTTATATGCTGTAATTCTTCATGTACATGCCTTTGTTCTAACCGCAGAAAAAGAGCTGATCATTATATAGCCATTAAAATGGAGCGATTACTTTACATCCCCCGACACAGCTCAAGGTACCGTATAAGAAAGCCATTTTCCTCATACGTCGCGGCATTCGTTGACCTTAAACGTGCCTTAAACACTCGTGTCGTAGGCAAATTAAACTCGCCTGCTACCAAATTAGATCACGATCACTTTACGTCAAAGTCGTGAATGCTTTATTGAAGTTCGGATGAAAACAATATTAAAAGGAGGGCTAGTAGTACTCATAATCGACTATTTATAAAGGCAGAGGGGTTGAGCTCACCAAAGCTTCAACCTTCACGTGGACGAACTCATAGGCGAACTCAGCGGCACCAAGGGTTGGCTGTATATCGATGGCATAAGTGTCAACAATATTAGTTTTGTGAATGAGATGGTGCTGCTTAGCGCGTCTGTGTGTGGTTTGAGAAAGCTGGTGGGTATATGTGAAGCGTACGCTGAAAGCATGGATTGATATACATATAATGTCAAGAAAATTGAACTCATGGTCTTTGAGGCTAGGCGCAATCTAAGCAACTGTGAGTTACAATGCGTGTACAATTTTAAATATCTTGGTCATATATTTTGACTCCTGACCTCAAAGATCATGCTAACATTGAAAGGGAACGGAAGGCTCTGTCGGTAAAGCAAACATGCTGGCTTTTCATGTTGTTCAAACAACGTAAAAATTACTACTCAGAAATCCTATAGCGCCCTTAGAGTTAAATATACAGACGGGGTCAGGGCGTTGTTGGGGCTGTCTCGCTTTTTTGGTGCATCTGGGATATTTGCAGATGCGCGGGTGGACTGCTTTTACGCAACGAAAAAGGTAAAAGCGCAAAAGGTGTGACTCCCTGGTGGGCCGGGTGCGGGGCAGCACCAACACTATCCTGGGGGCCTAGACAAAGGCCACACGCTTATTTTTCCGCAGTACTTCCGCAGAAAAAATGTATGAAAATGACATTAGCTTGTGACAACCTCACGCTTTTCTCACCGCAAGCTAATGTCATCTCCATACATTTTTCTGCGGTATGACTCCGGAAAAATAAGCATGTGGCTTTTGTATAAGGGGTCTGATGATGATCGCAGGCCGGCTTTATTCGCTTCATCTCATGTAGTTTTTAGAGTTCCGTACCCCAAAAAGAAAAATCTAACCCTATAAGATCATTTCGTTATCCGTCTGTCTCTTGTCGATATCTTTTTTCTCAGGAACGGGTAGAGTAGGTATGTCCGTTTATGACGCATATTTAGCGATTTCACACGGGAATAAAAGCCTATAAGGTACTTCCTGTTGACCTGGAATCATGAAATTTGGCTAGAAGAAATGTCTACACTACATATTAAGGAAAAAACCCGTAAATCTATACTAATATTATAAAGAGGAAAGATTTGTATTTTTGTATTGAATAGGCTCCGAAACTACTGGACCGATTTGAAAAATTCTTTTACTATTAGAATGCTACATTATCCTTGAGTAACATAGGCAAAAAAAATATTTTTCCTACGGGGAAAATATAAAATTCCCACGGGAAATCAAAAATAACGCGCGTGAATTGCAAGCGAAAAGCTAGTGTAAGATAAGTTTGTACGGAACCCTACAGTTAATGATATTTCTATGTTAGATATTTTTTTATGATCTAATTAGATTTTCACTATTCATTCCTTGTCAACAATCCTTTTCATCAAACCAAATGTAATATCTGATATGTTGAAATGGAACGCAACCCTGCGTTGACACCACTATCTGTGGCTCCTATTTGACAGCTACGTGTCCTTTGTTCACTTTGTTCATAGTCCTGTAATGTCCGTCTGTTGTGTGCTATTATATTATAATTCTAAAGTTCTTCTCGTGGTTTTACTTAAAATATCCGTAATAAAGTATTTCCCTACATGATATATATTAAAAAAATATTTTTGGACAATTATTATGGCGAAACGTAGTTCGCGGGCACAGCTATATAGGTGCAGTGAGTGCAGTGAACTTGTAAATATCGCGATATTTCAAGTTTTCCATTTTGTAAACTGAGTGACGCAAAGAAAAAAAAAACAATTGAGGAAAAAACAAGTGAATTATAATTTTCGAAACAATTTATACAGCTATTTACTCATGTATTTGAGATGAGTAAATAGCTGTATAAATTTGAATTTGGAATTCCTAACCATAGAGGAGATATTTGAGATCAAAGTGGCCAGTACGGCAAAACGACAATTTCATATGTAAGGACCTAACATATACGTTGCACGTTTTTGTCACACTCTTTTCTTTCTTATCTAAGATTGTTCTAAATATCTACTCCTACATTTAAAAACAGTCCTGATTCGCTGGTGAACGCAACAAAAGTGTAATCATTGTAGAGACTCTTGAGGCCTATGTCCGCCTAGTGCTTTTGGCTGAAATGTTGAATATAGTATTGTTTTATAGCCTTCTCCTGCGAGCTTGGTGGCGTAGTGGCTCTAACGCTTCGATATTGAAAACAAAGCAACCTTCGCCATGGTGAGACCCTGGATGGGTGATCAAAATATTGTGACCTCGAGTGCCTCCGTGCTTCAAAAGGCACGTTAAGCAATAGCAACCGGGACTATTTGTATATATTTATTATATTTGCAGTGTCTACCCACCAATCCACATTGGGTCACCTTGGTGGTGTTATGGCCCATACTCCTCATGTGTATATTTCATATAGGAAGGCCTGTGCTCATTGCAGTAGTGGGATGAATATAGGCTGTGATGATGATACCCATCATCTAGGTAACTTGAAGACATTAAAATTAGAATACGCTTATTTTTTATACCTCGCTTGCCCTCGTACTATAATCAAGCCCTTGATGAGATACCTGCAAGAAACTAATACTCACCATAATTAATAACAGGATCTCAGCAATTAATGACTATAGGTGAGAAGGGATCGTGCAAGCTCTGAGATAATGTGTTATATATTGTTATAAATATATGAACCTATATTATGTTAAAGATAAAATAAGGAAAGTGCACTGATACAAAACTAAGATTAATGTTGTGCCAGTTGAAAAGAAAATCTCCCTACTTATATATGTATATAAAGAACTAGCTTTCCGCCCGCAGCCTCACCCGTGCTATTTTCGTTTTTCCCGTGGGAATTCTGTATTTTCCCGTAGGAAGAACAATTATATAGCCAATGTTCATCAGGGATATAGTATAGGATTCTAAATGTGAAAGTATTTTTAAATCGGTCCAGTAGTTTCGGAGCCTATACAATGCAAACAAACAAGCAAATCTTTGCTCTTTATAATATTAGTAAGTATAGATTTATATTGAAGAATATTAACTGTAGAAATTTAATCACAATTCTATATAATATATTATATTAAAATAATTATTAGATATATAAGATTTAAATACAAGTTATATTTTAAAAGTTGATTTGTGATCACACGAGTTTCTTAATTCGATGCGTATGTGTTTTTTTTGTGTGTATGTTACGCGATTACGCCGCCAATTGTGGACCGATTTCCAAAATTCTTTTTATATTCGATAGAGTATACTCCTGGGGTGGTCCCAAAGTCACCAAAGTCAGGGTCTGATGATGGGATTCCATAAAAATCGAGGAAAAACCTTAAATTTTGAGGTGTGTCCAACGTGTTTTGTGTGTATATGTCACGCGATTACTCCGCCAAATGTGGACCAATTTTCAAAATTCTTCTTTTATTCGATAGAGTATACTCCTGGGGTTGTCCCGAGGAGTAAAAGTTAGGATCTAATAATAGAATCTCAGGAAAATCGAGGGAAACCCTCATATTTTATAGGTACGTCGAACGTGTTTCAATGTTTTTTTCCGAAGTTACGTATTCACGTATTTGCGTCTGGTAGTCATGAACCGAGCTGATGATGGAAGGATCCTTAACTTTTGGACTTGACCTGACCTGACCTTGGACTTGAATTTAGTACCAGCTGGTCAGAAAGGTGAGGTGGTATTAAATTCACTAAAAAGATAAAAATAAAAAATATTTTACAAAACATAAAATCCGACTTCAAAAACACTGAAAAGTTAAAAATAATGTAAGAATAGGTACAGACAACATCACACTTCTATATTGAAGTCGGTGTTAAACGATGATACCTATATTTACCTATTCTTACCTATTCTTACATTATTTTTAACTTTTCAGTGTTTTTGAAGTCGTTTTTTTTTTTTTTTTACTCTAGGCCAGTTGTCATCAAACATATATTCCGTAGACTGATTGTACCAGGACTTATCAATCAAACTTTAAATAAATCCTTGACCAGGTAAGACCTATCCCCCCCATATAACAAGGTAAAATGCACGTATCGAATAGAGATATCGACCGACATACCTCTGTTTACGAGTATATTACGAAAGGATTTTGCGCCAAGTGAGGGTTACTTTTAAGGTAAAACGAATGACGGAAGCGATGATGGGGGAGCTTTGGGTATCACTGTTTTGTGCAAAGCTGCCGATTTTATTGCTGTATAATAACTGCTCTATCATGTCACAAAAGATAGGTACTTTACTACCCTGTAAATAGGCATACTTTCTCTCATGATACGTCGAAGACATAAAAAAGGGCTTGGTAACATATTTGATATGATATTTAGCTTGAAGTTTGGAAACTGCTAAGGCGTATTGCCAGCCTATATGGAAAACTTTTTTATTGCATTGTCTTTACTCTGACATAGCTAAAACAATTTGTCTGTCTTGTAAACTTATAGCGCGCTAGTTCTAGTTTTAGTAATAAATGACAAGAATAGATAAATAGTAGGTATCTCTATTAATTGTTATATTTTTATTTAAGTTTTGATTGTAACGCATGTGTGTGATGGAGAATTGCAATAAATGTATATCTATCTATCTATCTATGAATGTATTAGGGTGGTATTAGGTCCTTACATTAAAAAGCAGATAGTAAAAGTTTGTATGGGCTTTGGGACCACTCATGAACACCCAATTTTTCGTAAAGATCATATGAAAAAATAAACTTATTTATTTCCCAATAATTTCGTTGATTAAAGCGCGTAATTTGATTTTTAATTTTTGTTTTGACGGGAAGCTATATTGAAAAAATAACATTAGTAGTCTGTGGTAAAATGAACAAAGTTGAACAAACGCCAAATGGTCGAAGAGGTTATCAATGTGAAATATTTATATACCTTGTATTGAATTTTAGCTAGGATCCAAGAAGTCTAACTGCTGCGTTTCTAGCTACATTACTATGCACACGCTCCATGTACCTACATCCTTCCTTTGCAGCTCGCACACGTTTTGCTGTGTTTTTAGTACACAAAATCAAGAGTGAAGTCTTAGAGCATTGTAAATGTTGAAGTGAAGTGGAAAAAATGAATACCTACTTTTCGTGAATCTTAACTCTAAACTTCCGGTGGAGAAACAATATTACAAATCAACGTAATATCAGTAACCCGTAATAACTGATCAATGTTATTCAAATTACAACAACCATACACTACCTTCAATCCTACAGACCTACAATCTAATGAGGAGAAAAAATTATAAGCATACAACGCTGTTACTAATGTTCATGTCATACAGGATTGGCACAGTGGCTGTGCTACTTTATAAATCCTAAATTAATGAAGTCATCTTCCTATTACTTACTTCTAGTAATGCCTGCATCTCAGGTTCATTTCTTTACCTACTACAGAGCAATGTTAATGGTAAATATATTTAATGAAACGCAGATAAATCAATATTGCTAAAAGCAATCTCTTCCAGGCAACCTTGGGACAAAAGAATGAGACAGCATATTCAATAGGGGAAAGGATGCAGAACTAGGACTAGGACTAAGGAAAGTTTGTTACATGGGAAAGGAATTACAAGCAAAAGTTTTATAAATGTCTCTTTTATGAATGAACTAAACCTTTATTTATTTAGGTTTAAGTAACGCTACCGAAATATACCATTTCCCATTTATAATCTCAGAATTATGGTACCGGAATAAATTTGCATATCGAAATATTCCGGGGTCCGTTATTTTTCAGTATACCGCAATTTAAAAGTTCCATAATTTTTGGGTTATTCAGTCCCTGCACTGCACTAATAACTTGTATTGTAATAGGGGTTAAAGTATGCAATTGCCGTTTTGTATGAAGATTTTGAGTGGTGCAGTGGACTCGACACTTGCCTTCCAATCGCGGTGTCGGGGTTCGAGACCCGCCATGTACCAATGTGTTTTTCGTTTCGAATTTCATATGTACATTTGTCTGACGCTCCTACGGTGAAGGAAAACATCGTGAGGCAACCTGCATACATCTGCGAAAAAATTCAATGATGTATGTGAAGTCGACCAATCCGCACTGGGCCAGCGTGGTTGACTAAGGCCTGGTCACCCTAATATAGGGTAGGCTCGAGCCCCTCGGTGGGGACGTGTATGGGCTGTGGTGAAGATGATGAAGATTTTTAAGAACATTGCTTATTTTATACTAACGTTTTTCTTGGTTATTTAATAACCAATTAAGCAAACTTTATGAAACTTGTAGAGACTGGTCCACAAAGTTATCGTCAATAATGTACAACATTATGACGAAAAAAATAGGGGGTTATTTTTGAGATTCTTTTTAATATATTATTAACCTAATTCTGAGATTAAATTTTAACCAAAACATGAACTCTAGGGTCAAAAAGTAAGAAAAAAATATTTTTTATAGCTCTTAAATTAGAAAAGTAAGAAAGTTATATAAACAAACGAAAAAAACGGCAATTTCATGGTTTAACTCCTATTATTTTTAGCACACTATGTAACTAACGCATATCCAGAGAAATGTCATATATCCTTTGATTTATGTTCTTATATTTTAACGCATCGTAATTATACGCGTTTAGCTGCTGTAGTCAAAGCCGCAGGGCGCAGTGTTTCATAAAAATAGTGAGAGCACGGCACACCTCCCGGTCATAATCGAAACTCCATCTCAACTAGCGAGACGTAAGTGTAACAACAAACACAACTCTGTTGCTTGCTCGCCGAGTCAACACGGCCGGATCAACAACACGGATAACGAACTCCGAACACTCGGTTGTATGTCCCAGTTTATGCCGGGACATGTCTCCACGGATTTGGGCCTTATCCGGGATAAAAACTTTTGTTTGGCTCTTGGCCCTCATTTCACCTGATGATAAGTAATGATAAGGTAGATGGAAGTGAGCTTCACCCGTATTTCTCAACTGTGGCTATCTTGCCTCAATTGGGATGATGACTGAATTCTAATTTTTACGTCTCTATTGGGTTTAGGCAGTATTTTAATAAAACTGAGTAAGATTTCTTTGTAAAATAAGCTATTTAATCAAAAACTTACAATCACACTTCATTACCTTGCAATAGTTCAGACCAGAGAGAACACACGGCCAGATAAGGAAACTATAACTGTGTGTTTATGAAGACAGTTACGTAATATGCTTTTGGGGTGTTTATGTTACACCTTTAAATTTATACATATATTTAACACTCCCACTAAAATTTATAAGGTGTAATTTTTTTTACTATTCAACTTTAAGAGATATAGGTACTTAAAATACTAACTTGTTATCTTAATACAAACATAATATGAAAATAAAAAATAAAAAAAATTAAGTACTATTCAGAATCTTATCTCTATTACAACAAAACTTACTTACAGACAGAGCTTTGGTTAGAAAATCTGCTAGTTGACATGAACTTTCTATATCATCATCATCACAGCCCATATACGTCCCCACCGAGAGGCTCGCTTTGCCTTTTCTTGTCCAATTTTTTTCTTCTTTCTTTTGGTACATGTACATATCCAGTAGAACCAAATATTGTAATATGTTGTAAGTTAGGTTTTACTCCATGCCAGAGTTCAAATGGTGTGGCAATTCCGGTCTGACTTGATGTTTTTCTATTTATCAAATACACTGCACAATTGACTGCTTCTGCCCACAAGTTTAAAGGGAGGTCTTTCGCATATATCATTGTTCTAGCACTTTCCATAATAGAACGCAGTTCTCTTTCTGCCCTCCCATTTTGTTGTGGGGTATATGGGGCCGTGCGCTCATGTGTTATTCCATTACATTCCAGAAAAGACTTAAATTCTTGATTCACATATTCACTACCATTGTCTGTATGTAAGATATGCACACCATATTGAAATTTATTAAAAAATGGCTAAATACTTCACTCTTATGTTTCATAAAGTAAACACGACAATAACTTGTTGATCCATCTTTGAATAAAACAAAATATCTCATACCTGACACAGAAGGTTCCTCAATAGGACCACATACATCACTGTACACAATTTTACCAAGTTGTGTCAGGCCTCTTGTAGATTTCTCGAACGGGCGTCTTGCATGTTTGCCATATTGACATGCTTTACAACTAAAATTCTCATTCCCACTCAGTGTAACTGGAATCGAGCCATTTTTACTCATATTTTGAAGTTCTTTAATATTTACGTGTCCCAATCTTTCGTGCCATACTTTGATATCTGTTTGCACAATGTTACAATTTTCTTGTTTTATTGTCTTGATATCCAATTCATATAAATTATTTCCTGTTAATTTTCCACACATTACAATTGTGTTTTTCTTCATAATCATTGCTTTTCTATTGTCTTTTACTATGACATAGCCTTTTCTAGTGGCAGCTCCTTCAGAAAACAAATTTCGCCGTAAATCAGGTACATACAGGACGTTCTCTAGTTTACATTGTTCCCATTTATCGTTCACTTGTTTGTTTATTAAAATGGTTCCTTCACCACATACTTTAATACTTTGCTTATTTCCCAATTTAACTGCTTTGTTCATGTCATAGTTCTCATACTCATTAAATTCAGAAAAATAGTCACGTCTGAATGTTATATGCATTGATGCTCCACTATCTAATATCCAAGCTTCTTCGCCACGTTCATATACAGAATATCTTTCTGCACTGAATGCTAACATATTGTGAGGCTTCATATGTCTATGGTTTTTCTTCGGTATTCTACAGTCTCTCGCAAAGTGACCTCTCTTATTGCAATTATAACATACAAATCTATGAATTACATTTTGTTGGTTATTCTTATTCTGATTATTTTCTACTTTAGGGTTGTACTTTCCTTTTGTTATTACTAATGCAGTCTCACTACTAGTTGCATCGTTGGCAAGGCTTGCTTCTTCATCGACTAAACGTGATGAGATTCTGAATTGTTTGGTTATCTTCATCAAGTGACAACCATGCTTGTCTAAGCGAGCGGTATGTTGGTGGTAGTGTGCTTAGAATTTTTGTGATAATTGCCGTGTCACTGATTTTTTCACCAGTTTCTCTTAATTGTTTTGCTAAGCCTTCCACTTTAGACACATGTTGTGCCATTGTATCACTTGCACAATATGAATACTGATAGAATTTTTCATGAATTAGCATTTTGTTATATTCCGATTTTTGCTCATAAATGGCTTCTAACTTTGCCAGTACCTCTCTTGCAGTCTCGCAGTTTTCTATCAGTGATATCTGATTCAGGTCCATTGACGACGTCAAGATGAACATGGCCATGCCGTCATCTTTGTCCCATTGCACTTGCGAACTGGCTTCATTAGGTCTTACTGAATAAATGTTTAGCCCTTTTGCTCTTAATGCACATTTCACTTGAAATTTCCATTGTTTAAAGTTTCTACCATAAAATTTTTCAATTTTCATGGAATTTGTAACCTCCATCTTATTTTTCAATCGGTAAGAATCTTGCTCTTTACTCAACTTTATACAATTATTATTAATCACCGTAAACCTGGGCCCATAACCTATTGGGTTTAGGCAATATTTTAATAAAACTGAGTAAGATTTCTTTGTAAAATAAGCTATTTAATCAAAAACTTACAATCACACTTCATTACCTTGCAATAGTTCAGACCAGAGAGAACACACGGCCAGATAAGGAAACTATAACTGTGTGTTTATGAAGACAGTTACGTAATATGCTTTTGGGGTGTTTATGTTACACCTTTAAATTTATACATATATTTAACAGTCTCGTCATTAAATATGAAAATACCGTGGAAAAAGATGCAGTCCTGTGAAATTAGAATTAAAATCGGCTTAGAAATACATTAGATACAAGCATTTTAAATTGTTAACTTGAAGGCGATAAGACAGAGAAAAATAGCAACAAACATATGTTAGACAGTGGTTGCTGGCCAGGCGGGCTCGGAAGCTCTCATCATCATCATCGCAGCTCATATACGTCCTCAACACACCGTATACGTCCCTACCACGGGGGGCTTGAGCCTACCCTATGTTAGGGTGATTAGGCCTCAGTCAACCACGCTGGCCCAGTGCGGATTGGTCGACTTCACATACACCATTGAATTTCTTTGCAGATGTATGCAGGTTGCCTCACGAGCTGGTACATACATATGAAATTCGATCGGAAGCTCGGAAGCTCTTCCATCAAACAAATCAGGTAGAAAAATTTCTCCATGGAAAATCGAACCCCGGACCTCCGGATTAACACAGAGTGGTCTCAATCACTATTAGTGATAGTAAATGGTGGTTTGTTTGAGATTAAACATGGTTATTATTTTTTCACTTTACGAGATGCTGCTGTGCACTGACCAACGGTTAATCCACAGACGCGTGTAGGCGTCTCCCCGTAGAGTGCGGGGCTAACCCACCAAACCAACCTCAAAGTACATCTTGTCCATATTCGTGGCAAGCCATGGTTTTGAGAAATCGAATTGATTTTCCAAACTACCCTGAGATAGTCCGGTTAGCTTAGAGCTAACGTCCCAGGGGAATGACCCCGGACATAAGCGGGGATTACCCTGGGTTGGGGCGGGGCATACCGACATATATGAACGATTTTATCCAAAGCTTCAGCCGTCAGTAAAATCTTTATTTCAATAAAACCTCCAACAAGACAGGTTTTGAACTGTTGAAATCACCCATTCCAACATATTGAGTCTGCTAGGTTAGAATTAAAATTCAGTTTTTAGAAAATGAACTTAAAACATATGGGTACAATAGTAACTACGTTGTTGAAGAAACTTTTTTGTATTGAATTTAGGATTGGTGCATTTATGCTAATACAAAAATAATATTCTATTTCCAGGTAAAATTTCTGTGTAAATTTTAGTATGAAAAATGTCGAATAATACGTTTACTTTGTTTACTTTGTATTTCTCTTTTATACTAACCAGATTAGTAAGGTGGAAAAGGCTATCGACACATTTTTCAAATGACATTTTATATTAAATATTTTTTTATTTCCAAAAAAAAAAGTTTACAACTTAATGACAATGCAATTGAAAAGTTGCGTTAGTTGCTTTTAGAACAGTTTTATTAATATAAAACTAATAGTTAGCCCACATGGTGTTCTTTAATTGCCAAAAATAATAAGTAATACTAAGGGCAAAATTAATCACCCGTAGTGCTACCGGACACGTGAGTAGTACCACGGGCAAAAATCACCCGTAGTACTACCAGTGGAACCAACGGTAGTACAAATAGTTAATTTAACTATAGATATTCGGAGTTATATATTCGGATTCTTTCCATTGCTGAAACCTGAGGTAGTATACTTGTATTTAAAGGACTTGATCCTGTCAAACAGAACCTATAATAATATATCAAACGATGCTGGTAGCGCAAGTGTTCTGCAGGGCTAACGCGACAGGAAATGAAGCGCGACCTACAACTCTACAATCTAGACTCAACTGCTACTGTCTCCATTCTTATATCCGATACGAATAAAATACCATAAAACGTAATAATTAATTTGTTACAAACGTTTGTTACAAAAGAGTCTATAATGTATGTTTAACTATGTAAATAAAGCAATATTGAATGAAAATATAATTGAAATAAATTGTCTGCGATTTGTAATAAGTAATAGATACGACTTTTTATTGTGGATACAAATTAACAAAATTCTTAAGAAATGGATGGTATTTAACTGCAAATCAAGAAATATTCCCTTTATATAAAAAAAAACTCATTTTTATCAAAAATACCTAGTACACAGCAAAATAGTTACATCAAAATATTGTTATTTAAGCAATAATAATTATTTAAGGTTGTGATGCTTCCGTTTTTCATTTGGAAGTTAGAGCTGGTGCTGGACCACAAAGCGATTGCGAAAAGTTCCCTTTGTGTGTCGGGATTGCGATTTTTACGGAACCCCTCAGTTTTTTTAGTGGGTAGGCCTCATTAGGGGAGAGTCCCACATAACCGCAGTCGGGCCCCACTCCCAGTGCGGTGGATGTATCATCAATTAACTGGGTATAAAAAAGGCTGGTGCTGGACGAGTGAGACCAGCAATGGGTCCGGCGCTGGATGAAAGTGCCCAGCAATGGCCTGGTGCAGGGTGAGTGTGCATAGCAGTAGGCTTGTGCTGGGTGAGTATGCCCAGCAGTTGGTCTGATGATGGACAGTTTATAACACAAGTTTTAGGAAATTCTCAATTTTTAATTTATCATAATAGAAGAGGCTAACAGTAGGTACAGACAGAAGAGGTTAACAAAATAGTCTTTATATTTTGTCATTCGTTCATTGATTACGATAATGATCCAATCGAAATAGAGAAGTTAAAGAATTCTATTTCCATTTCTTGACCAACGAGTGACAAAATCGCACCTAGCAGTATAAAAAAACCATACGCATCGAATTGAGAACCTCATCCTTTTTTGAAGTCGGTTACAAAGAGGTCCACGACATACCCAAATAGGCGGTCGAGTCGGTTTAGCCACTTAAGCCGGCTTTTGACTATGGGATATAATGTAATATATATTACATTTTGAGATATAATATTTTATCGCTTGCCATACTTTTTTACGAGACCGTTCTCACTGTGCTATAATATATATTACACCCCAAACTGTAAATATTTTTTCGCCCGACCGAGCTATATTTGAAGGCGATATATTTTACCTCACGTTCCCGCACACCGCACCTCTGCCCCTGCCTCGCCTTCATTTCGAATCGTGACGGTCATGCGCACGTACTTACATAGCTGTCCGCGTGTTATGATTTTTGGGTATTTTGGTTCGCAATCTTTTCTTTACGTATTTACCACGTATTTACCTATTTACGTATTTATCCCTATAATGGAACATTTTATAGAAAGTGTTAGGAAATATCCTTGTTTACGACTAATCTTGAAGAGTATAAAATGAATGAAATTAAGGATATAATCTTTTCTTAAGGCCTTACTAATAACCATTGTATACGCCTAATTTAGTTAAACAGTGTTTTGTCACGTTCACTCGAATGACATTTCAAATTCGAACAAAAGAGACAAAACACTACTTAACTATACAAGGTTTATACAATGGTTATTAGTAAGGCCTTTAGTCTATTAAGATTCGATATCCAGAATCGACGTTTATTGTATTTTTTCTAAATAATGAGACATGTAAATCGAATACTGCATCATCTTCGTCTGATGAACTATCGAAAGTACCTATCTAGCAAAACAATTTCCATATTATCCATTTAATAACGAGAGGTCAACCGTTTCAATAAAAGACGTTATGATGTAAGGATCATAGAAGCTGAACTATTCTAAAAAATATATCTGATAGTGAGAACAGCAAACCCGGGATGTAATATATAGCTGAACATGTAATATATATTACATCCTATAGTCAAAAGCCGGCTTTATCGTTATAGATTATCCCGCCTTAAAAAAGGTTTTTGTTGGGAGTGGACTGTATTTAGGTACTTGAGTTAAAACACTGATTTCTGACCAATCAAAAGGAATTTATTTAAGATATGGTTCATTCATGGGGACTTGGCCCGCATAAGCTTAGACTACGTCCGCCGCTTAGTTCTGGGTCCCCGGCACTTGCGAACTGTCGTCAACAGTTTTATTGGGAATTTCATAGAAATATACCTACATACAAAATAGCTACTCACCATCAGATGGGCAGTATACTCGTTTGCAAAGTTGAATAAAAATATATGTTGGAACACCGTACAGTGAACAGTGGGTTCACTCGTATGGGTAACTGGATATGAAGTAATTTAAAATTCAATACCAATATTGCTAAGGTTAAGCAACTTACTCACTTAACTGCGATAAACAACTTTAAAAAAGTCCGCGTTTCGCTAGCCAGCTGTGCGGACTTTTTAACCTCTGCTACGTGCTACGGGCGTCGTAGCAGCGCTACGAGTCATGGAAGTGAGTTGAGTTACGTTCACGCCACTCGCAACGTCACTCGGACGCATGCCCTCTACAAGTTGACTATAAAATCAAAGCAGTCACTTATAATTATTAAAAATAATAATGATAACTAGATAATTTTTAAAAATATTATTTTTGGACAATGGAAACATGCAATAGCTCAAGACTAGTCGCAGTGCAAATGCGACATTAGCATCACAAGGGCCCGGGTTCTCTTCCCGCTGTTCCGTTTGCCGTTTAGACGGAGAAGTCCTATCATTTGGCTGCTGATTGCATCTTTATTCAAAGTAGCCTTACAGCGCAACAGTAGCTTACTTGCCTTTATGCGAGACAACTGAGTTAAGAAATTTGATCACTGACTAATGGTGTGGTGTTAAGTCAATTAACATTACTTAGCACTGAGAAACTAAGTTTGACGTGTAATGTGTACTTACGAACATAAGATATGTAGGGTGCGGGTGCTAAGTGAAGTACTAGCTGGGTATATCGCAGATGGTTCGTCCATAAGATATACCTAGCAGAAGCAACTTGTATCTATAGTGATTTTACAAAATTCTATTTTTAATCTTGTATTTTGCGTAACATGCAACTTAATCATGATTGGCATGTACGAAATAAAAAGGACTGATAATTTATTATTTAAGATTGATAAGAAATTTTAACACATTTGCTATAGAAAAGTAGGCTTTTTTAATGTTTTTCTTTTCCGCACTAGTGCTGTTTGTTTTCTTTCTGCATATAACCTCCAAATGCATGAAAGAGGTTTTTAATCGAAAAGTTTTCTATACAAAATTTTAGCATTAAATGACTATTTTACAGCAAATGTTTTAAAAACGTCGTTCAATGCATATTTCATGTAATGTAAGTGACTAACATAACAACTCAATGGTCAGTGTCGTGTACATTAATAATAATTGTCATGTGTATGAGATAAAATGCCTTCAAATTGTGTAATAGTGTAAATAATATGCATATAATTTTTGTTTACTGTGTCCTCGATCACGAACACTGGAGGGTGTTAGGATGAGATTCATAGAAAATGTGCTACCACAAGATCTGCCGTGGATAAACGAAAAGAGTCTGGTACAACCACAATTTCACTAATATCACAAAATTATGGCGTGGAAACATAGACGGCTAAAAAATCGGCGTAAAATTGATGCCCTAAAAATTTGATGCTGGCGGCGACTGTTGTGAAATCAATCTCAATCTTGGAAGAGCATAGCATCAAAAAAAGATTATTGTCGGCTGTGCAAATACGTATACTCAAATATTTCGGTCCAATTAGTCGAAACGACTCGTTGTCCAGGGACTAGTAGAAGGCGAAAGGTCGCGCGGTCGAACTCCCACGCGTTGACAGTCCTTATAAACTCTGTTACACAGACCTCTATCCTCATTAAATCCCTCTCGTAGCTTCGCCTATGAGAGTTCATTTAGTCCGTATTTTCTCCGTAACAGGTCCCCATCAGATACGCCGGCCCACTTTGGTTCCCGGTGCCTTCAAGCGCATATGCCCTAGCTAGCCTAGGGCAGCACTGCACCGCCTCCTCTTTCGAGGGGCGGTCGCTATCCGATGAAGCCTTGATGACCGTATGGTTAAAGGCATAAGGTGGAGTTTAGCCGGTAAGAGTCCGGCATAACCCGTGAGGCCGGCCGTGCGGGTTTCCATGAGGGATTCTCCACCTCCACTCCGCATAGTGGTTGGCAAACTGCGTTTGCCGAAAAAAAAAGACCTCTATCGGTCAGTACTCTCCTAATGCTGAAGACCGCAGTAAATAGAGACGCATCGCAAGTGTTGCATTATCTAGTGCGGATGAGTGTAATACAGAAGTTCGAAACACGCCATCTCGATGCACGTTAGCGCGATAAATCGCGACAAACCAAATTTCGATGCACGAAGTCGCGACAAACCAAATCTCGATGCACGAAATCGCGACAAACCAAATCTCGATGCACGAAATCGCGACAAACCAAATTTGATGCATCGTTTTCAACCACGACCATTCCTTCAAGAGTGCACGACTGAGGAGAGATATAATGATTTTACACAGCAACACTCCAGACTTTACATGTTAACCTTGACACCGTACTTATGTCGCTCGTAATAGCAATGACTTTTGTAATGCAAATGTAAAACTTGATGTGCTGCTGACTGTACAATACCAACATTAATTTCTTCATATCCTTAATAAGTCTCTGTTAAGGCCTGTGTCAATGATGATCAACTTCTAGAGTTGTAACTTAAAACATTGTTAATTAACTATAAATAATTAATCAATACGTTTAGTGCAGGGGCATTTTAGGGCGGATCACTAATGCAATCATCATCACAGCTCATATACGTCCCCACCGAGAGGCACGAGCCTACCCTAACTAGTTAGGGCGGTTAGGCCTTAGTCAAACCACGCTGGCCCAATGCGGATTGGTTGATTTCACATACACCTTTGAATTACTTCGCAGGTGAATGCAGGTTTCCTCACGATGTTTTCCTTCACCGTAGGAGCGCCAGAAAAAATGTACATATGAAATTCGTGAAACGAAAAACACATTGGTACATGGCAGGATCGATCACGGGCCTCCCGATTCTAGTCGGAGCACAGTCCAGTGCCGAGGCCACAGCGCCACCGACGACTAATGCAATGGACTGACGTAAAACATGCAATAGACATTAATACACCAAATTGTTTTCCAATAAATACAGGTAGCGAGAAATTGTGAGAACGGTCAAATAAAAAGCCAAACATTTCAACGGTCAAACAACGATTTGACTAAATTACAGATAATAATAATACTAGAGTTGTGCCTGGTTTATCTCAAACATTACACAATCCCTCCACAGCATGTAGTTACACAGGTATTTTAGCAGAAATTTAATAGATCCAGTGTTAAATTTACTCATTTATTTACTCAGAGCTTACTTTATAACTTTTCGATTGGATATTGATGGAAAGGGTTCAGTTTGTATGGGTGCTTCGGCTTAACATGAACAGCAATCAAACTTATTAAAATTTGTCAGTTTTAATTCTTTGTATCTAAAAATATGTAATTCAAGTAATATAATCGCGGGAAAGTCAAGTGATATGCTTAAATAGGCAAACGTTATATTCCAGTAAGAAGTTGCTAATGTTTGTGACTTTAATCGTATATTAGTTGAAAATGATATTATTAGTAATGAAAAATATAATTGTGTACATTACCAACCACTGTTTTCATCAAATTATATATTTTTATACATGCTTGGGGTACTATACCGAGGTAATAGTATCAACATCACACGCAGGTAAGGTATCCAAAGCAGTGCCAGGGATCAAAAAAAGATGCTTCTGTGTCCAAGGGTATAGCCGGATCCTCATTTCGAGCAATATCGGTATCCATTATAAAAGCAAATCGGATTGACAGTAAAAGAGTCGAAAAAATAACATTCACTTCATTGTACTGTACTACACTGTATACAAAGGCGAAGCAAATTCTTTTCTAAAGCATTCTATTTAAAACGAATGGTGGTGCCATAGTAAAAAAATCGATTTGAAATCAATCGATTTAATAGATAACATCGATTTCGATTTTCTTGTATAAAAGCTAAACAATTTACACAAGTAAAAATAGAACAAGTAAAACTAGTGTTTTGTGGGTTTAAGTTTGATCAAATGTAAATAAACGATTTTAGAAAAGATGAAGTTTTTTATTCTATTGTAGGTACTTACATGTTTAATGGGAATTAATTTTAAAGTCGGATAATATCTATCGATTTTTTTAGCATTAATGATTTTTCAATACATATTTTACGTAAAAGCCCACACAGAAATTGATGGTTTCACTTTTGTCAATAGTGCTACCTAATTAAAATATATTTTTTCGATGCTTACTTTCCGGCGACGAGGATGTGAAAAATATTTTTCTTACATTTAATCATACTCAACAGTAAAAATATTTTTTAGAAAATAACTTGTTCACGAAAAGCCGAAATTGAACAATACCCTTTACATTGATAATACACTATAGACTCATCATCACCTTTGCACTTAACATTCTTTACATGCATATTTTTATGCAACTTAAATTCTGATTAAATACGCACGAATCTAAGATTCATATCGCTCAATAGATAAACTAACTACATAAAAAACTTATTTCACCAAAAGGTTTGCATTAACCTTAAATTTTGTTACAAAGTTGCTCACATCGATATTTAGTACACCCATTTATTTTTTATAAGGCCATGTATGTAATACCCAATATTTGTGCGTTTCTCTTATCTAAATGGCTGAGTCGGTATTTTTTGTTCGTCAAGCTCCTACCAGTCGGGCCCTCATCTCTGTGGCAGTGCCGTTAAGATAACCATCGCTTTCCTTCTGCTGGTTATTTATTGCAGTATTTAGCTATTACATACGTTTAACCGTACGCGAGGCCTTCAGGCTATGCGTCAACGCATGGAGTAAGGGATATGGAGCATTTGGAGCTCCAAATAATAGCCTCGTTTCCACAACCTTAGTTTTAGGGTAATGTTATGATTATAGTTTAGATACTTTTCAGAAAAAAAACTACATGATTTTAAAATAGTCGTTCGGGCATAATTATTTCAATCGTAGTTAATTTGCCTGCAGTCGCTCCCCCACTTTATATAGTCTTCTGTATATTTCACCTCATCTCGAAAGACCCATACGCTCGATTGCTGCTTTGTTTTGGGATCGTAGCTATAAATCCATGTTTCGTCACCTGTTACTATGTCCCACACTAAATTCGAAGCTCCTTCGTTGTATTTGGCAAGCATAGCATGGCACCAAGTGATGCGATCCGTTTTTTGAGCGATTTTTAACGGAGATTGCTTGTTTGCTAGCTGTATTCTCACTTGCTTGTACACTAACGCTTGCTTACATTCTCACGCTTGCATGGTGTATCCATGCTTGAATTGCTTACTGTATGCAGGCTTGCACTGTATGTTGTATGCCTACTTGCAGTATGCTTGCCGGGGGGTCCTATAAAGAAACTGTATTAGTCGGGAAGTTATTTATTTGATTAGGTTAGGTTAGACTTGTGACCATGTTTAACGGAGCGAGCGAAGCCAGCGGTGCTTAAAATTGCTTGCATGATCATCGTACCTACTATAATTGTGGGAGATTGTGCTTGACCTTTTTTTTTGATATTATAAATGAATAATATTGTAAGTAAATGTTATGGATAATAAAATTATAAAAAATGATATATATGGCACCCGACTGGTTATGACTAATAAAATTAGTGCAAATAAGATTATGTAATAAGATAACTATGGCAAATTAAACGTTATTTCTAATGAAATTATGACAAACAAACTATGGCAAACGAAATTATTGCATTTAAAATTCGAGAAAACATTAGTAAACCCATCTAATTATTCTATAGGAGATCGCGGTCAAGTAACGCTACCTATGTTGGATTTCTGCCTTTTTCAAGAGTTTACTTGTAGGTGAATTGAATGAAACCAACCCCAGATGATTGACATTGACTTTTATAACATTATCTTAGGTTGCAATATTATCACCAAATTCGAATTATGAAATATTGAGTGTTGCGAGGGCATCATTTTTTATTCGATCGGAAGGGATATTGGTGATATTGGTGTGGTTTAAGGTGGGCGACGTGACGCGCGTACATGATGTCTGGTTGATATTTTTAAGTCTTTCTTAGCACAAGTACACATTATCCTTTCTTCGGATTATAGGAATAGGATAGATAAAGGAATAAAATTAAAAAAAAAACATAAACTGAAATTTGCCACTGAAGCTCTATGCTATGGAAATTTCGTACCCATTAATTCGTTCTATGGGCGCAATCGATTATCTCCAGGACCCCAAAGACTAATACCAGGCAGTTTCCCTCCTCTATTTCGCGAAAGTTATATTGAAAATGTTGAATACGTTTTCAATTACTTTTGCCATTTTGTCAGTTAGAGCAGACGGGTGATAGAACTGCTCCAATATAGTATTTTAAACGCTCAATTAATTACATGCATTTCGTCATCACATCATATACGTCCCCACCGAGGGACTCGAGCTCACTCTAAGTTTCACTGGAGGGATACTCTGTACCAGGGTCGTCTGCTTGAGTACCTCCGATTTCCCTTTTTCTGCCGCAAAGCAGCAGTGCTTGCATTGCTGTGTTCCGGTTTGAAGGGTAAGATATTGCAGTGAAATTACTGGGTACCGTGACTTTACAACTTTACATCTTATGTCACAAGTTGGCAACGTACACTGTGGTTCTTGCGGGGGTTGCAGGTTAGCTGCGAATCTCAAAGGAACCACATGTACTATAGGTGAATGTCATCACTTACCATCAGGTAAGTGCAGTATGCTTGTTTTAACGCATATGTATGCAGGTTGCCTCATGATATTTTCCTTCACCGTAGGAGCTTCGGACAAATGTACACACAGCAACACGCTAGGCTTTACATGTTGACCTTGAGACCGTCCTTATGTCGCTCGTAATAGCGGCGGTTTTTGTAATGCAAATGTAAAACTTGACGTGTTGCTGACACATTGGTACCTCCCGATGAGAAGGCCAGTGTCGAGTCCTCAGCGTCACGGACGATCCGATACATTTAGACAAGTGTCAGATATAGCAGTGAAATTACTGGGGACTTTACATCTTATATCACAAGTTAGCAACGTACACTGTGGTTCTTGTGACAGTTGCAGATTTGCTGCGAATCTCACAAGACCCACACGCACTGTAGGTGACTGTTACCACTTACCATCAGGTGAGCAGTATGTTTGATTGCCAACTTAGTTGTATAAAAAATAATGTTTGTATGTCTCCTACTATGCTGGCCCAATGCAGTTTGGTGGGAAGCACAAGAGTCCCGTCCGTTAGTCGATAGCGCCGCGAGCAGATAGAATTGCCCCGTAGATAGCTACTGGGATGCGTTACCCAAGCGACACTTTATCTTTTTTCATTAAATAAAGTAGTAGTAATATAACAAAGTAATATCGTTAATTTTGAATTACGTTTTTAATTAATAGGCAAATAATTCTTCCTTGTGGCCCGCGATACCACGTCGGAAACCTGTTTGTGCCCCCTATAAAAAAGGTTGAGTAACGCTGCGTTAGAATATCGACATCTCTGTTACAATATTGTTTTAACCTTGCTCGGAGCGATCATGGTAAGACCCCTTTATAGTGTGTTTTGTACGTTCGGATTTTGTTTCGGAACGTACGTTCGGAAACGCTCGTCTGTACTTTCAGTCTGCGAGGCGTCGCGAAAATGACTGAAAGTTGTGCGGAACTCGGCAACTAAGCACGTACCGAGTTCACTGGTAGTTAAACGGATACTGTTATTTGGAAACGTCTCATCTATAATAATAGCAAAGCCATTTTAATGAGGAGCTATCCGCAACACAAAAGTTTTCTTGTTACAATCTGAAAGTTTACAATTTTACTGTTTCCTATTCAGTTGGAAATATTACGGTGGTTTCAATAGTTTTTACAGTGAAATATGAAGGTTTAATTTTACAAAAATCTACCTACCTTTTGTAAAAATAATGTTTCAGTCACGATACTGTGCTGACCAGTATAGTATCATGACTGAAAAAGTCCATATTCTGTCATTCGGTTACTCATATCACATCATAAGATCTTTGGAATGCAAACAAAATGGATTGTTATTTATTTTACTTTTCATTTCCGGAAATAAAAATGGTTCTAACCAGTCAACACGATAATTATTTATTTTTGTTTTACAAACCACATCAATGAACACGAAATAGTTTTGAAAAATGATTATTATTGATGAAAATGGCTGCTTTAGATTGCCTTAATAAATCCATACTAATAAACTAATAATATTATAAAGCTGAAGAGTTTTTTTGATTGTTTGTTTGGTTGAACACGCTAATCTCAGAAACTATTGATTCAAATTGAAAAATGTTGTTTGTGTTGAATAGTATCAATGAAAAATGTTGCAAAAACGGGAAAAAAGTATATGGCGATACGTAGTTCGCGGGCACAGCTAGTTCTTTTTAAATCAGGGGCTTTACAATGATCGCTTATAGTAAGGTTAAAACAGTCTTGAAACAGTGACACCGCTCTTGCTGCGTACAGCGCCATCTCGCTCTAAGTGCGAAACTGGTTGTCGTACGCAGAAAAGTTAAATTGCATCGGTGGGCGTCGGATGTTAATAAATAGTGTAAATTGGCAAACGCACACAGCAACTTAATATACCAAACAATTAAAATAGACCTCCACATAGGTACTTTCATACAAATAAAAGAACAGAGCGCATGCGACCACTTGGGGGCTGAGTGGCACCTGCAGGTGTAGCACGGATTGTAGACAAAACGGTACAAGAGAAAAATATCATGTTCCTTCTCGCTGTCTGTCTTATAACAATGAAGCGAGATGGGACGAGGGTTAAAAACTCCACGTGCCATGCTAGGCCTGCAGATATCCTCATAATCTCGTCAATCCCATACACACAACAGTGATAAACGGTAAGAATGCAAACTACGAGTACATTGCGATCAAAATCTGCAACAGGCTAGACGATGACATGAAACTACTACCGTTGAATATCTTAAAAAATAAGCTGAATAAATGATTGATACGTAGTTGTCTCTACTTTATCGAAGAATTCTTCGAATCTTTCAGTTCATTGGACTCCAAAGAAGTTGTAACTCATTTATGTTAATATTATTGATTATTATTATAGACTGTGACATTATTATTCATTTATTTATAAATTAATTATATTGACATTTATCATCATAACAGTTCATACTCGTATACCTACGTCCGTACCGTACCGAGGGGCTCGAGCCTAGGGTGTTGTAAAAGGCGAAAGATTTATACGTTTTGGAGGGAAACCAGGGTTGCCTAGGGTGTTTAGGCCTTAGTCAACCACGCTGGCCCAGTGCGGATTGGTCGACGTTACAGACACCTTTGAATTTCCTCGCAGATGTACGCAGGTTGCCTACCGATGTTTTCCTTTACTGTAGAAGCATCGAACAAAAAAAAATACATTGTTATAATAATATATTATTTGTAATCAGACAATTACTCTATTTTAATGTTTAATGTAACCTAAATTAATATAATGTTTGCGTGCCAGAGCATGGCGACATTTGAGAGCGAATACTTATATAATATGTAATCAAACACCAACTGTACTACTTTCTATGCAAATACAGTGAATCTGAGCTGAGAAGAAAAGCCTATGTAATATCTATCTACGAGTATTGTCTAATAGAATATCTGTTAATAAGGCCACTAGGCCATATTGAACTTCATCCCAAATATGATAATTTCACCACTTTATCTCATAATCAAATTTATTTATAAAGTGTGATCTAGATTGTTAGACTACTGTTCATAACCAAAAGTTAAAAAATTACAGATAACCTTTAACGTAGCTGATCCAAGTACCTTATTTATACCATTAAAATTTTGATCATATCACGAAAAATCACAACAACACACTATTATCTAACTTTACGGAATTTAAAAAATTCCTGCCACCGATAAAAAATTCAACCCTTTAACGCATTTATGACGCCATGTCACGAACCATCAATTATTCAGCGCACGACGGGTTTAATTAACCGCGATTTTTAGGCAGCTACATACCACATTGTTCTTTTGGGGGAACAATGCGAAATTGTACGTAGTAGGTACTAACATGCCAAATTTATTGCCAACCTTTCTTTGTGCGAGCGACGATATTAAACTTTGAATGGTGGCGTCACGACTCGCGCCATAGATTGTGTCTAATGAGGGAGACGCTCAGGAGAGACATTTTTTAAACAATAGAATTCAAATTCACTATTTTTGGATTTTCATTTCGCGAACTCTGCAACGAGTAATCCTACCCACTGGTTTTTTACTAGTAGAATATACGCAACGTACTATATTCCGTTTTACGTGCGATTTATCGTCGATTTTTTTATTAATGAGTTATGCAAATGCTATTTGTTTACCGGTATTTAATTTTATTTATCTTCACACAGACAAACAATTTGTTGAATTCTTCAAAATTAAGAACGGTAGAAAATAATTTCGCACAAGGTACGTGTTTGAATTCAAGATTCACTTCTTATGATACAAAAATGCATCTCCAGTGCTGTTAAGACTGGATTGTAAGTGAACCCTGGGAGGCTTATTGGAATCGCGCCTACCTAAACCCGAATAGCTCTACATGGGACGAAAGAAACAACAGGAAGGTTCGATGGATAAACTTCCATTGGGCTAGCCAGATATTGACCCGGAGTTCCGCGTACCGGAACGGTATGCGGTATACGGTAGCGGGAACACCATTTTTTACATACCTACAAAGGAAAGCTCTTCGTTTTTATCTCACCAGATGGTAATTAATTCTATGAAGTCAACTTTACCTGCACTTATCAATACATTTGTTGACAAACTGGGTGAATTAGGTAACTCTAATTATCGCAACAAAACGTTGTTATTAATATTGTAATTGTAGACAAGCGGGTTCAGAAACCCTACCACTAACCAAATCAAGTATAAAAACCTTCTGGCCCCCTGGGTAATTGAGATTCAAATCAAAAAGCCACCTATCACCTGCTAACCGGTCTCATGATACCGGTGTGGCTTTATGCTTTGTAATAATTGAAAAATACCCTCACGAAAAGAAAATGTATCAATTAATGCATATGTTTTTATCCCCCGACGCAAAAAGAGTCGTAATTAACGTTAATACCCCAAGGGGTGCCAAAAGCTTTCAAATCAAAAAAGCTCGAAACGAAAACATCTTTTTATCACGTTCTTCATGGGTTACTGACTTGTTACTGATGATCTCATAAATTGCCAACATGGCAAAAAATGTTAGGGCATGGTAAAAGTTCATCACAGAAAAGTATTCTAGTATTAATCGCCTATCATCATCATCATCATAATTATCACAGCTCATATACGTCCCCACTGAGGGGCACGAGCCTACCCTACTAGTTACGTTAGGGCGATTTTTTTTAAAAACGTTGCCCCACTAGGATTTTCTCCTGTGTCGTGGGTGCCAAACATAGAATATCACATGCACATACGCCCAGACCGGAACAAATTTCTGTAGGCCATACGAAATATTTGTCGCGTACGGGAATCGAACCCGCGACCGGTTGCGCAGTAGGCGATCACTCGACCACTGCGCTAACCGTGTCTTCAAGCGATTAGGCCTTAGTCAAACCACGCTGGCCCAGTGCGGATTGATTGACTTCACATACACCTTTGAATTACTTCGCAGGTGTATGCAGGTTTCCTCACGATGTTGTCCTTCACCGTACGAGCGTCAGATATTAATCGCCCACTTGTACTAAAACCAATACACCTAGAGAATCTAAGGCTGAACTAACCAGAGATAGTTGTGCGCAATTATAGGATTGGATTGTGACAGGCTTCGGAAGCCTGTCGAACACGCTATTAGGGATTAGTACTCGTCGGGTCTAACACTATCTTAATTGAGACTACGTAGATATCTAACAAAACGCTTATGATAAGCTACGTTAAAAAAACGACTGCAAAAATACTAAAGAGTGTATAATAATATAAGAATATGTACATACAACTTCATATTTTTATATGGGAGTCGTCGGTGCAACGATCTCCTGGAAAGCCTTAAAATGTAATAACTAACTAATATTTGTATTCTTTATTATTTTAAACTTTTTAGTGTTTTTGAAGTCGGTTTTTGTTTGTATTTGTATTGTATTTAATATCAGCTCAAAGAAGTAATTAGAAAGAAAGTCGGTTGATACGTTTCTATTATATTGAAAAACTATAAAATCCTTAAAATCAAGGATCTTTCCATCATCAGTTTAGCATGGTTGACACATCCTTGAGATGATGACTATCAGACGCAAATACCTGAATTATTTTAGAAAAAACATGGGTTGGACGTGCCTATGAATTTTTAGGGATTCCCTCGACTTTCATGGGATCCTATCACCAGATCGAGACTTAGTGACAATGGAATCAATCGGAAAGTATACCCTGTCAAACAATAAAGGAATTTCCAAATTTTAACAAAAGTTATCAGAAACTCAGAACTCCGTCATTGAGTTCTGAGATAACAAACATAAAAAAAGACAGTCGAATTGGAAACCTCCTCCTTTTGTAAAGTCGGTTAAAAATATGTTTAGAATAAGTCATCTTTAAGAACATAGCGAAATACATTCATAATATTTTTGTAATTTTAACGTAGAATTATAAAACTAGGTAATTAGCATTATTAGACAGACATGTCTACATTATTGAAATAAAAAAAAATTGCCTTTGGTAATGTAAAATAAATATCGATGACAATAAAATCATAATTTTACCACCAAATTCTAATAATACTTATTATCAACACTAATCGTATGAATGAAATGATTATTACAATGAAACATTTGAATGAAACAATATTAATTCCACATAATTATTCCTTTTTGGATTTCATAGATCTAAGAACAGATAACCTTCGTATGTTTCTTTTTTTGGATTTATCGTCGCAAATGTGACGAAGGTTTTAGATAGGCAGGCAGTGTGTAAAAACATAATATAAACAGTTGTGGTAAACCAAGTATAATCCAGAAAAAGACGTATAAACCAATATTTCTCTTGGGGACATAGCAGCCCGAGGTGGGACGACCAAGGAAAGGCTAATGGGGTTCTCTATTGGCGGAGAAATCTAATAAAAAGAAAATAAAATACACAAGCACCGGCTAAATCATATTATAATCGTATTACAACCTAATTCAACATTTATCAAAGGGAAGAGGTCTAAATAAGATAATCTAGGAATCCATTAAAATATCCCTCCCTTATTCCGTTTAAAGAACCAAGTTTACAAGAACTTGGGAATACGTTTAATTTATTCTTTGTAATAGACGTTCGTGGGAGGATTTCGAATGTTTTATTGCACAAGAATGTCTCTTTTAATACAATTGAGTTGAATTGATGTGACGCTGAAATAGTAAAACAAAACTTATTTATCTTGTTGAATGTTTTCAAATTGAAATGAAAAGTATTAACTACCTCTTAGTAATATTTAGGGCCTGGTTTACTATATCTGAGTAAAGTTCTAACTTCTAATTTGTTGTTAGTGATGAATAGCCTTCTAGACACTTTACTCGGCGATGGTGAATGAGGCCCTTAATGAAATAATTAACCAATATTGTCTTATAACAAAACAAGGATCGAAACTCCGTTAACAAGACAAGCAACGATTAAAACACAGTGACCATTATCTCACATACTCTTTGGCAGTGACAGATGTTTGTTTATACACGTGTGACGTCACAGTAAATTAAGCCAATCAAAACCGTTTACTATTATATCGATCCAACCTCAAAGTAAATAATTTTATTTTGGTTTTTCTGTTAAAAATATTCAATATTTTTATATATGTTTTAATGCAAATTGCATTTATAATTCTTTATCTATGCGGATGGCAATAAATAATTCAATATTTTTCATATTGTCAAATAGCCTATTGACGACTCTGTAACAATACAGAAAAAAAAAATAGCCCTTGCTGGTTTTCTTGCTGGTTCTTTCCAGTACAAGGTCTCCCGCCGTAGACTTGTGAACCATGGCGTAGCTTCTTTGACGTTCAAAAGTGATTGTAAAATCCCAATTGAATAAAGGATATTGAATTTGAATAAAGTTATAAACTTATCTATCCTTTTTTCTTTATCTTCTCATTCAATGCCTTTTAAGCTATTTTAAAGTAATCTTGAAATGTTAAAACATTGCTTACACTAGAATTGAAATTATTATTTTCTTATGAGTGCGGTACTTATGGTTCTTATGGTTATGATGAATTCCCTTGATGGCTTTATCTTTTCGTCGATGTGTCATTACTATAAACTCTCTTAATTGGTTCTTACATTATCCACGGGAAAAAAGGGCGCTGAGGCAATTGTGGAAGGGACACATGGAGCCCATCATCGCACGGAAAAATATTGATATTTACAACATTCATTTTTACTATACTAGATTGAATACCTAAAAATATCAAGATAACAAAATAGCCCTTCGAGGCGCGCTCAAAAAAGTAATTAGCGAGTTGAAACTGTTTTAATGGTGTCTGTTGCGAGCATTGTGCTCTGCGGCTGAAAGGACGTGAATTAAATTCGGAGCTATTATGGCATCTCAATTAAACTTCTGTTGGGTATTAAAAGTACGTCTCGCCCGGATGGTTGCATGCGCGCCTCGATTAAGCTGGCTTTGATCAATTGTGTTATGATAAACAGTTTCGACTGTCTGATTTTGTTTATCTCTTTAATATATTGTGCTCACTTTTTTTGGGTTGGTGATCATCATCATCATCACCAACAGCTCATAAACGTCCCCGCCGAGGGGCTTGAGCCTACCCTAAACTAGGGCGATTAGGCCTTAGTCAACCACGCTGGCCAATGGCGGGTTGGTCGACTTCACACACGCGGGTTGGTGATATTTAATTTGGATCACTTTTTAACCGACTTCAAAAAAGGAGGAGGTTCTCAATTCGATGCGTATGTTTTTTTTGTGTGTATGTTACGCGATTACGCCGCCAATTGTGAACCGATTTTCAAAATTATTTTTGTATTCGATAAGGTATACTCCAAGGGTGGTCCCATAGTCACCAAAGTCAGGATCTGATGATGGGATCTCATGAAAATCGAGGGAAACGTTTCATTCACTAAAAAGATTTAAATAATTTACATGTTAATCAAATAATAATGTTTACCCTTCCCTACCATAATCGTTTGTCACAACATGAAAATAATATTAGATACAAACTTAATTTGACATTAGATTTAATGACAAATTATTCGAAAAAATTCCATATTATTGACTTCAACAAACTGACATGTATTAAAGCTTATTTGACAGAAGATAGATTATATCTATCAACATTCTATAAAAAACAATTAGCTATTTCGCTAAGATTTTATTTACAAACTTTAGCCAAAAACATGGCTATAAATTCTTTCTCTGACAATGCTTTTATTGAGCAGCCCACTCAAAGTACTGAAATTGCTCCTATTGAGCAATACTGTGGTAGTGAAACGACTGTCAGTAATGTTACTGATGATATTTTTAATAAATCTTTAAATTAAGTAATGAGACAAAAGAGACATCCTCTTGCTTATCATTAGGTAGAAAAGATACTGAAAACTTTGTAAATGTATTGCAAAACCCATTTGAAAACAAAAATAAAGTAAATCTTATCAACCTGGTGCACCAGAACATTCAAGGAATGTTAGGCAAGGATCTGGAAGTGGAATTATTCTTGAACTGTAGTAATGTAGACATCTTTTGTGTAACTGAACACTGGCTTAAAAGTTATCAGTTCATGTTTAATTTCAGCAATCATCTGGTTGGTAGTTCGTTCAGTCGAGAAAAATCAATTCGTGGTGGTTCTTTAATAATATTAGATAAAAAGCTGAAATTTAAGGATCGTAAGGATATTGTGAGTCTTTCGATTGAGCGAACAATAGAAATAGCCTGCGTGGAGCTGGACCAGATTATTGTATTAAGTATATACAGGCCTCCTTCAGGATTATATGACCTTTTTGAAGATACTATGGATGAAGTATTGAAAAAAGTGTGTAGTTCCACAAAACAAACCATTGTTTGTGGTGATTTTAATATTAATTTATTAGAAAATTCTAGTTTATCTATTAGGATTAAAAATCTGTTTTGGTCATATAACCTTGGAAATTTATTTTTGGAGCCAACAAGAACAACTCAATCGTCTGCCACATGCATTGACAATATTTATACAAATATTGTTCCTTTAGCAAGAAGAGTTTTTAATAATTTAGAATCTGACCATTCTGGACAAATTGTTACCATTCCACTTAAATGTAAAAGCATGGAAAAAAAGAATATCACTGTTGTACCAAAGACTGCTGGTCGCTTAGAACGGCTGAAAAATAATATTGGTATTAAATTAAATTATATAGGTTATGAAGAAAATCCAAATAAATTATATGAAAACTTTTTTCATACATTTTGTTCTGAATTTAAAAATATTTTTATTCCAAAGACTATATCGGTTGATGGCACTTTAGCTTTTAGTGAATGGGCTACACCAGGTATTCACAAAAGCAGAATAAAACTTTTTGAACTTTACAATGAACGCTCATTCAATACTAGTGATGAATTTAAACTTTATGTAAAAACTTATTCCAAAGTGTTCAAAAAAGTTTGCAAGCTTGCTAAATCTAATTATTTAAGTTCAAAAATAAAAAACAGTAGTAATAAAATTAAAATGACATGGAATATTATAAATAATGAAACTGGAAAAGCTAAAACTACTAATAATCAATATTGTTTGAATGTTGATGGTAAGAAGGTAACAGTTGACACAGAAGTAGCTGCAGAATTTGAAAAGTTCTTTACTGATATTCCAGTCTCAATCACAAAGTCTTTGGATTCATCCCCCGCTATTGCTGAATCTATAGTGAAGGATCATGTTAAAGTTTGTAATGATAAATTCAAATTTGTACACATTAGTGGAATTGATATAACAAAGTCATTTAAAACTTTAAATAAAAAGAAAACTGCGGATCTGTGGGGCAATTCCGTTGATGTTACTAAATCCGTAATTGAAACAATAGCTCCAATACTTGCTAACATTTTTAATGATTGCATTGACTGTGGTGTATTTCCTGATCTTATGAAGCTAAGTAAAATTATTCCTTTACATAAATCTGGTAGCACATCAGACCCCAGTAATTTTAGACCTATCTCTGTGCTACCTACTTTTAGCAAAATTTTTGAAAAAATAATGTTGGAGCAAATGCAAAGTTATTTTAATAGGAATAATCTTCTACACTGTAAACAATTTGGTTTTAGGAGGGGTCGCTCAACAACCGATGCTGGTGTTGAGTTAATACAACATATATTCGAAGCCTGGGAAGACTCACACGATGCGTTAGGCATTTTTTGTGACTTGTCCAAGGCATTTGATTGCGTTTATCACGAAATCTTGATCAGAAAATTACACCACTATGGGTTTCGTGACACTGCACTTGATCTTCTAATCTCTTATCTAAGTGGGAGGATTCAAAAAGTAGACATCAATGGAAAAAGGTCTCAAGGTTCTGCAGTTAAAATGGGAGTTCCGCAAGGTTCGATTCTTGGTCCTTTTCTATTTCTTATATATGTCAATGACCTCCCTGATTTTGTACAGGATAGACATGAGATGGTATTATTTGCAGATGATACTTCACTTTTATTTAAAATTAAAAGAGGTGTGCAAATTAATGACGATGTAAATAATTCTATCTCAAGAATTGTTCACTGGTTTAATGTGAACAACCTGTCACTTAATGAAGGGAAAACAAAATGTATAAAATTTGTTTTACCCAATATCAAAGAGGTTCACACCACTGTAAAAATAAAGGATATAGGTGTTGACCCTGTGGACACCACAGTATTTCTTGGGATCACACTTGATTCTAAGCTGCAATGGGGCCCACATATCGATAAATTGTCAAAGAGACTTAGTTCTGCAGCTCACGCTGTATGGAAAATACGTCAACTGACTGATGTTGATACAGCAAGACTTGTATACTTTTCTTACTTTCATAGTGTGATGTCGTATGGTATTTTGTTGTGGGGAAATGCTGCCGACATTCAGATTGTTTTTGTACTGCAGAAAAGGGCTATTCGAGCAATCTATAACCTTAAAATGAGAGATTCTTTGCGAAAAAAGTTCAGAGAAATTGGTATTATGACAGTAGCGTCGCAATATATTTATGAGAATCTAATATATGTTCGTAAGAATATTCATGTGTTTTGTAAAAATAGTGATATTCATTCAGTTAATACTAGACAAAAGAATATGTTAGCTTTACCAAATACCAGGCTCCAAAAAATTAATAATTCTTTTAGAGGCCTGTGTATACGTTTCTACAATAAAATCCCAAGTTGTATACAAGAACTTAGCTTAAACAAATTTAAAGTTGCAGTCAAAAATGTACTTATTAAAAAAGCATATTATAAAGTGTCTGATTACATGACGGACAAAAAAGCTTGGGTTTGAACTCTCAATTCTAATATTTAACAATGTATTGCGTTTTGTTTCAAAGAAACGTTCAGTGAGAGCAATTTATTTATAATCTAAGTTCACGCACTTCTCTCAGAGATAGCTTATATAATGTGAATTAACACATCTATTCTTGTAATGGAAGTTGAGCTCAAACTTTTGCTTTGAGGTCAGCTTCCAATTGACGACTCTGTAACAAACCAAAATTGTAAATGGCGATTTAAAAGAGGAGATAAAAAATTTAGACCTTTCGAGTTTCTTGCCTGTTCTTCTCGAGAAGGCTCTCCCAATTTCCGAACAGGTGTAGAATCAACTTTTTTTTTTTTTTTCATTCCTACTTGTATTTGCAGACATCTTGAGTATATTTAGGATGTATGCACATACAAGGTTAATATAATTTCTTTAAATTAGATTGTTTTGCTTTGTTTTGACGTCAATAAGTGCCTGTAAAGGCCTATGTTGAATAAAGATTTTTGGAATTTGAATTTGAAATTGAATTTGAATTCACTAAAAAGTTAAAAATAAAAAATATTTTACAAAAAAAAATGAAGTCGGTGACAAATTTTAAGACTTCCTAGGAGATTTTCGTTTCGAAGTGTGGGATTTTGAAGTGTGATGTTGTCTGTACCTATTCTTACATTATTTTTAACTTTTCAGTGTTTTTGAAGTCGGTTTTTATTTTTTGTAAAATATTTTTTATGGTATTCTACTTTCACTATTGACTAGTAGCAACAATAATACCAACCTAGTATGTATAATAAAAACGATTGTTTTTCAACTCACAATCATGGTATATAGGTAGATTTTAAAGTTTACGATCGTAAGTGTTTCATCCCATTCGTCTTAAAAGTTTCAAAACAAATCTTTACAATATTGTTTTTTGATTACTACATAGAAGTTTGCAAAGGAATTCGTAATTATTTCAAGAAATATTGGTGAACATTTATTGTAAGAAGGTAATAAACGCGAATGTCTCCTTTCTATGTATATAAACTTTATGTAGTAAAAATCACAACATCCCAGTTGATATTTTATCGTTTGATGGAATATAGATAAAAAATCTGTTACAGGTGATAAATGAAATGAATTAACGTTTATGTTGTTTAGCACAAAAAAAATTTTTTTTACTAAGTCTGAATCTGAATATATATATTATTCTTATGAGTTGAGCATTATTTCTTTGTAAATAGATAATCTAATGCAGTGGGATCTACTTGGATTAGACACATCGCTTACTTCACAATAGATTTAATCGGAAACAATCTCTAAGTCATGTCGAATTCGGATGAGCCAACCGTCAGAGTCCTTCAGATCTTTTTGCACTAAGACCTTTTTCGCGTTCTAATCCGTCAAGGAGCCTTCGGCCCGCACTGATGTGTGCGGAATAAATAACGACAGAGGGTCAATTCCGCCAGTAAGCCGAAACATAGCCTGAAAGGACACGGCACGTTCGACCAATCAGAATACTTAAATAGCCAGTCAAATGATCGATCGATGACGTGATACTGGGCGTTCCGATTGGCTGAACGCATCGGCTCAGTCATAGTATAAGTAAAACAGTAATTACCCAACTACTAAATTTTAACAAACTATACAGGGTAAATTTTTAGGTACCGGCAATCTCGCAGGATTATATAGCTAGCATCATTAACTACAACGTTTGTTCTACGATTTTTGTAATTCGTTGGATTTTACTTTCATACAGAAATTAATATTCATTTACGAGTAATATACCTCTAGAATGTTTGTAACTCTACGCGCACAGCGCGCGAGCGTAGCTTTGTCTTCCGTCGTCGTTTATAAATGAAACATAGACTTATCAATGTCACGACAGTGCAATAAAAACTTGAAAATTGATTTTTGTTCAATGTATTGAGTTATCTTAAAACTCGTTAGCAAACGTTGTAGTTAATTATGCGAGTATATCTAATCCTGCGAGGTTGCCGGTCGGTACCTCACAATTTACCCTGTATACATACTGAGCGCAGTTTGTATATGTGCGCGCCATAGCCAGGGCCCTTACCCATTGCCGTACGCACACTTTTAAAGCTAATAATGATTAAGAAAGCCTGTCGCCACTGTTTGTTGTTTAAGGGCTAGCAGAGGGCCTAGGTCAGTCACATCCACGTTTCTTGCGGTAAATCGTACAGTAAGCGCCTTGGTAAGCTTTACATTTGCACTACGAATACCGCCGCTATTATGGCGACATAACGGTGATCCAAGGGTCACACAGTATAGCTTGTTTGTTGCATTGTACATGTATGCAAATGAAAATAACGCAGCTGCTGGTGGAAAGTTAATTTGAGATTGAGACTGTGAGTCGACTATGGGACTATTTCACCATCAGCTCATACACGTCTTCACCGAGGGGCACGAGCTTACCCTAACGATATTAGGGTGTTTTAGGCCTTAGTCAACCACTCTGGCCCAGTGTCCCTAAATTCGATGACATGATTCCTAAGAACAGACTTTTGTAGGTATGTCTTATTGTTACAGACTTGCCCATACTGACCGATCTAAATGTGCCATTCTGTATATTAATCATTTAATAGGCAGAACTTTGCTTGGGGTTTGCCTTATAGTGGAATCAGCCCGCAGTTCCCTTGTTTCGATGCTTAGGCTGATCCGTGACTTTCACAGTTTGTGGTTGTGCCAATCCGCAGATAACGTTTACAAATTCCCCATTGATTATCTACGAAACTGCGACTAAGAGTAAAGTTTCTCACGAGTTCCAACTTTAGTCACATGAGTCGTCAGAAGTTGGATGGAGTGGTGAGTTTTATTGTCTACTTTAAGTAACTTATAATTATACTACCTATTCAATGTGGTATTAAGTTTTTTCAAATTTTACCAAGTGGTTTTCAATATTTCCAATTTTACCTGTATTTTATGTTCATAGATATTATTACTATTAAATTAACATCATATTCTTTATATGGAGCAGAATATGCTATATATTCTTACTGGTAGCGATAATTGGAAAAAACTTCAAGTATCCCAGCGGGGTAGGTATATCAGTAGGTATAATATGTGGAATAGGGACATTATTTTCAGTTCTAGTCCTCACTGACTGATTCATCACCGCCGAACTTTAAACTATTAATGATATTTTTATGAAATTTTTCCAGCAAATATATTTTGAAAAAATAAGCAAATAATTTTGAAATTACACCTCTTTTAAGGTGCTACAATAAGGGTTGAAAGTTTGTATGGAACTTTTTTATTTTTGAAGCTATAAGCATGAAACTTTGCACTTAGGCGAAAATTTAAAACGATTAAACACTTGTTTTTATTTTTTTTATTCCTAGAACGGGTGAAAGTTACTTAATGTTTTCCAACTGGTCTTTTTTAAAAGCTCTATAGTTTATATACTACCAGTAAATATAGTTTTCACTGAAAATGGAAATAAGGCGGGCAAAGCTGCGAACGAAAAGCTAGTTTGACAAAAAATTACAGTATGAGCCGACTTAGTTTATCTTTACGGAGAAATGGAAAATACGAAAAACTACTAAATATCCACCGATATCTCCTATATCTCCTCGCCTAAGGGGACAACAATGCCCATGCCAGCAGTGGGTTTTACATATATGACCTGCAGTGATGATGATGATGATGATAAGCCAATAGGTCATAGTGACTTTTCAAAAATTTTTATGTTCTACATATTACAGTTACGAATTTATTTTACTTTGCGATGTGGCCTAAATTCACAATTTGAAGCTCCTTTCTCACTCATATTTCCTTGTTTTGATCAAATATTTATACTTGTAATTTAATATTTGTTTGTCGACTCAAACACGTGTAAAGATATTACAAAATTATTCTGTGTCCCAGATACAAAACGTCCTCTGCTTAGTATGGAACTGCCATATAAAGGTGGGTTTGGGCTCGCAAACTCGTTGGCCCAGTGCGGGATGGTAGGGTAAGATTCTGCATCCTGGCAAACAAAGTCGAACCAAAATTATATCACTCGAAACGAAATATATTGGCATTTAAGACAAACCTATTTATAGCTCGACGAAGCGATTGAGAAGTTCGGTTACCAAGTTGCCAAAGTAAGTCTGGGAATTCGCAACGGAAATTCTCTAACAACTTCAACAACGCCTCGTTATGAACAATAAATTAACGAACATCAGTTGATCAGTTGTGAATCTATGTCAGACGTTACATTCGTCACAGCATTTTCTCAAAGATTTCCGAGAGCTGGTTTTGATAAATTGATAAAGATTTCCAACTCATTATTTCTTATATATCTTTAATTTAGGCATTAATTAATTATCGTATTGATAATTTACAAAATTTTAATTGTTTGTAACGACCTAAACTCGTGAATTTAATTTTATATTTCCTTAAAGTTTCATTTGATTTACGAGATTATTTGGTGATGCGCTGGTTATTTTGAAATTTTAACTACTTATATCAGCGTAACGATCCAAAGTTACGAATACGAGTATTTATTTGCTTACTTCAAGAATTTCCTTTTTCGTTTTTCGGATTTTCATTTCAACAGCGGAGGAATAATGAAAATTCTCTCATCTTTGAATTCACGTGTAAACAAGCAAATACACTGTAAAGATTCCTCTATAACGGCTATACTCGTAATTAGAGGCGTTTAAAGACAAAGTTTATCTGCTCGAAACAAAGCAGGCCCAAGACAAACGTTTTAAGATGAAGTGGAAGCAGGTAAGGACCTCATGTTTGTCGTACCTGAGACTGAGACCGGCAAAGCAAATACACCGATTGAAGTCTCAAGCGAGGACTCCCCAAGATGTATTCAGCAATTAACAGTCGACAGGGTTTCGTTGTCCGGATTAACATAAACCTTTTTCTGGGGTCTGTAAACAGTTCAGTGTAACCGTGCAATTACAGCTTTAATTCCCCCTTTTGGAGTGACGCTATCTAGTGGATTTGAGATCTCAATGCCGCGCACATTTGCAATAAATTGAATCCTTTTAAGGCAATTTCAATTTTATTCTAATGCACTTATAGCTTACTTTTCAATTTCTATTCCATTTGATAGCACCTAATACGGACTATTTCATTTCTTGCTTAGCCAATCATATTATTTCAAATTTGCTGTTCTTTCTTTGACCCAGTCAGAATTTGAATACCTAACTCGGAATAACTAAAATGGCATGACATTCGATGGTGACACGTTATTGTATACATTATGATGCAAAATATTTTAAGTACTTACTATAAGAATCAACATTATTTTATTGTGCACTAGTTGGGCGTACATTACTGATGAAATAGACGACTCGGATTCGTAATCACCATAAATTCTGTATAGCGTTCGAAACGTCGGGTTAAATAATTCAAATGATTTTACGACCAAATATACGCGAGTGAATCCTGAAAGATTGTTTATTTTAAATGTGTAGTAGGTACGCATGTTAATAAAAACCGGCCAAGGGCGAGTCGGACTCGCCCATGAAGGGTTCCGTACGATTTATGACGTATTAAAAAAACTACTTACTAGATCTCGTTCAAACCAATTTTTGGTGGAAGTTTGCATGGTAATGTACATCATATATTTTTTAGAAGTTACAGGGGGGGTTAAATTACACACACATTTTACCACTTTGGACGTGTCTCTCGCGCAAACTATTCAGTTTAGAAAAAAATGATATTTGAAACCTCAATATGATTTTTGAAGACCTATCCATAGATACCCACACGTATGGGTTTGATGAAAAAAAAATTTGAGTTTCAGTTCTATGTATGGAGAACCCCCAAAATTTATTGTTTTTTTCTATTTTTGTATGAAAATCTTAATGCGGTTCACACAATACATCTACTTACCAAGTTTCAACAGTGTAGTTTATTTTGCACTCTAAGGTGGTGAATTCCAATAAACCATGAAACACGTGTTTAATGATATGTTTTTAAGAGCATTAATCTTAAGTTTTATCAAAATCGTTGCTAATTCAAAGATTTTTCCACACAAACTTGCAACCCCTATTTCATCCCTTCAGGATTATTTTATTTTAAAATCCCTACTTAGTGTGCGTCCATGGTGCGTCCGCATTTCGAATTAAAACAACTGTCCAAATTTCACGTTTCTGCCATTAGCGGTTACGGCTGTACGTGCGTCTATAGATGGATACTTCTCCTTTTATATACACGGTGTTTCATAATAACCAATAAATATTTTATCGTTATCTAAAACTAATTGATTAATTGTGTTTACCCGTAATGTCATTCAACCCAAAATGTTCATGTAAATCATAGACATGATGATGATACTATGATATACATGAAAATTTTGGGTTGAATAACATTACGGGAAAAACTATTTAATATTAGTTTTAGATAACGATAAAATATTTATTGGTTATTTTTTTATCACCCTGGAAAATTTTAGGGACGCTTCAGGACACATTCATTATTATATAAAAAATTAAAAATGAAATAAAAAATTAAAAAAAAATTAAAAAAATCTCTAAAAATGCTGCTCTCAACTAGTGCAGCATTTTTTGTATTTAAAAAAAAAATAATATAAAATTAAGTGAGTTATTTTTTTTATTTATATTTAAATCATTCTAAAACCATGTCGTGAAGCGTCCCTTAAAATTTCCAGGGTGATAAAAAAATAACCGTGTATAGATTTGATTAGGTACGGTCACCCAAGAAAGTGGTATACACACTTTTATCAAAATATGGCTTATTCTTGTCTCCACCTGCATGGTAATCCCACTTCTCTGTTTTTAAAGTGGTTTTTACATTGTATATTTGATAAGTGTTTATCACCTACTGTATAGATATTAACTAACATTACACTGTAATTCGTGCCTCCATATTCAATAGTTCTTGCATAATAAAGTTCACGAAGAAGTGAAGTCAAATGGCAGTCGGTCGTTTTACACAAGCAATACTGTCAAACTCGAGTCATTATAAAGTTAAACATGGTGTAATGTTATGACAGAAACTAGTTAGTTAGATTACTATATAATTAATTTATGGCCAAGCTAGCCATAGAGTTTAGGACAATCTAAAGTGGCATGTTGCCACATTCTTTTCATTAAAGACAAGAAGTAGCAGCATACTATTTAGGGTAGACCTAAGGTTAGTGAAATTCGCCATTAGTCTTTTAGCTCTTATTTTATACACATTTGTACCTCGTTATTTATGAGACGTTAGTAGGTGTATATTGGGCATTCTAAAACAGTTTTCATCAAAACACCGCAAACGAACGGAGTGAGATTTGAGCTACGCTTCGCTGCGCTCTAGCTCCGCTACGCTCCGCAAATCTCACTGCGTTCGTTTACGCTGATTTGATGAAAACAGTTTGAGATTGCCCAATATACATTATACAGGGTTAAATTATTCATACCATTAAATTGTAATTTTTGATAAATAAAGAGTTATGCGAGTATATTGAATCACCATATTTGTTTTCATTAATAAAACGAGAAATTTTTGTTAAATTTTTTTTTTATTATAAAGCAAGTAACAAATATCATCATAGCTAAACTAGAACAATATTTTTAATATAAATTTTCATTCAAGTACAATTTACTGAAGTCATAAATTACATGTGCTTAAGTACCACTTTTTTATGAATAAAACATTCCTTAGAGCGCACTCTTTTTTATGAGTTATACAATTGAAGTTAGCTCCACCTTTAGCATAACTATTGCGCAATGTTGCAAAATTAGGACAACCTTTGCCTTCAACATTTATCAAAAAGCAGTCAGAACACAAATCTTTAATCCATTTTTGCTTTTCAACACCTTTCATTATTATGGTTTGGTCCTTTAAAATTGGAATAATTAATCTCTTAAATTCTCTGAAATCTATATTGCCTTGACTCCAGTATATTCCTCTGTTGCGTTCAATCCAATTGACTGCTCTTTTTTCTTCGGCAGATAATTTTAGATACGAATATGGAGGTTTTATTAAAAAGACTTGCGTAAACTCTTTTGTGGCTAACGCAAATTCCTTAATAATAAAATTATTTTTGCAGTCTTTGAATCCTTGAACATCAACAAAAAGTATCGAACTCTTATCAGCACTCATTGTTTCGTTGTATTCCACTGTTTAACATAAAGTTGAAGTTTGTTCTTTCAAATACCTTTTGATTGCACTTTATTTAGTTAAGATATTTTCTTCACAATATTGCTCAGAGGTTTGTACTCAAAAATGCAGTCATTTAAAATCAAGCAATATGCTGCTGTCTGATCCGGGATTTCTTGGTCTGTTTCAATCTCCACTCTGACATCGATTGATCCCTTTATCATTTCTTGTTGGTGAGAACAATCAATAACAAATAATGGGGCAACGTCTCTGAATTCCTTCAAGCTCATCAACGGCTCTGGTCGCCGTCCATGATAAGACTGTTGGAATCTTGCATATTGTTCGTATAATAAATTAAATTTATCCTCTGAGAAACTGACATTCAATCCTTCATAAGGGTAATACGATGAATTTAAATATACTTTTACATCTCGTACATTGCAGTGATCGAACTCTGCCATTGACATTTCCGCATTGTGCTTGCGATTGGTTTGCAAGGCTATAATAACGAATCTTGGTTTCTCTATCTGTGACGAAGTTTTGATAGACCAAGTGTGTTTACGTGTCTTCGGTAATAATGGATATTCATACAAATCCCAATTTCGAAATGCTAGTGTAATAGGCCTGTCCTTTTCTAGATGTTTCAACAAATTGATTCTTTCACGATCTGATACTTTAACGTGCGGAACTCGCCAAACAACTTTGCTAATAGTTATATCTTCGACCACCTCTCCGACATTTAATTTCATAGCATTGAGATTCGTATTGCTTCTTAATAGCACCAATTCATGTTTGGAGTTAATTATAACTTTTTCATAATCTTCTGCAAAACCTAAAATTTTCTTCAACGGCACAGAAGCCGAAAAAATTCCTCCGTTAAGATTGTTTGTACCAGAAGTTGACCATCCCCATACACGTGAGCATTTAGATTCATTATCATTTAACGAGAGGTACGATTTTATTGTTGTAGTTATGCCAGCATTTTTTATTTTGTCTATTTCTATTCCGTTTAACTCATATCGAATATCTTGAAATAAATATAGTATTGGATTGTTGATAAAATACACATTTGATATTTTTTCTTTAGTCGAACTATTATAAACATTGGCTTTACCCTCAATATACAAAGTGCTGAGTGAGGGTAACAGACATAGATCTTGTTGATTAATAGGTATTCTTATTTCATCATTCTTGTTGAAACTTGTTACGTACGGTTTATAAGAATGATATTCGAAACTTTCAATACTATTGTCGTATGATGTTGATTGAGATATATTTAAAATATTCATTTTAACAAGCCAATCAACTTCAAAAATTCCTTATTGTTTTTGGTGAGCTTCTTTTTTATGTGAAGCGGTGTGCTTTTATGAGGTGATCTTCTAGTACTAACTTGAATGCAAGCTGTGTTATGATTTTTATTGAAATTTATCATTTTTACGAAAATGTAGATACAGTTGTACTTCTTCGTCTCGTAAATTGATTTGTTTATTCTCGGCGTCTAATAATTGTATAGTTATTGCACTTATAGAACTTTTATTTACAGGAAAATATATTAGATTTTTCGGCACTTCAATGATCCGATAACCAGGTGGTACGTTAGGAACAAACTCGTGAATAATATGACTTGCAGATCCGTTCACGAATGACCCACTAACTACGTCGCATTCGATGCGCACAATGGTTGTTGGCAATATACTGACAGGATACAGAGATTCGGTCCTTTTTAATGCCTTTATTGTTTCTCCACCAAAACCTAAAATCCTTCCAAGTGAGTCACTTTTGTTAAAATGAACATCTTTAGTACAAAAAATTGTAGTTTTTAAGGTATTATTATTACAAGTTAATTTTAACATTGCATTTCTAATGTATGTCTTTAAATAATCACAGATATCTTGAAGTTCATAAGCTCCTTCAGGTATTTCGATTACTTCGTTATCGTCATAGTAGAATTTATTATTTCTTTTATCTATGTTGGGTATAGAATTAAATGTTGAAAAATACAACAATCCACACTCATAGTATCCACTTAATTCCAAAGTAGGTGAGTAGTTTGTTATCAGAGAGGATCCTTTTCCAGTTATAGACACAGTGAAAGACATTTTACTACTGATAAAGAATTTTATTTCAAGCTTTATATAAATGTGTTTTCCAATACTCCTTTAAAAATTTTATACAAAGGTGGCCGCAATTAACAGAGTCAAATGTTTGATATTGCTCATAGTTATAATTTAAAGAAACATTTCTTAAGTAATCAAGTAGTTCTAACGGAGGTTTCAGATTACCAAAACTATCAAAATATTCAGCATACTTATTTTCTTTCACGTAGGCTACCCAATGTGTTCCAATGTTATTTGAAGTATCTAAATTTATAATACCGCATTCTATCTTCCTAGGTTTTGAGGGCAACGTATCCCTCATGAAAACACCACGAAAAAATGGAATATCACTAGCATGTTCTAATATATCCCAATTAGTTAATGCCCGCCTAGGTAGCCGTTTTATTAGTTTTTTGAGGGTTTCAAATATAGACCTGCACCCTTTTTATAAGGTCTAATATATAATCCTTTTCCGAGAGCAACCGCCTCCATCATCTTATTATGTCGTTCCGATTCTTGAAGAGCTTTTTGAGCTGCTTTTGAATCATTAACCGCTTTTGCTATGCCAGCTGCTCCACCAGCCAGTGAACCTAAAGCTGATAATCCCGCGAAAATAGGAATTAACGGTAACAGTCCTCCACATTTTGGAATAGGAATACAACGAGGTAAACTCATTTTATTTTTATTTCTAAATAGTTTTTTTGCAGCGGCGACCGCATATTTAATAGTAGAATTTGTGTCTTTAGATTTTATTTTTTTTAATTTAGATTTGAGTTTTTTCACAGCTGTCATAAACGACCGAGCACCTGCACCTGCTCTTAATTTGGCCTTCATTGCATTTTTTACTATCCATGAAGCAATTTTTTCTTTCTTTCCAGCGTCTTTTGATTTCAATCTTCTTTGAGCCATATTTAATAGATCTAGATCAGCTTTGTACCTTACGTTAGCGTCGTTGTTTATGTAAGCAATATCGTGGTGCATACAAGCGTTATCCAATTTATTAATTCCTCGCTGACCCTTAAGTAATCGTTTCTGAAGCTTTGTGCCGGGTCCGCAATATTGGTAGCCCGGTAAATGTAACTCAAACGGAATCTTATTTATTAAGCTGTTTATGATACCACTTCCTTTCTTCATTGATAAACAAAAAGTGAATCAATAAAGATATCTTGAGCTATTTTATATCATAAAACCAATTTATTCTTATCAACCCAACTATTTTCGCTATTACTTAATCCTAACCATTTTACAAACAATTTGTTTCCTTTTCTTTTTATAACCTTTTCAATGAGGTATAGGTCTGGAAACTTAGTTTTTTGTAACTCGTATGCATAAAATGAGCCGAGGATTCTTTGATTGCGTCTGTCCTCTATTTGATAAGTTGTTGGGTTAGTGTGATTAACTTTTACTATACGAAATATTTCGGTGGACCAGTTTGGCGTATAGCCTTTGTAAAAATCTGCTTTATATCTACTTATGCGAACATAGTCACCAACACGAAATGTATATCCCCGACTTGTTTTATTCTTTTGAGAATTCATAATATAACCTTTGACTATAAGCTCATTTACTTTGTTAACTTCCACAGGCTTAAATTTTGTTATTCTATGCAAAGTGTTATTGTAGTGTTCTACAACGTCCTTTAAAATATTTTTATACCATTGGTAATTTCCGTTCAAACTAAATAGTTTGTAAAGGTGAGATTTAATTGTTCTTATGACTCTTTCTACTATAGATGCTTTTTTAATAGAATATGTTGAATAATGATTAATATTATACTTTTTCATTAATTGTTTAAAATTATCATTGTAGAATTCTGTGCCTAAATCAGTTTGTAAATTTTTAGGTTTTCGTAATGATGTAGTTAAAATACTTTGCATTGCATCTGTAACATAATTTTTCGCTTTTGATTTTAAAGGTCTGATCCATACATATTTTGATAAAGTGTCAATTACGATAAGAATATATTTATACCCTTTATTATACTGTGAATATTTTTGCAAATCTATGAGGTCGGCTTGCCATAAATCATCTATTCCTTTTATGATCGTACATCGCCGGGAAAAATTCCTTCTTGCTGCTTTGTGAAGCTCATTCACTATGTCTTGTTTGCTCATTATTATCTGGTTTCTCTTGAAGCATGTGATCAATTTCTGTCCTTGTGTAAAACAAGGTGGTTAGCTTATTAAGTATTGAACTTTCAAAATCATTTAAATGAATATTTACATCACTTAAAATATTAGTTCTTAGTTCGTGTGTCTTTTCATCCACGTAAGCTTTATTGGCGGCTTCGTCATCATTGCCTGGCGATATAAGTCCTTTTAATCTTGATGATTTTAAATCATATTCACCTGTTTCTGACTTCACTAATGTATCGTTGAGATTTCCAATATATTCCTCTAATCGTAAACGTTTATGAACGTGATGACCAAATTTATCTACATTCATTTCCGTATCTATGCGGTGTTTGCTGTATAACTACTGATCAGTTTTTTAAAATTAGGTTCCTTATATTTGGTGTTTTTAATGATGCCTGCTTCGTACAGCTCTTCTATAATCGCAATAATTTCATTATCTAAGCCGGTATTGCCAGCATCACGAGATGCAAACAGTAATTTCAATCGATCTACTAATTCATTTGGATCATCCCAATAAACGTAATCTATATCTTTCTTTACACTTTTTAAAAGATTTATTCCTTTTCCTACCGTAAGACTTTCTGTGCTGTCATACTTATTTCTAGAGAACTTAAACAGTGGTTTAATAATATGCATGTACTTAAACCCTTTGTTACTATTAATTGGCTTGCGTGGATCACAATTACGCCTATGTGCATTCGTTTCTATTAGAAGCTCTTTATAATTTTGCAAATCTTCATCTGTGATAACATCCAAATTTGGTGTCTTTTCAAATAGTAATTCTTTTAATCCAAGAGTTTTGTTTAAACTTCGATTTCCAATTTTTATAATTTTTCCGTCGTCGAAAACACGTGTTTGGCCGAGCATAAGTTTTCCTCGTTCATTTTTTATTCCAAAAGGGATATTTGCGTCGGGTGAAGCACACCACGATAAACTATTAAGTGAAACATTTGGTGATGATTGAAAGGACTTAAAGGAAGCATCACTCATATTATTGTTGTCAGAAGGTGATACGACAAGGGTTTTTTCGGAATTAAATTTTTTATAGAACTGTTGTTCCTCTTCTTCATTAAAATCGTCATCAGAAAAATTTGTTGCCTCACTGTCATTATGTTTATTTTTTTTTATTGTATAATGTTCAAACTCATCCTCATCTTCATGAGAAATTTCATTGTTCTTAATGGCTATTTGTTTCAATGGATCGGTTATAGGTTTGAATATGGATTCCAGAGTGGCATCATTTGTATTTTTCATATCCTTTATCATTTCAACCTTTCTTTTTACAGCAGCTGCAGCTTTTACAATTTGTTTTTTAAGTTGCTTTTCCATTTTGACAAGGATTCCGTTCAATGCAAAATCCAGAGTAATAGTGATTGTGTATTGATGAAACAATAACTTATGTATATTAATCTACTACTACAAAAGTATCGAATGCCATCCTATAACATCCTTTATTTCTTTCGCAGTCTTTATTGATCACAACATAATTAAATGGTTTATTCCAAATAGTTGAGCACATTTCACGGAACTGAGACCACGACATATCTGAACCTACATGCTCATCGTAAACGTGTTTTAAATTTACATCGTCTTGTTTAAATAAAATAATGAGGTTAGAATTGTCCCTTATAAGTTGTTTAGGTACTTTACTGTATGTTTGGTTAATGTAAAAACAATCAATATTCTTATGTCGACCCATAGCAAAATAATCCCGAATGCTATTTTGGTTTTCACAAGCTACGTCGTCGAATATTATAATGGAGTTTGGCAAAGCTTCGTGTGGGCTTATGATATCATTATTATGGTTATATTTACTATAAGATATATCTGCAACTAAATCTAATACTTTTTCTAAGAACACATATTTTGGTTGGTATAATGATTTAGAATATACATATAAGTTACGAAAACGAGCACCATTCTCATGTAATAACAAACCTATTACTAAGTTTGTCTTGCCGCAATTTGATGGTCCACAAACAATACATCGTATAGTGCTCGGCAATAAGTTGCCATGTCGCTTTGCTTCACATAATGATGCAGGACAAATATTATAATCTAATTTTAACGTTTCCTTTTGTTTGAGGAACTTCATAGCAACTTGTCCGTTTTGATTCGTGGCTTTTAACAAAATGGATATAACACTTTGCGTTCGTAATAATAAGAGAACTAGCAGTATATTTACTTGTAAGTGCACTCACTCCACCATATAGACTAAGCATTCGACGGCGGTAACAATAGCAAGGAGTAGAAGAATTTGGATACTGTTACCACTCATTATATTAAGTTATTGGACGTGTCTAGAACACACAATGTTAAAGCATCGAGAAGAATGGAGAGAGAAGAAAGAGCTCTCACCCCTCTCGAATCGTGCAATAAAAAATGATATGAGTAAGGAATCGATGCTTAAAAATAAACATTGTTTAATTACTTGCATCCCTACTTTAACAAAGTAATACACTGCGTTCTTTAATAAATAAAACTATATTTTTAATTTTATTACCATTATTTTAAACTATGTATTTGAATTCTAATAAATTTTATCTTAGATTTATTTATAGAGGTAATTCTGAATGAATGTTTTTCAAAATATTTGATTACATTATAGAGGTGTTAAAATAAAAACAAATATTTTCATACAAGTCTTTTTATTTTTAAATAATATTTATTGAAAACAATACAAGACTTAAACTAACATAACTATTTAAAATAACATAAGTCTTAGTTAGTAAAATTTATAAGCATTACTATAATTTTTCAGAAGAATAATGTTGTTGAAATAATGTATCTCCGTGAGTGTACACGTAACTAAAGATAGTAGGTACGCATCTAGCACATTAGAGAATTTTAATATACATCTACAAATGTTTTAGGTCAGCAATAGTTATTTAAAAACTATAACTGTAACCACATATTTTCTTAGAGATATTAGTTATAATATTTTCTGCTTGATCCATTATTGGATCAATATGCTCGGTTACCACATATTGTGTTTTTATTAATGGATCATTGCTGGTTGATTCCAGATCTAATATTTCTAATTTAATTAATCGCCGCCCTTTAGTAGGTATTGTTTTAATTAAATAAGAAGGTTCGTTCCCCTTCGTATTCTGCAGTAACTTGCTTCTCCTCTTCATGGGCTTCTTTTTATTAAAAAGACTTTTAACCACCTTGGCATGCAGCGGTGAATCTTTAGCATTCCAATGTGGAAATTCTTCAGAGAAGCCCTCCAACATATCTTGCGCATTTTGCTCAAAGCAAGGAGCATAATCTTCTGTTGCCTCCTTGCTTATGAGTAGCGACTGCGAGATTTCTTGGGTATTCTGAAATTTAATTTATTATGCAACAAAAATAATTTCACATCGAAGAAATGATTGATATAGTGGCGGAGGTAGAAGAGTATCTAGGATCCACAAGGAGGCTGACTATCTTATACGGAACCGATAGAATATGAGAATCACGATAACAGCATCACAACCATAAGGTTTTAACAACAACATTATCTTCCAACTAAATCAAATATACAAATAAACATTAACTAGTGATCTAACCACTACACAAGAAAAGAGTTTGAAGAAAAATAATTTATACGACTTACCATGATGTATTTGGGTGACCGTAGTTGTCACTTGATTAATTATGTGTGAAACAAATTTTAAAAACATTCGACTTTAATAGCTATTTATAGTGTAAATATAATGCTGACATAACAACAAAGCATTCGCACGGAATCGCAATTGGACAAATTACTAATGAACTATAAGTTGGAATACCTAAATCAGCAATAACATGTCCCAACCAGTTTCGAATTGTTCATTGCGTGTGCTATTTTATTAATAGTTTTATATTTTATGGATTATGAAATAAAAAAAACATGGTAGCTGGTTTATAGCGTTATATATTTTCATCGTTACAATACAACATTAAGTATTTGATTAAAACTAGGTAATTAATTTACCTATTTACCATTAAAAAACAATGTATAATACTATTAAACAAATAACTGATGGATAACAATATTAAAATTAAATAACTTTACAATATAAAGTGCCGTGTCGGTACATACTATACAATTTCATGTATGTTTTTATTCTATTAACTTATTCATTACTTAAGTCATATAATAAATAAATAGATGATGGGGTAACATATTTCTCAACTTACAATTTGATTCATGATTACCATTAAAATAATAATAAACTATACAATACGGTGCTTCTAAAGAAAAACTAATGATATTAAACTAAACTATCCCAGTGACCCCATGATAAAGTAGACATTTTGTTTTTTAATATGATACGTTTATCGTCATTACCTGACAAAGCTATTTTGTTCTGTTCTTGAGTAAATATTTCGTGCTTAAGAGATTTAAATATGATATTTTTTTTCTTCAAAAATGTATTTTCATTTAATACCTTGTAATAATCTTTATATTGTACATCTTTTAATACTTGCTTCTGTATGCCTTTTGCTTTTTTTAATTCATCTTCTGCCGTTTTAATACAGTATAACTTGGACCTTAATCCTACAAACTTCGAAATCAAACTTCCTCCTAGCTCATCTTTAAAGAGACCTGGCACCTTTTTGTTCCAACTAGGAATGTCGTATACGTTATTTACAGAATAATTACTAGTGTCGAAATAGGGAAGAAAATTTGATTTTAAATCAGCATAAAAATCTTTACTTTCTATTGAATACAAAAAACTATCAGTATCCGTATAACAAAGTTTTAACTTTTCCTTATAAAAAGGCTTCATAATAGAATAATGAAAATCAAACATGTGACTCTTAGATATTTCCAAAACGGAAAAACCAATGTATATAGGTTTATCCAAAGTGATTGTTTCAGGCTTCATTTGAATGGCTACCAAGTTTTCAGTGAAAATTGTAACACTGTGAAAATTTGGTCGAGCTATCATTTGCTCTGCACAGAAACTTTTCTTTGTTTTGTTACTATCATCATTCCACTTATTGACTAATTTCACATTAACCCTCTTTTCTGTGTCTTCTAACGTCTTGCCAAATATACTGTTGTTAAGAAGTTTGAAGAAATCTTGTTCAAATGTAGATTTAGCTTTTTTTCGTAATTCAGTATTCATGTCAATATACTGCTTTAAATAAGGACTCTGATTAAATTGAATAACTCTATGTATTTTTTTTAACAACAAACCATGTTTTATACATGTTTGCAGATGAGCAAAATGTATGACATAGAAATATTTATCGTATAAATTTGGAATCAATTTTGAAGTTTTAGACCCTGGCGGAGTAAATTTTTGAGCACAGAATGGAAAATCGTTATGATCATTATGCAAATGTTCGGGGTATTCTAAATCTACTTCTAGTATATAACCAATGTCTCCGTTAGTTGGCACATTTATAAAATCTATTCCAGCGATTTCCAAGTCATTCAATAACTTAAAATTGGAATGAGGCAAATAAGCACACATTGCATATCCATAGAGATTATTACAATCGATATAAATTAGAAAGTTATTACTTTTTCTTGGATCGTAAGTTTTTAAATACTTGTTATTGGCTTTTGAATACCTTGTCGAACATAAACATATTCCACCGCGAATACCTTTTTGAATCATTCTTATTATTTCCAGGTCGTGTATTAATTCTAATTTAACATCTGTTTTTAATAGCATGGCATCAAAACTGAGACTCGGTGCTGTAACATAAAAGGCTGGGTCTAATTTATAATTCATCTTACATGTCTGGCGAAAACTTTCAAAAACGTCAGCTAATAAAAGAACATCTGACTTAAGATACAAATCTGTGTATTCACCGAGATTCGATAATTCAAACGTTTGCCAGACTTTTTTTGCATGATCATAATCTACTTTAGATATATTACTATTGCGTAATTTGCTGAAAAAGAACTCCTGAGGCGGAAGTACTTTTTCTTCGTATGAACTCCAAGTAGTCATGTATTCATATGGATACACCCCTTTTCGTTTTATTAAAGCAAAATGCTCATGAGAAGGAAAATAACGCCGCAGATGATTAAAGTCGTCATTTTTTAAGTTTGCGACAAGTTTCTCTAGACTTGTGCCTAAAAATTTAAAAGAATCAACAAATCGAACAGGTATGATATCTTTATCATTAATTTGAAAAAATTTTGTAAAAGATATGTAGTTTTCCTTATTTTTTGCTATTACTTGTATTTTTCCTGATAGTTTTCCCAACTGTCGTATAAAAAGATGACTGTCATAACCCGCTAAATTATGAAAAAATATAGGAACAAACTTAGGCAAACAATATCTAATATTGCAATAAGAATGAGCTGCACCACGATACCGTCCTGTAAGATGGCAATGATCTTTAACTTTATCGTCAAACAATATTTTATCACAAAGAAAACAATTTGTAGCCCGAGCAAAGTTCGCTTTGTCTTCATTTGTTAAACAAATAGCCACTGGCGACTGCAAAACGTTATAAATATCGGTTATATCCAATAATAGACTTTCTAAAAACTTTTCTACACAGGCTGGACCTCGATAAGATACATATTTATTACGCGACTTATCATAAGAACACACAACGTAATAAGCAAATGCTGATGGTACGTGTTTTTGCAATATCTTTGTACAGCCTGATCCAGAATCGAGTTCAGTTGGTTTTAATAATGATTCGAAATCTGCGTATAAGACGAAGGGCATGTCATGCATTCGCTCGTAATGATTAAATTGAATTCGTGTTCCATCACCGGGTAATATTGTCGATACACCACCACAAACATGAGCTTTCAGTTTATCATTACTATCAAAGAATATCATACAATCCTCGCATAAATATATTTTAGAATGATGTTTAGTTAATTGAAGACGAAGTAATTTAGATAAATCTTTAATAAGACAGTAATGGGTGCGTTTTCTGTTTTCCAGGAAAAGCATATTAATGTGATGATCTTTGCGAATCTCGCTTTTGTATAAAGGTCCGACAATGTTACCATTCTTTTGAATGCCGTAAATATTAATACTTATGCGAGGATTATTCTTTTCAAAAACTTTGATGTCCGCAAACCCAACTGGAAAAATCATATTTTTGATATTGAGTACATTTTTAAAGTGTGGGTAAGCTGACGTTCGATGTGCGTTTCTGTTTATAGGAAATAGTGCTGCCATGACACACCATAAAAAACAATAATTATCAGAATTTTGAATGTTGATACATGCTCGTTTACATTTTATGGACTTTGGTAATTCTATAAAACTGGAGCCTCTTAACGGGTTATATTTGTTTATATTTACTTCTAGATATAGGCTTTGTAAATAGGCCCACCCACTATCTCTTTCTTCAAATTCTTCAATTTTTTTACAAATTAAGTGAATAATTTTTGAAAACATATCTTCAAAATTGAAGTTTTGATGCAAGATGAAGTTTTCCGTTGCAAATGACTTGATTGAAATCGAATCATACTTACTAAGCAGAAAGAATTCACAGAAAAGTTCAAAATTAGCTTTAACATTAGTGTGAGCTTGAATTTTCGCTATGAGCAATAGGCGTACGCGAGAGCGCAAGTGCCATAAAAACTCGGCGGGCGGGCGAACACGCGCACTATCATGACCCTCATCTTGATATCGAACACGGTACGATGCTATACGATTACGAAAAGCGCTATGAACTTTTTCAACCCCCTCACTATCAACGACCGAACTGTTGTTCTTATGTAAAATACTTTTCAAATGTGCAGAGAAAACTTTGTTATTTACGGATACGTCACAAACTGAACAGAAAGTAGACCTCGACATTATGATTTGGACAGTACAAATTCTCAAAGTTAAAGTAATAAAGGCTTAAGTATGTAAGTACCTAATCTTTGAGTTTGCTAACGATAAACAATAAGTAAACCAGCTAAAACATAATTTACGCAGAGAGAAACAAAAGAGAACCTATTTTTTAACTTTATCTTTATAAAATATCCCCTCTGTGGTAAACTTTGCCTTAGCTAATTTTACAAATTTTTTTAATGCGTCAAATTCTGGAGATTCTGCTTCGCCTTGCAAGCGTACCCAAACGATAGCGCGCTCGCACCGGTCAAGGCCGCTGAGATTAGATACCTCCTTCTGGTTGTAGAGGCGTAGCTCCACTAGCAAGTCGCCGTCGAGCTGTGCAGTCCGACGCGTTACACCACCAGGTACTCGGCGTGTCAGGATACTGGTGGTCTTGTTTGGCAGGTTTGGCGGCCGCGAAACCTCGCTGTCCGACTCTGAGTCGAACAACCACTCAGAAGTATTGGACGACGATGTATTCTTCACTTCTGCACTCTTCGCCTTCGATAGGCACTTTATCGCCTTGCTTCTCTTCTTTGGACTAGGGAGATAGAAAAAGGATACACGATTATTGTACACATTAAACACTTGAAATTTAGATATATGTAAATATAGCAATAAAAGTACCTGATGTCTTCGTCGTCGGTATCAAAGAAAAGGTCAGATTCACAGCTCTTCTTGGCTGACCTTTTGTTTTGCTTGCTATCCGACCTGAAAATAGTAAATGTTGTAACGGATGCGGCTGATGAAAAAAAAACTGCGGTGGCGAATGAGATTAGAGGTTTAATACGTCGAGACACAAATAGCACAGTCGGTAGAATCGAAGTGGTTTACAAATTTTTGTGCTCCTATTTATAAGATTTCAATAATTTAATTTATATAATACCGTCTAACATAATTAAATACATTTTTTAAATAATTAATATACCTTAACACGAATAAACAAAAAACTTACAACTACACACATACATTTAATAATGGTTCTATCCCCAACAAATGTCATATTAGTATTAAGAGTGGTTACAAGAAAACGAGTTGAAGATTCACATTTTCAATTCATAAGATAAAAAAAATATCATCATCATCAGTCAATCAGCATGCCACTGCTGGGCTTGATGGTCCCTCGTGAAGACAGCACTTGGAGAGGTCACGTCATATACAGCCTGGTCCAACGGCTCAATTTGTTGAAGCATGAAGATGATCAACCACTTATAGACAATTAAAGAATAGATATAAAGTATAGCAATAAAGTATAAAAACTTACGAACATTTTTCAGCTGTCTTGGTCTTGAGATTTTTTGATGAGGAGGTACTGAAGCACTGTTAGTGGTCAGAGATAGCACTGGAGTGTACTGTGACTACAGTCTTTCCGGATTTTATACAAGAAAAGTGCAATGCAAGTAATAATTTTACTGAGGTTCTCAACCTATACCTTATCTTTATAATCATTTTTATTTAACATGACTAATCTAAAAAAGAATGCTCATTAATTTTTATATTGTTAAATAAGTAAGTAATATTATAAAATATTATATATATATAATCACAAAATTATTATTTTCCGTCCAAATCATATCCACACAAAATATTTATAAGAAAACAAATATGCATTCACGGATATGATGTCTATACGTTATCGAGAATCCTAATGCATTCACTTCCACTTCCATGATCAGTGTTCGTTTTTCAAACACTAAAGAACTGACACTTTATTTAGAGAAAATATTTTTTTTTCGTGATTTTTTTATCACACCGCGCGTTTTAGGCAAAGGAGACGCGAAGCGCTCTGGGTACTATGGTACCCGGGACGTGTGAGTGGAGCAGTTCTCAGGTCTGCAACAAAATTTTTGATCCGCAGTTGCGTATGATCCAAAAACGGTCCGATCATCGGCTGAACTTCGTCAGCTATATAAAAAAAAGTACTTACGTAGCAAGAAAGAAACAAAACGACGAACTGACGCAATTACGTGTATTGGATTTTTATTTTCGAGGTAGTAGTAGATCGTTATTCAGCATCACAACATCTAAAAGAAGATTATAGTTTGGTAGTTTACTTTCAAAAAGTCGGTTGCATACTCAAAATATAAAACTTAATAACGTTTTGCACCTCTGACTTTCATGATATTTAGCAAAATTTGATATTTACCCATAATTCTACCAATGTGCAATATGACGCGGAAATAATCAGCAAATTAATTGTTTGTCGTTTATTTCCACAAACTTGCAATACAATACTGTGCATATACAGCAAAATAATTGTTTACCGTTTAATTCTGCTGATGCAGAAATCTCGTGTAAGGCTGCATGCTCCAATTTTTTTTTCATTTCGGTTTTATTATATTTATTTAAATTATACATGTACATACATATTTACAATTACTAAGGAATATTATCTCCAAATTAAAAAGTCTTCTTTATAATAACGGATGCGATTTCTAATTTTCATTTTTCGATACTACTATTTAAAACAGATAAACAATAGGTATATCGTTCTATTAGGCGAACCGAATGTATCTATAGCATAACGATATTGATACGACATGACGACAGAACCATAGAAGTTTAAGAAAATTATTGTAATAATACATAGGTGGTATTCATCGGTAGCATCTCATACACGTTCCCACCGCACTACCCTATTTAATTAGGATGTTAAGACCTTAGTCAGCCAAGGTAGGTAGTTAAAATGTTCTTAATATTTTTTATATTTTCATTTTTTAAATTATTGGAATATTTATTTTCTATTTTTTATTCGTGTGATGACTGGAACACATCTTTCAGGGATTAGCCCGCCCTTTTAAATATTTTGTAAAAATCAACAATTTTATACTTTGTTTTATAATAAAGAATATATTTAATTGAAGTAATTTAATAAACAAATAAAAGTATTAACGTGTGAAAGAAGCCTTATTATTTGAGTAAGCACTCGTAACTGGATATATGAATAATGTGCAATAAATTTATTGCTGATAAATGAATTTCGTGGGAATGCTTTGAAACTGTATGGCAGGCAGAGTGTCGAACGGTACAGATACTTATCCGAGAGTTGAGTCCTGAAGCTACGAAACCTCAACCTGTTTAATTTCTGTTGTTATTGCACTGCTACCTAGTTGAATGCCTTAATATTCTGAGATAGAAAACCTTGAAAATGTGTCTAGTAAATCGCAATCAATCAAAAGTATACTGTTTACAGTCAAACAACACAACACAATAGAAACATTATGAAATGAAATGAAATAAAAAATCTTCTTTTCCATTTAACCCTATATAATGTATATTGGGCAATCTTAAACTGTTTTCATCAAATCACCGTAAACGAACGCAGTGAGATTTGCGGAGCTAGAGCGCAGCGAAGCGTAGCTCAAATCTCACTGCGTTCGTTTGCGGTGTTTTGATGAAAACTGTTTTAGAATGCCCAATATACACCTACTGACGTTAACTTATTTTTTCCGTTCGATGCTGTTTTCAGTAGTTTCTTTGTCTGATTAAATATTTTTGTTACTAAACGTATTATTTTGATTAGGTATTTTTCTATTAATTAAATCAAAGGTATATTGGATGGACCAGATATTCGCTCATTATTTAATTTGAGGATGTACCAAGGAGAACATTTTTATTGATGGCCTTTCCATTTGAATTTTAGATTTTCTACTCGTTTTGTCCTTGGTAAGGGCTCAACTTACATTGGAAATCTACCTAAATCGCCTGGCTTTCAAACCAAAGCTATATAGAAAGTGGAGACGTACAATAAAACGTTTTTTGTTATTGGTAGGTAGCATTAAGAAAGTTACTTGTGATTTTTCGCGAGAACTTCAAGAAAGTTGCTGTAATACAAAAACAGTATGCAAACTAAGGGCGGAGTGGCAAAGGTCTACAATCGTAAGATTTATTCGATCTCAGCGCCCGCCCGTTTCATTTCCCTTTCCGCTTTTTTCTTCGAGCTAATTTGAGTGGATGTTTTAAAAAATTATTCATGGTTAAATGGGTTATTGTGGAGGCACTTCATAATGTGTACCAACAAAATGGAAGCATCGGAGCTTTAAGGAAACTCCTTTTAACGTGCCCAATTTCAAATTGTTGGTAGATAATATCAATGGTTTTTTTTACAAAGGGGAATAATGATGTGATATCGACGAGAGTCATGCTTGGTTAATAAGAGGAGGACCCAAGCCCGCTTGACTCCCACGAAATCGTCCTTGGTAAAATATATCATTTACATTTTTTTCTCATTTGCAGACACTCGATTTACTAAAGAGTATATATAATATTGAAAATAGTAATATCAAAACTGAATAAATAAAAATAAATCGTCCCAGGCGGGGTTTGAACTCGCGTCTTCTGCATCCTTTAGTGTGCGTCCACAGTGAATGCGCGGTGACTAGGGCCTACGGCGGGTGCGACCGCGGGGGCGCGCGGTGGCCACAGTGACGAGCGAGCTAGCGCGCGACCAAGTGACGTAATTTGAGGTATTACAAACCATGGATAAGGATTTACTCGACATTTACTCGGATTTACTCGACAGCCCGATCTTTAGTTGGGAGATGTTGAGCATGAAGAAGTTGTGCACTAAATAAATAAAAACAGATAAAACTATGGTGATTCTTTTTACTTTGTACGAAGTGCCATAGGCAACTATAGCTGTTTTAGACTGAGTCGCAATTATAAACAGTTTAGTATTTAATTATATTTTTAATAATTCATCAGCAATAAAATATTGAAGACACGCGTACGCCGACCGTCAAGACCGAACTAAATTGATACCTCCGCCACCCGCGCCTTGGGTCGCTTGCTAACTAGGCCCGTAGTGCGGCCATGGCGCGCGGATAGGAATGTTTGTAAACTACGCTCGCTATGGCGCATAACACATTGCACCGGACACCGCTGCGGTGTACGGAGGGACGAAAACCGCATGCGGCTGCGGCGGCACGGAACCGTGCCACCGTACGGTTTGCTCCGTATCACCGTACGGAGCTGCGGTGCACGACGCCCCGCATCGCCGCATTATCTATGTCGAGATCTATTACGCGTATGGACGTCCTGTAACACCGTTTTTTCTTAAAATTTCATAAAACACTAATTTTGCAAAAACACTTTGTTTTCACTGTAGTTTTAACACAAATTTCACAACTAAAATCGTAATTACAATAACTTTGTCAATGAATTTCACAATGTCAATGTCAAGTGTCAACGTCAACGTCGTTTCACGTCACGTCATTGACATTTGCAATTATCTTTGGTCATTATTCGATTTTGGCATAAACAAAATAAATCTCGCGTTTATCCTGGCCTTATTTACAAAGATAGTTTTTTTTCGCCCAAAATCCCGTGCTCCCCTTTAGGTGGGTTGATTTTCCCAAAATTCGGAATTTGACATTTAGACCGTTTATTTTGATCATTTTTTGAGACATATCATAATAAAGTACACTTAAAGCTACAGATCATATAATTATGGTTTCGTCGAATAGAATTCGGAAAGCATTCACAGTTTGTTTATGGTTAATTTACATTACGTTTTGTTTTCCAACCAAACTTATAACTTTGGCTGGAAATACTTATTGTATATTGTAGAATTTCGAAAGATCCGTATGTTGACTTGACACATCATGACACACATGTTGTGAAATGAATTTGGTTTTAGGGAAGGTTCCGTCGCCAATACGACGCTTAACATTCGGTGAACGGACCTCGATTCTAGTATGTGCGTAAATAGAACGCGCCCATTTTTCACCCTAGTCTTTGAACGCGTCTTTCGTCTATGTTATGATCTCCGAACTGGTTAGTCTGTGAGACATCGACCGAAGAAATTTGTTATTGATTCGAAGATCATAAAGTATTTAAATTCATTTCTGCGAATAAAATCCATAGGTATTTCTCCCGTTTTCCGTGTGAATTTAATTCGAAAAGCTATTTCCAAAGTCAGTTATTTTTGTTTTCAGCTTGAAGAGTAAAAGCTCAATCATATTTATAATCGCCGGCGCGCGATTCATTGAATTAGTTGAATAAACAAATTATATCGATAGATAATACTCCGCCCACAATAAGGTATCTAATTAACTTATTATATTTCATGATTTAAAACAGATTTTGTTAATTTTATTTTTATTAGTGGGTATATTGATTATTAAATCAAACATATTACATTTCCAAAATTCGCCTTTTTCATCCCCTATTTCATTATAAAAAACCTGATAGTAAGCGGCATTTTAGTGGGATTAATGCATATATTGAGTAACACTTGTGAATTTCATGTTAAATTCTAGATTTTCACTATATTGAGTTTCACATCATACTTTGGCAAATAACTCACAAATTAAGCTGTTTTCTTTTTCTTAATAGCAGTAATTATACACAAAATAGGTGCTCTCCCCTCCATATGTCCTTTTTATTAACTAACCAATAAGAAACTTTGACAATTCATTGAAAATTATGTTTGGAATTAACTTGCAATGTTTATTACATGAAATTCAAATGTATTGACTGGGATTCCTTCAGAACTCAGTGTTAGACCCACTCACCCTAAGATTATAGGCATATTTAATTATATTTTTAACATAACACTGTGCTATGAATCTCCAGGGCAGTTCCCGGAGGCCGTAGGGCTCCGCTGCAACTAACCTACCTAATAACCTAACACAAGGAGGAATTCTGTGGAATTGTACATATATAGAGAGAATAATCTAAGGAACGGGAATTTTATATCTCTGACCCGTGATCGCGGAAACTTAGCATCGAAGGTACGCTCTACTAACAACCGCTCCGGGGAAAGCTACTAATTTCTTTTTTAAAAAAAAAGGAAACCTATAACTATTTGTTGGTGTACTTTATTGCCCCCTCAATTTTGTAGTTTTGTACCCAATTTGTACCTGATTTTTACCTGCCGAGATTGATCAAACAAACCTGAACCATCCTGCCCTTGGCTTGTATTAATTAAACATTTAGTTAAGTGCTTTGCATTGAGGGATTTTGTTAACTTCAGTAACATTATGCATAAGTGAATTACAACAATGTACCTACCAGAATAAAGCTTTTCATTTTGTATCGGACTAAAGGAATAAGTTTGTTTTTTTTCTTTCAACTTTAAGATTTCCCTATATTTCTACAATTTAGCAAGAAAAAGCACTACAATTTGGCGCCCGAATATACAGCAGGTTTTGTGGCATTATATGGCCCATTATTCTGGTCAAATGCTCAGATAGTGTTGATCCATCTCGGTATGTATCTTTAATAATTTTCTTTTTTTTAACGTTGTGTGGTAGTTAAGCTAAAACTCAAAAACGGCTCGACCGATTCTTACGAAATGTTATGTGTATTTGAATAGGTCCAGGGAAGGTTTAAAAGTACAACTGGACCCAGTAGGTGGCGCCGTAATCGGACAGGAGAACGTCTGCCGGTCTCACTAGTTAACTACACTTTAGTTATAAGATAAATAACAAGAATTCTATGCAGGTTTGGTTCAGATAGGTATAAATAAAAACAAATTTTAGTTACATTTGCAAAGGTGAATATATTTTAAGATTTTTTGTTCATAGTTTGAGTATATAACATAAATAATATTGTAAAATTAACTTATCATATAGAATAGAGCGTAGTATATTTTTACAAAAATGGAGCAAAGACCAATTAGTTTTAATTTACTTAACAAAGATGAACTAGAATATGAGGTGAAAATCAGGGGTTCGAAACCAGCTGACACGGTGATGGCTCTGAGAGCACAGATCCGTACTCTCAATAAAGATCTGCCTTCTGATGAAATACTGACTTGTGATCTTGATGTCAATATTGAATTAAAAGTAATTCAAAAGAAATTGGATGATCTTGAGAAACTCATCACAAGTACTTCAAGTAAGCTGTCATCACTTAAGATGTTAAATAGAATTCAAACTCTTGCACACCACTTATTCCACAGAATTGGTCGCTTGTCTTCATCGGAGTATGATGATAATCTTACTTCTTTAATTACTTCTCTGAATAATAAATTAGATAGCATTCTTGTAAAAATAGATAATATTTTTCATAATTTTAAGAGTAGCTTGGCACCTGAACAACCTATTGAGCACTCCACTGCAACTACACACAATACAGCTAATGATTGCTCCGTGCATAAACTGAATATACGCTTCAATGGCAAGACATGCATTAAAGCTTTCTTACAACGCCTCGAGGAATTATGCTTGTCTCGTGGCCTTTCAGATTCAAAGCTTTTTTGTTCTGCGGCTGAACTTTTTACTGATGAAGCGCTGTGCTGGTATCGAGGAGTAAAGTCGGATGTTCACAATTGGTCTGAGCTGAAGACCTTGCTTCTCGAGGAATATCTTCCATCTGATTATGACCATCGCTTGATGCAGGAAATTAGGAGTCGTACTCAGGGCCCCGATGAAAGCATTGTGAATTATCTCAGTATAATGCAAAATTATTTTACTCGATTATCGAAACCAATCTCTGATGAGGACAAATTGAACATAGTGATGTTTAACATTAGACCATTTTATACTACTCAGCTTGCCCTAGCCCCAGTGGAATCTTGGACTGATTTAAAGAAAAAATGTAGGTTATTAGAAGGTGCAAAGGAGCGATCGGTGCATTTCAGTGAACCTCCTAGGGTCACCACTTCTTCTCTGGCTCCCGATTTGTGTTATAAAAGTAGTAATAGTAGTAGCAGCACTAGCAAGGCGTCACCAAAAGTCTCTTCAATACAGCCAGCAAATAATACACATAATAATCTTTTTTGTGTCCGCTGTCGGAAAAATGGTCACAGCTTGAGGTATTGCAAGGCGCCTTGGGTACTTATTTGTTATCGTTGTGGAGAAAAGGGGTTCAATGCAAATAATTGTCCAAAGTGCACTTCTTCAAAACCTTCAACCGTAGAGATTCCAAAAAACGCCAAGTAGTGAACCGATGGCATAAAACAGTATATTTTTATAATAAACATTGTAATTCTGAACAGTCAAGGCAGAAATACAATGAATTCTATAATAATGTAAATAAAGCTAGTAACATACATACGCATAAAGGTAAGGTTACATCGGTTCACGCTACTACTAACGCCACCTATAATGATACCAGAGCTTATCTGAAGATTAATATTTTTGGCTTGGAATTCAGAGGATTACTAGATTCAGGATCACAGATCTCCATTGTGGGAGGGCAAGCATACAAATATTTTAAAGATTTCGCTACTTTACATAAGTCTGAGGACTTAGACTTTATAAAAACTGCAAATGGTTCTACTTCACGAGTAACTGGGTATTTATTTTTACCAGTATCGATAGAGAATAAAACTCGTGTTATTAAATTTTACGTCGTCCCTGGAGTTGCTACAGAGTTGTTATTTGGCTTAAATTTCTGGAAGGAATTTAATATTGCGCCAGATATTTTATCATTGTTAGAGGATAGCGGACATTTATATAAAAATAATAATCAGGTGTACACAGTTATGTCAGGCAGCCGTGCTTTACATGATTTTGAAACTTTATCTAAGCTTGAGCGTAGGCTGGTCAATGACGTCATAAAGCAATTTGATGACATTTCCGCAGAAAAGAAAGGCCTAGGTAGGACACACTTAGTGAGTCATAAAATTGATACCGGTGACCACCCACCTATTAAGCAACGGTATTATGTAGTCTCACCCGCTAAACTGGCAGAATTAAATAAACACCTAGATTAAATAAGCACCAAATGCTGAAGGATGATGTTGTGGAGCCTAGCGGAAGTGCATGGAACAACCCCGTTACTTTAGCGGTTAAATCAGATGGGTCATCACGTTTCTGCTTGGACAGCCGAAAACTTAACGCCATATCAAAGCATGACGCTTACCCTATGCCTTATATTAGCCATATTCTGGACCAGCTCAAAAACGCTAAGTACTTATCTTCTATTGACCTTAAGTCTTCATATTATCAAGTTCCTTTGGACTCTATTGAGTCCAGAGAGAAAACTGCTTTTACTATTTCCTGCAGAGGCTTGTTTCACTTTAAGGTCATGTGCTTTGGACTTACTGCAGCTCCAGCTACGCAGCAGCGGTTGATGGACCGCCTCTTTGGGCCCGAGTTTGACAATAAGGTGTTCGTATATGTTGATGATTTAATTTTACTTACTCCTGAAGGCCCAATGGCCTTCCAGGATCACCTCCAGCTCCTACGTAGGGTAAAGGAGAGACTTAAACTAGCCAACCTTACTGTCAACATGGGTAAATGCCAGTTCTTCAGGAGACAGCTGAAATTCTTGGGTCATGTGGTTGACGAATATGGTCTGCGCACGGATCCTGACAAAATTAAGGCTATAGTAGACTTTCCTATTCCCACCTGCAGGAAAGACGTCAAACGTTTCTTGGGAACTGCATCTTATTATAGGCGTTTCATAAAAAATTTTAGTCATAGAGCTGGTCCGCTTAATGCTCTTACTTCTACCCGTAAGAGCGCGCCCCCTTTCAAATGGACGACCGAGGCAGACGAGGCGTTCAACGACCTAAAACTCGCACTGTCTACTTCTCCGGTTCTGGTATGTCCTGACTTCTCGAAAGATTTTGCTGTCCACTGTGACGCTTCTGATTTCGGGTTAGGAGGTACCTTAACCCAGGTTGTAGATGGACAAGAACATCCTGTTGCGTACTGTAGCCGTTCACTAACACCCGCTGAACGTAACTATTCCGCTACAGAGCGAGAGGCATTGGCCGTGGTACATGTCGTTGAACACTTCCGCCCTTACCTTGAAGGTGGTCGACAATTTAAAATTATTACCGATCATGCTAGTCTAAAGTGGTTTTTAAACCTCAAGAATCCTACAGGACGACTAGCGCGTTGGGGGTGTAGATTGTCGCCTTATAATTTCATTATTGAGCATCGTAGTGGATCTCAAAACGTCGTACCGGATGCACTATCACGTTCTGTACCAGTGGCAGCCGTAGACGCATTTACATCCAGCGATGCTTGGTATAACAATATATTAAAACGTTGCACGGATAGGCCGCGCGCGTGTCCCAATTTTCAAATTATTGATGGTAGGCTTTTTAGATTTACAAAAAGCACTAACAAACTCTGTGGTGACTACCAGTGGAAAGAGGTTGTACCAAAGGAGCTTAGGGAGGATATTATTAAAAGTAACCATTCTGAACCAATTGCTGCGCACTTAGGCGTTGCAAAAACATATAAAAGATTAAAATTACGGTATTTTTGGCCCGGTATGCATAAAGATACCGAGAAATTTATTAAAAATTGTGCCACTTGCAACTCATATAAACATAGCTCACTAGCGCCAGCTGGCTTTATGGGGGAACCCAAGGTCTGCTGTCGACCATTCCAGTGCATCAGCATTGATCTAGTTGGTCCACTGCCGATGTCTCGACAGCAAAACACCTTTTTACTAGTAGTTGTGTGTTGTTTTACAAAATATTGTTTATTATTTCCTTTACGGCGTGCAACGGGCAAAGTTATAGCGCAAAGGTTAGAAGACCATGTATTTCTGGTTCACGGAATACCACAGACTGTGATGTCTGATAATGGCTCGCAATTTATAAGTCATGAGGTTCAGGCATTATATGAAAAATACAATATTCCGCAAGTACATTTGGGTCCAGTATATTGTCCACAAGTTAATACGGTGGAACGCTATAACCGCACAATAATCACTGCAGTTTCCTCGTTTGTTGAGAACGATCATAGAACGTGGGATATTAACATACACAAAATACAATTTGCCATGAACACCTCAGTAAATGAGTCTACTTCTTATACTCCTTTCATGCTAGTACACGGTAGGGAAGCTGTCACAGATGGTAGTATTTACCGTGATTTCGAAGATCTCCAAGAGTTGGTTGTGGTACCACGCGATACTAATGCGTCTAATATTGGCCACCTCGGTGATATTTTCATCAAAGTCCGAGAGTCATTGCGTAAGGCCCATGAAAGGAATATAAAATACTATAACAACAAACGCAGAGATATCTCTTTTAATGCTGGTGATTTTGTGTGGAAGCGTACGTACAAGCAGAGTTCTGCTAATAAATATTTTACTGCTAAACTTGCCCCTAAATATGAACGTTGTAAAATTATACGTAAGCTTTCTCGCCTCGTCTATGAGCTCGAAGACGAGAACGGGAAATACATAGGAAAGCGGCACATAAAAGATTTTAAAAATTTAGACACCTCGAGTGACTAATTTCCATGGTTCCATTACCTACTTTATATATTCACTCTTAGAAGAATAACTGTTTTTATAAGCATTTAACACTTAGGAACCGCGGGTGCGGCGGTCACAGAATACCCACCCCGCCATTCTTCCTGGCGTCTCGTAGAACCCGAGTGTAGGATAACGCGCCATATAACATCTGGCGGCGTTTTTGCATGTGTCTGTTCCTGTCGTTTTTTATTGATTTGCCTTGATACTTAAGTTTCCATATACCTAACATCTTCAAAATTGATATTACCATTACATAAGTACATAAAGATCTAAAACACAAATATTATACGTGTCTTAGTTCATACCATTATTATAAATATATTATTACTACCATTATATAAAATGGATATTACTTCTTTAGTATCTGATACCAGAATTAAAGAACAAGTATGTACTTATTATAACTGTTATGTGGATAGATAGATGCATTGAGCACAAGATCACAAATATAAACGTGTCTTGTTCATTATTTTTATATGTATTCTACTCTAATCAACAAAATTAATTTTGAATTCCTCACAGGAGCGGTTTGCAACTCTAGAAATAAGCCTTTGCTATATTCTTATAATGGAGGAAGTTACATCTAGCTGGAAACGTAGGAAAATCAATATCGACGATCAGGGGCAACGACACATGCAACTCATTTTTTTATTATTCCCTTTTTATTGTTTTTTTTTACTTATTATTTGACGATTAGAGTCAAAATGTCTGTAATAACGACATCTACCGGTGGTTGTTGACATTACATGCTATACTCTGTTAGTGTCAAGATATACTTATTTAACAACGCCATCTCGGCGCCAGTCCTGACACTACAGTTTTTTCTTTATTACTTATATTTGATGGGCATAGGATATAATGCCTTTTACCTATTTATCACAGCCATATAGGTGCTAGCAGAAGTGGTTTCGCTAGATTTTGCCACCTTATGGGTGAATATTTTTTTTAAAACCATGTAGGTGCTAGCAGCAGTAGTTTCGCGCTAGATTTTGTCACCTTATTGGTGAATGTTGTTTTTTTTTATTACAACCTTTAACATACCATATTAATGGATTTACGTAGATTTAAGGTGTATGCATGCATAAATACTCTTTATTTACACACGTTTATATTTAAAGCTTTATTTTTTTTCTTATACAAATAAATAAACTTATATAAAAAAAAATAACGTTAGGCGTAATTGGGTACAGAGTTTATCACTAATGAATAGTTTTTAAGTACCTAATTGATTCTATTTATGATAATTCTGTTTGGTTGGTTAGGAGGTTTTGAGGCTGACGGGGCGTCAGACGAATTCCCTACGTGAATTCTATCGTGGTTGGGGGGATACTGTAACACCGTTTTTTCTTAAAATTTCATAAAACACTAATTTTGCAAAAACACTTTGTTTTCACTGTAGTTTTAACACAAATTTCACAACTAAAATCGTAATTACAATAACTTTGTCAATGAATTTCACAATGTCAATGTCAAGTGTCAACGTCAACGTCGTTTCACGTCACGTCATTGACATTTGCAATTATCTTTGGTCATTATTCGATTTTGGCATAAACAAAATAAATCTCGCGTTTATCCTGGCCTTATTTACAAAGATAGTTTTTTTTCGCCCAAAATCCCGTGCTCCCCTTTAGGTGGGTTGATTTTCCCAAAATTCGGAATTTGACATTTAGACCGTTTATTTTGATCATTTTTTGAGACATATCATAATAAAGTACACTTAAAGCTACAGATCATATAATTATGGTTTCGTCGAATAGAATTCGGAAAGCATTCACAGTTTGTTTATGGTTAATTTACATTACGTTTTGTTTTCCAACCAAACTTATAACTTTGGCTGGAAATACTTATTGTATATTGTAGAATTTCGAAAGATCCGTATGTTGACTTGACACATCATGACACACATGTTGTGAAATGAATTTGGTTTTAGGGAAGGTTCCGTCGCCAATACGACGCTTAACATTCGGTGAACGGACCTCGATTCTAGTATATGCGTAAATAGAACGCGCCCATTTTTCACCCTAGTCTTTGAACGCGTCTTTCGTCTATGTTATGATCTCCGAACTGGTTAGTCTGTGAGACATCGACCGAAGAAATTTGTTATTGATTCGAAGATCATAAAGTATTTAAATTCATTTCTGCGAATAAAATCCATAGGTGTTTCTCCCGTTTTCCGTGTGAATTTAATTCGAAAAGCTATTTCCAAAGTCAGTTATTTTTGTTTTCAGCTTGAAGAGTAAAAGCTCAATCATATTTATAATCGCCGGCGCGCGATTCATTGAATTAGTTGAATAAACAAATTATATCGATAGATAATACTCCGCCCACAATAAGGTATCTAATTAACTTATTATATTTCATGATTTAAAACAGATTTTGTTAATTTTATTTTTATTAGTGGGTATATTGATTATTAAATCAAACATATTACATTTCCAAAATTCGCCTTTTTCATCCCCTATTTCATTATAAAAAACCTGATAGTAAGCGGCATTTTAGTGGGATTAATGCATATATTGAGTAACACTTGTGAATTTCATGTTAAATTCTAGATTTTCACTATATTGAGTTTCACATCATACTTTGGCAAATAACTCACAAATTAAGCTGTTTTCTTTTTCTTAATAGCAGTAATTATACACAAAATAGGTGCTCTCCCCTCCATATGTCCTTTTTATTAACTAACCAATAAGAAACTTTGACAATTCATTGAAAATTATGTTTGGAATTAACTTGCAATGTTTATTACATGAAATTCAAATGTATTGACTGGGATTCCTTCAGAACTCAGTGTTAGACCCACTCACCCTAAGATTATAGGCATATTTAATTATATTTTTAACATAACACTGTGCTATGAATCTCCAGGGCAGTTCCCGGAGGCCGTAGGGCTCCGCTGCAACTAACCTACCTAATAACCTAACACAAGGAGGAATTCTGTGGAATTGTACATATATAGAGAGAATAATCTAAGGAACGGGAATTTTATATCTCTGACCCGTGATCGCGGAAACTTAGCATCGAAGGTACGCTCTACTAACAACCGCTCCGGGGAAAGCTACTAATTTCTTTTTAAAAAAAAAAGGAAACCTATAACTATTTGTTGGTGTACTTTATTGCCCCCTCAATTTTGTAGTTTTGTACCTAATTTGTACCTGATTTTTACCTGCCGAGATTGATCAAACAAACCTGAACCATCCTGCCCTTGGCTTGTATTAATTAAACATTTAGTTAAGTGCTTTGCATTGAGGGATTTTGTTAACTTCAGTAACATTATGCATAAGTGAATTACAACAATGTACCTACCAGAATAAAGCTTTTCATTTTGTATCGGACTAAAGGAATAAGTTTGTTTTTTTTCTTTCAACTTTAAGATTTCCCTATATTTCTACAATTTAGCAAGAAAAAGCACTACAGTCCTTTCTACGCAAAAATCCGTACGATACTGCGGCTCAGTGTGGCATACCTCGCGGACCGCACCGCATCACCGTCCGGGAGTGCGGTGCCGTCGCGCGCGCCGCACAACCGCACGGGCATGCGGTGTGAGTGTGTTATACCCTGCGGTTTTTGTATACAAATTAAGATTCTTCAGTCAAAATTAAAAACCGCAGCGCCGCACACCGGAGCGGTGTCCGGTGCAATGTGTTATGCGCCTATGTCGCTCATGCCCGTCGCGCTAGGCGCCCGCCTTAGTCACTACATTGTGAACGCAAACGGCGATTTCATAATGTTCAATATTTCGCGCCCGTCGTCGCAACCGCGCTAGGCTCGCACTCTGGACGCGCACTTATTCTTAACCAAAATGCTTTAGCTTTATTTTTAACCAATTTTCAAGAAATCTGTAAAGATTTCTAAATTGGATGGTGATACGTAGTTATTAACAGTGATAATGTCTACTTTGGCTTGACAAACTACAAAAGAGATTAATACAGTTGATATTTCGTCGGGGCTGGTAAGAGGTATGTTTAAGAGGCGGGTTCGATCCCGCCCGAGACGAAATTTTTCTCTGTTGATTCATAAATTTTTCAATTAATTTAGCTATATCAATCAAAATGTAAAGTCACAAATATGAAATATCAAAAGTGTCGACATTTTGTTTGCTAACCTTACTTTGATATGTGTGGTGAATTTTTGCTATGTACCTAAGTTACATTATTACCACTACTACCCATATTTTTAGTGTGGTGAATTTTCATTGAAGTGAATCTAAAATAACTCCCAACATTTTTTTAGAAAAATGTGCTGTTTTTTACTGTAACATGGGGAAATCTGTTACCATAGGTAATGCTGAAATACAGCTTTAGGAACCATTAGGCCTTTTTTCCGGTATTTTAAAGCCATTATATTCATTCATCCTACTAATATTATAAATGTGAAAGTGTGGATGTTTGGATGTTTATTACTCAATCACGCAAAAACGGCTGAACGGATTTGGATGAAATTTGGCATGCATATATGGAAAAGAACATAGGCTACCTTTTATCCCGATTCCTTAAGTAGTTCCCGAGGGAAAATAGAAAATTGTTTACGAGCTAAGCCGCGGGCAGACAGTTTTGAAATTTGGTATGCATGTCACCTATGCTATGGAAAAGGACATGTACTTTACATTCCTTAATGATCTCTCAAATAGTTCCCGTGGGAATCTTAAAAACTGTTAACGAGCGAAGCTTTAGACCCAATTCTGAAGTCCACGCAGACGAAGTCGCGGACAGAAGCTAGTAGTAGATAAATCTACATAAATATGACTTCACCGTCCTAAAATGGGTAACTTAATAATTAACTTATTATTTTTAACAAAAGGACACGAGCTACTTTTTAAGCGACTTCAAAAAGGAGGAGGTTTTAAATTTTCGACTGTTTGTTTTTTTTTCGTGTGAAGCTATTTAATGATTTGTATAATTGTCTAGTTATCATCTCAAGGATTCTTCCACAATGCTCAGCTGATGATGTAAGGATCTTTGACTTTCCTTATCGTAATAGGCATTTTATTTATTTTATTTTAGTTTATGTTATTTTATTTGAAAAGAGAAACAAACAGTTTAATATGGGGCATAAGAATTCAAAATAGTGGGTCGTTACAATTTCCACTAAAAATTAATACAAAGCAGTTGAGCAAACACTAAATTGCAAACAAATTCTTGCTAAATAGAAATCATAACATGTTCAAAAGTAGATGAACATTTTTAGCCGATTTAGTACCATGTCACACCAACTATTCCTTTTATTTAGTATAGTTGCACCTATATTGCATTGTTAATTAATAGTTGCTGTGACATGGTACTAAAGTGTTTATCTACTTTTGACGCCGACTGTACTTATTGATCCTTAGTTATATTTTTTTAAGTTGTTTCGGTGAGCTAATATTAAATTCTCTAAAAAGATTAAAATGAAAATAGTCTTAAAAACAAGAAAAAGTGTAAAGTAATATCAAAATACATACAATATCACACTTTTCTTTTGAAGTCGCTGCCGGATAACGAAACTTTAATTAGAAGTTTTAAGTATAATATCTCTAATGTACAGTCGACCACAAAATGATCAGTATGGTCAAAATTACAAAATGTATACATTGATAGACAAACTTTATTGACTTAACATAAATATGTATACTCCACCAACCCTACCTTAATGGTAGAGTTGGTAGGGTATACGTATTTTTATAGCTTTGATCGTTTCGATCTTTTTGTACTGGAATGTACCTAGTCAATTTGTTTACTAATTTCTTAAATTTTGTAAGACTTTTCAGGAAATCGTCACTTGGCACCGAGTTCAATATGAAAAAGTGATGTTGTGTAAACGTACGTACAATAAACCTTCAATAGCTATAACGCCCTTTAAGTTTTATCTTTATCATTTTTCATATGAGTGAAGGAAACAAAAAACTTTACAAGTTAATTATTAGCTTCGCCTGATTTTATAAATAAGACCGTTATTATAGTGTTTTCAGAGTCAATTTTTTTTCAACACACTTGCTCGTAAAGTGGATCTAATTTGACCGGTTTAAGATACATAAAGCAACTCATAAAACACGCGTGTCTTATAGCCGAGGGACGCATCACAGAGTCCGGCAATGCTTCACGCACTTGCCGGCCACGGCAGTAATATACTATATTTCTTTAAAAGCTATATAGAGGTAATATAAAAGACATTAACGAACTACATTATTTTTCAAACGATTATTTTCATATCATTTTTAGATTTTTCTACAAATTAACAATGATTTGTGTTATTTAAGTCAAAAATTCAGTTTATTAACATTTCTTTTTCTCACAAATATGTTGAAAATCGTCGTACGTTATACGTCCGTATATTGGTTATACACACTCGGCTCTATTACGCCTCTATTCTCTATTACTGAATTTCCGCCTCGTGAGTTATTTATAACCACCATAACACAATTATATCGTAATGTATTATTGTGACATTGCATTTCCAAAGTGAAATGTTTACACAATGCGATTTAAGTGAGTTTAATGGACATTTTCCATTAGATTCACCATTTTGGTGTCAGCGCTCACAACAATTGGATTTAGAATCCAGAAGCTAGTGTGAATTGGCATTCGGATGTGACAATCTAACGCTGTGAGATCTCTGCGGAGAGAAATTGTGAAGAATTGATGTGTAAGTAGAATTTTTATCCCTTTTGTTATTCTAGTCATTTGATGGGGGTGCTGATTGAATATGAAAAATCAAAATCTATCCTATTATTCCGTCAGTAAGATAATACAAAATTAAATTAAAATTTAAAAAACCAGACTACATTAAAAGTAAACACAATAAAAACTGAAAATAATACAACAAGCTACTACTTAGTATAATATTCTAGCATTCGTGACCCATTAATTAATAAGCGCAAATATACCCAATATTGGTCCCGAGTTCCCTACTGTTAGAATCTGATGATACCGGATATTAATATGATGTAGTTCAACTAATTTTCTTTTTTCTTTTCTCAAATATGGCGCCTGATGGCCGCCATATTGAATTTCGATAACTGTCATATCTTTAGTGCTGCTCTCAAGATTAAAACGAATCGATTGACATGATTACTGAAATAAAAAAAAGAATCATCAAAATCGGTTTATGCGTTTGGAAAATACTTATAGGGCCAGATAGGAACAAACACGTATACCTACATACAGTACTTAAAGATATATTATGGGCATCCGCAAACTTCGTTTCGTTTCCAAAGATGACCGAGACCGATTTTTTTTTTGTATTTGATTTATTTTCATCATTTTTTACATCTAGACAGTATTATACAGGGTGTCTCAGAAACAATGGATAAACCTTTAACTGTTGATAGGTTTCGTGGAGACCTCTCTAATCTCAAATTTTGACTTTAGTAAAAATATCTCGGTTTTCAAGATATTTGATAGTTTATGATTTTTTTTAAAAATGCCACTTTTGGTTGGTTTTTAATGTGCCATTTTTACAAATACGGACTTTTTCTGATTCAGGTTTTTTTAGCTTCTAACGGAATAGTTCAGCTATCAATAACAGTGGTTAAAATTGAGCTAGCTAATGACGAAGTGCTTGGAAAAAACAATGTTCCAAAAAAAATTAAACAAGAAATTATTTTTCTTCTTGTTTGGTCTGCTACCATGTAAAAAAAATGTATGACGCTCATCCTGCCCATTATGTTAAAAAAATGCTTAGTTATTCTAATTTCAAAAAAGGTATGATAAACTTATGCTTAATATATCTCTGAACTTTTATTACTGCTTGAATAGCAAATGGTATGAAAATTTTAAAAAGATTGTTTGTCGGAATAATTATTTTTCGGATTAATTTTATTCGGTTAATTTAGTTTTCCAGTATTAAGTTTATGCTTTCTTGACTTTCTGACTGGTTGAATAGCAAATAAAATGAAAATTTGAGAAAAAAAAGGTTTTTTTCCACTAATAAGCACTTAAAGCTTATTTGTAAACATTCGTTTGCGAGTCACAAAGTTGAGAAACGTGTTTTTTTTTGTGGCCCCTGCCTGCCACATGTCTCATCCACTATGCGCAATCAAAAAGGAGCCTTATCATTAACAGCACATGAGTCATAAGCATTTGCAACCTTACCTGCTATCGAATTTCCTGGAAGGACTTTTTTTACCTGCGTCTGATCATTGGGTTCTTTGTTACGATTGTTAGTGTCCTTCTGAACTCCGGTTGTGACCCACGCGTGTTTTCTGTATTCGAGAGATTCGATAGAGCTTCGATGATTTTAAATGACATTTTGCTGTGATTTTGGACTTGACTAGCTTTGCGATTCGGATATTGTTTGTGCTGTGAAACCTATTGACAACTGGTGATCATATGGACTTGGCTAGCTTTACGATTTGGATATTGTTTGTGCTGTGAAACCTAACTGACAACCAATACATAACACTGAACATGCCTAGACATCAGTACACGTCGCGCGAATATGCAAACATGCATTTCGTTTATGGCGAATGTCGAGGAAATGCTAACGCTGCTGCTCGTCTGTACGCAGAGAGGTAAGATTATTTATTTTCTCTTTAATTCAATCAATCTTATTTTTTTTTAAATCACACATTTATTGCAACTTTAGTTAAACGTATCAGGATGGGTCTTACATTATGTTATCCTTCTAAAAATAGTCACACGCCGTGTTTAATTAGATTTTAAAATTAAATGAATTAGTAAATTTAATAACGTCATTTTTTGTATTAGGTACTCCAACGCACGTCACCCGGACTATCGAGTTTTTGCTCGGGTACATAATTCGTACTGCGAAGGGAGGCTTCCAGGAAGAGGCATTGGTGGTGCAGGGCCAGGAAGACCAGAAAGAAACGACGATGAAGAAGTAGTAGTCCTCGACGAAATAGAAGAAGATTCAACACGTTCTGTGCGTGGAATTGCACGTCGAACCGGCATTAATAGAAGCAAAGTGCATCGCATATTGAAAAAATACCTTTTGCACCCTTTCCATATTCAAAGGGTCCAAACTCTACAGCCTGCTGACTATCCGCGCAGGATTGCATTCTGCAGAATCATGTTAAATAAAATAAGGGAGGACCCGCAATTTTTCAATAAAATTTTATGGACGGATGAATCCTCATGCCGGAGAGATGGATATTTCAACATCCACAATCTACATAGCTGGCAAGTTGAAAACCCACATTTGATGAGGGAAGATCGGTCCCAAGTTCAATTTAAAGTTAACTTGTGGACTGGGATTATTGACGGACAGGTGATCGGGCCATATGAACTTCCAGCTACACTGAATAGTGAAATTTACCTTATTTTTTTACAAAATGATTTACCCGGCATGCTAGAAGATGTCAATTTAGAAGTGAGGCGGAGAATGTGGCTTCAAAATGATGGGTGCCCAGCTCACTACGCAATAATAGTAAGAAATTATTTAAATCAACACTTCCCACAAAGGTGGATAGGCCGGCTCGGCCCTATTTTATGGCCGCCCAGATCGCCGGATCTAAATCCCTTGGATTTTTTTTATTGGGGATGTCTGAAAGACCTTGTCTACGCGAGGCCAGTATCCTCAATAACAGAGTTGCGTACTCGCATACAAAATGCAGCTGCACACATAAAAACGTCTGGTTACGCGCGCCGCATCAAACTTTCTTTTATAAAAGGATGTAGGGCGTGTATCAGAGCGCAAGGACGCCAATTCGAACATTTATTGTAAATTTAATAAAAAAATTAAAATTTCATGTTGTTTTATTTCAAATTCTTTATTCAAACTAAGAATTAATAACTATTCCGAAAAAAATCTTTTTAAAATTTCATACCATTTGCTATTCAAGCAGTAATAAAATTTAAGAGATACATTAAGCATAGGTTATCATACCTTTTTTGAAACTAGAATAACTAAGCATTTTTTTAAGATAATGGGCACGATGAGCGTCATACATTTTTTTTACATGGTAGCTGACCAAACACGAAGAAAAATAATTTCTTGTTTAATTTTTTTTGGAACATTGTTTTTTCCAAGCACTTCGTGGTTACTTTTTTATTTGTCCATACCGGTGGTGATTTTGTAGATGAGCAAGCCATTCTCGCTCGATGCACGCACTCGATGCGTGTTGCAACAGGACTGAGTAAATCGCAAACGTGTGGACAGATCGCAAGCGTTGGCGTAGATTCCTTTGATGAAACCGATACGAGCCGGTCATCTACCGACGCTCGCCCCATCGTTGGGCCAATGCCATGTTCAATATCCACACGTTGGACGAGTGTTGTTAGGGCCAACGTGTGAAGCCGGCCTTGTAGTAGATTATTAACCAAAGGGATAAAGCAGTGTCACGGGCTTAGATTTGTATTGTGAGTGTGACTCTGAAGGACTCTGTGGTTAACTCTCGCTCGCAGCGGGGGTGTTAAATAATTAAATCCTGACTGTAGCGAGGTATAGTCCTGAGTGCAGCAAGGGAGTTTAGTTCACCCAAGACTAAAAATGCGAAATTTCTGTATAAGAAAAACTACACAGAAAACGTGGCAGTATGTGTTTTAAACCTTTTGCTTTTTTAGCTTGGATAACCATAGATGTAAGCAACATTCATCCACCACAGCGCATTTATATCCCCACCGAGGAGCTCGAGTCTTCCCTGAGTTTTTTTTTTTTCTCTTTATTTTGACACAAACAGTCATTATAACTAAATAAATAATACCTACAAAACTAATTTTGTGTACAAACTTATATATATCAGCTTTATATATTATAGAAACCAATTATCCATACCCATGAAGAGCTTGGCGTGGTTCATTCCTTTTTGATTGGCCCATTCTCTTTGGTGCCTCATTTGCAGTTGAGTTCTTAGACCTGTGCTGATTGTTTTTGGAGTGATCCCGACAAATGGTTCCGGTAAAATCTGTTACTTTTTTATTTGTCCATACCGGTGGTGATTTTGTAGATGAGCAAGCCATTCTCGCTCGATGCACGCACTCGATGCGTGTTGCAACAGGACTGAGTAAATCGCAAACGTGTGGACAGATCGCAAGCGTTGGCGTAGATTCCTTTGATGAAACCGATACGAGCCGGTCATCTACCGACGCTCGCCCCATCGTTGGGCCAATGCCATGTTCAATATCCACACGTTGGACGAGTGTTGTTAGGGCCAACGTGTGAAGCCGGCCTTGTAGTAGATTATTAACCAAAGGGATAAAGCAGTGTCACGGGCTTAGATTTGTATTGTGAGCGTGACTCTGAAGGACTCTGTGGTTAACTCTCGCTCGCAGCGGGGGTGTTAAATAATTAAATCCTGACTGTAGCGAGGTATAGTCCTGAGTGCAGCAAGGGAGTTTAGTTCACCCAAGACTAAAAACGCGAAATTTCTGTATAAGAAAAACTACACAGAAAACGTGGCAGTATGTGTTTTAAACCTTTTGCTTTTTTAGCTTGGATAACCATAGATGTAAGCAACATTCATCCACCACAGCGCATTTATATCCCCACCGAGGAGCTCGAGTCTTCCCTGAGTTTTTTTTTCTCTTTATTTTGACACAAACAGTCATTACAAGATGTTCTTAATACAGTGTTACTGAGTACAAGACATTGAGTGCCGAAACTTAATTTTTATACAGTTATATATTAAATAGCTTTCATTGGGGAGTTTTGACAAGTGTTGCATGATAACTAAATAAATAATACCTACAAAACTAATTTTGTGTACAAACTTATATACACGGTTATTTTTTTATCACCCTGGAAAATTTAAGGGACGCTTGACGACATGGTATTAGAATGATTTAAATATAAATAAAAAAAATAACCCCCCTCCTTAATTTTATATTAATTTTTTTAAAAATACAAAAAATGCTGCACTAGTTGAGAGCAGCATTTTTAGAGATTTTTTTTTTTTTTTATATATTTTTTTTTTAATTTTATATTTTTTTTTTTTTTTTATATATAATATTGGATGTGTCCTGAAGCGTCCCTAAAATTTTCCAGGGTGATAAAAAAATAACCGTGTATATCAGCTTTATATATTATAGATATCTATACATTTATTATCAAACCTACATTATTACCAATTTTTTCTGAATTATTTTTATTACCGACTTTTTAAAGCTTACTAAGGAGGAACTAAATGGGTCCAGTTCAGAGAATTCATCATTATATAGTTTTAGACAGCGATAAAAAAAGCAGTTACCAGTAAATTTCTTCTCAAATAAAGGAGGAATAAACATAGTATTTTTAGGACGTGAGAGGCGAGACGGTCTCCGATTAAGTGCGTTGAAGGGGATTGAATATAATAATACTGGTGAGGAAATTTTATTGTTTAATATTTTATACAGATATGTCATATCAAATAACTTGCGCCGATCTCTTAGGCTTAACATTTTAAAGTGCAGTAAGGAGTTTTCATAACTGTCCTCATACCGGTTAAATCGATAATTTAAAATATTTAAAAAATATTTTTGAATTTTTTCAATCCGTTTTACATGTATTTGATAAATCGGACACCATACTACAGAACCAAAATCCAGGATAGATCTTACAAATGCATAGAATAGCAATTTAATAGTTTTAAGATTAGAAAAGGGCTTTGTAACTCTGTTTATAAATCCAAGGTTCTTATAAGCTTTCTGAGTTATTGCATCAATATGTAAGTTAAAAGAGAGTTTGTCATCCATGATAATGCCTAAGTCTCGAACAGTTTTTACTCGTTTGATTACGCGACTTTCAATAGTGTAACTGTAATATAAAGGCTTACGTTTACGAGTATATGATATTACATTGCATTTATCATTATTAAGGAATAACTGGTTTTCGTTACAATAGGAAATTAATGAGTTTATGTCGGACTGCAACATTGAACAGTCATTTACAGTTTCTATTATTCTAAACAACTTTGTGTCGTCAGCGTACATGAGAAAATTATTATTTTTTATGTTATTACCTAGGTCATTTACGTAGAGAGAGAATAGTAATGGACCTAGATGAGATCCCTGAGGAATTCCAGAGGGGACTGACAAGTATTGAGAACAAAAACCCTTTAAGCAAACAGCCTGGCTCCGGTTACGGATGTAAGAATCTATCCATCTCAATAGGGTGCCGTGTATACCAAGCTTTAGAAGCTTTTGTATAAGTAAGTCATGATTTATTTTGTCAAAAGCCTTTGAAAAATCTGTATACACAACATCCACTTGTTTATTTTTATCCATTGCTACAGCCAATACATTTGTAAAATGCACCATGTTACTCTCTATTCCACGACCCTTGTAAAACCCATGCTGGTTTTCATTTATAGCGTTACGAACAAAATAAGATATTTGGCTAGTTACAAACTTTTCAAGCATTTTCCCTAATACGCATAGTTTTGAAATTGGCCTATACTGGGTTATTAAATCTTTAAGGTTATTTTTTGGTATAGGTGTAATTAGGGCCTGCTTCCAAATAGAGGGAAATACTCCAGTCTTTAAAGAAGTTTCAAATATGCGAAATACTGGTGTGAGTAATTCGGTTGCACAGTTTCGTATGAGAATAGGGCTGATACCGTCAGAGCCTGCCCCCTTAGATATATTGACTGCTTTTAACTCTTTTAAAACCATCTCTTTGTCTATATGTATACTATTTATGCTAACCACTGTATCATCGATACATGCAAACTGTGGAGTTGAACGATGAATAGAAGATTCAAACACAGAGTGAAAATATTTATTAAAAGCTTCACAAACATCTATGCCATTAGTTAGGTACTCTCCATCAAACATCATTCTATTAGGAAGATCTCCTGTGAATTTTTTAGACTTTACATATTTCCAAAGGTGATTTGGGTTATTCTGTATGTTATTCTCAGTAAAGCTTACGTAACGACGATAGTTCTCATGTTCCATGGAACGAAATCTGGCCCTAAGCTTGGAGAAAGTTAAGTAGTCGATCTTGTTGCCATATACCTTCCATCTGCTATGAAATTTGCGTTTTTCTTTGTCTAATTTTATCAAAGGTAATGTATACCATGGCGGATAATTGTTGTTATGTGTGACCATACGTTTAGGAACATATTTGCTAATAAGAGAATTCAATATACTATAAAACTGCGTTACTAGATCATTTACGTTAGTGTGATTTGAAAAAGTATTGTCCCAATCGATATTTGATAATTCCAAACGCAAGGAGTCGTAATCCGCTTTACAAAACATATGTTTGGCGATTAAGTTATTGGGGAGGGGTTTAGGCAATAGTACAGGTAAGTCTATTGTGAGCGGTCTGTGATGGGGATCCTCAGTAATAAGAGGACAGTCACAAAGTTGTACATCACACCAACGGTTAGAAAAAATCAAATCTAATATTCTATTATTGTTATTGTACAGAGAATTGTATTGGGATAAAAGTGATAAGTTCAGAAATTCTAAAGTTAAAATGGCGAGGGAATCATTATGAGTGCGAATATTCATACTGTTTATTTCATCGTCATAATACCATTCTGCATAAGTTACGTTAAAGTCACCTAAGATAAGATATATGTCATTTGGATTACTCGCCAATACTTCATTTACTCTTTCGTAATATATTTCCAGCGTCGATTCATGCGATCGGCTGTGTGGTATATATGCACAGCTTATATGAATATAAGTAGCGGCAGAGGTGTTACTACGTGTGGATGGTAGGGGAGCGTGCGGTGGCGCGGCGCAAGTATTGCGCGCGCGCCCGGTTTGTATTACTGTGGGAATACTCAGCCATAGGTGTTCTGGCATCGTCACCGATGCACGCGTCGTGTTCGTGTCATGAGACGTGCCCGCGGACGGCAGACTAGAGCTCACATTCCATTCGGGGCGAGCCCTTGCACAAAGTTCCCGGCGCACGGCCACCATCACTCCACCTCCTCGCTCGTGTGTACTTGTTGTTGAATTTCGGTCACATCGAAACACATCATATCGGGCATCAAAAAACTCGGCACTAAAAAAGGAATCATTCAGCCAGGATTCTGTAATACAAATAATATCATAACTGCTATTTAGAACGTTAGAATAAAATTCTTGCGATTTAGTACGGAGACCTCTCACGTTTTGGTAATAAATTGATAAATTCGAAACACGATTGAATTTTAAACTAAAAAACAAGGTACTAAAAGTAAGCTACATATGAAATAATATAGTACTAGAAATAAATAAATGATACCTATTTCGCTGCTATTGTTTTGATTATGACTTTGTTTTAATAATTTGCTTGAGTGAATTACGAAAGATGTTACTTTATATGATTTATTCTCTGAACTGTAACAGAACCCAGTATATACATAATAAAATTCATAGTTAATATTTCGTTTCATATAGTTGATCAATTGTTGAATATAAAGCAGGTACAATTTAGTTTTAATTATGAAGTCGAGGGAATTACAAAAGAAGAAAGATAATAATATGTTGAAAACAATTGGAGCACATTTACACCGCTTATAATTAATGGATATATGAAGTCATATTATTTTGTGTAGATCATTCTCACTTTGTATCAGTAAAGCCTTAGATGTGTCACTTTTACGAACAAAAATTTTACAGTCTGAGATCCATATGTATTTGAATCCCTTTTCTTTACCGATCTCTCTAGGGTCCGATCCGAGTTAGGGTGTTTACTGTGGTGGAAAGGTCTTAAAGGTTTGGGATCTCGAAATAAGCTGTACAACGCAGCAAGCGTGTGTGACCGCATACTTTGGTGCCGTCGATGACAGCACATACAGATTAATGGCAATTTTAACACTCAATTAAAGTTTGATCACGAATATATAGTAGAATCTCTATTGCCACAATGAAACTTCCCTTTTTACTGAAAATTACGTTAAGGAAATACAAATAATCAAAGCTAATAGAATCTTAGAACAGCCAAGTAATCGCTCAGAACGTATTTGAATTTGCGTAATAAATGACACAGTTTCACTTTCAACAGGAACATTGGAATTAATTAACATTAGCTTTTTAATTACACCAGCCCCTCTGTTCCGATTTCAGCTGGCGCTCACTTTTTATTACTCTGACTCGATTGATTAATAATTCTAGGATTTTTTATAATTTATTTACTCACAACGCTAATAAGAATCACTAATTACTTAAAAGCAAATGTGTTTACAATTTTTTTTATCGCATTTGCAAAGACAAATAGCAATTTAAATTAAAACCTATTCGGTCGTAAGATACAGTTTTTTTACATACAACAGAGCTCTTGGCTTTCATCTCATCTGATGATAAGCGACCATAAAGTCCAAGCTGGAAGCCAGCTTCACCTGGACTCCTCAACAACTGAGGAATTGACTATCTTACTCTAATTGTCAGAACATAACGATGTATTCACATTGTCACTAAGGCGGCAAACTAAGGTAAGAGTGGTAACAAGCCACGCGGGCTCTGAAACCTTACTACCAACTAAACCAAGCAATGAAACTTCTGACCAAATTCTCTTTAAAGGGATTCGTACACCGCACTTCCAGATCTACACCCAGTGGTCTCAATCTCAACCACTAAACCACGGAGATGCTTAACTTGAAGTAAAACCTATTTGGCAAATTTAATTAATACATATGATTACAGACAACACATAATAGTGGATTATTTAGTTGTTGCTTTGAAAATTATACACTTATCAGCCAATTGAAAACTCGCTCATAAAAACAAGATAAAACACTAACACAAAAAACAAGGCACTTAGACCATGTGGTAGAAGAATTATTTATTCGTATCTTACTCTCATGTGACCGAAATAGGCCGTTGTGAAAAAAATCCCGTGAAGAAATCAGAAACAAGCTAAGGAAAATTAATAATAGAAATATGTTCAATGCGAGAGCTACTTTAAATTTGAAGCGAGCACTTGTTCCTTCTATCAAAACAACTAAAGCTCAGATCAAATAGAAGACCTGAATTTCTTAATATCCAACTTAAGGAGAGCTCGCTTAGAGAGCTTTTCTTTGCGTGGAGCTTAAGCGTGTAAAGGTCGCTCGGTTGGTAAAGGGATCAATTGAAATTGGCTACAGTTGAAAGGTTTGAAAAATATTTGCCTTGTTCAGGCGGACTTCGCCTGTGCTCAGGTTTGGTTTGTTATGATTTAACTGAATTACTATGGCAGAGTACACACGATTCTAGTTTCTAGATCTAGATCAATTGTGAATTTCTAAAATAGTTATGAATTCTAGACCTATACTGTGGGAAAGGAAACCAAACCAAAACATGAAACATATCGTTCGATCGCCTGTACCCTTTGCCAAACGAAGTTTCGAACATAATTAATATCATCAAAGTTATTGCTTTAATTGGATCTACACGTATTCGTAATCGCCGGCGTTTAGATTACAAACATTGTTGATTAATTTGATTTTGGATTAATAAAGGAGTTGATTCTCTAATCACCGATGAAACTATTACCGGAAGTATGAGATGCAGCATGGCATATTTAGAATGTGACAGTATTTTATTTGCTGATGATGTTTCCGTGGTAGTCTCTTGTAATAACATGAACGAATTAACGAAAAAATTAGATGAAATATTGGATAAAACCTCACATTGGCTTGATTGTAATAATCTTCAACTAAACCTTAAAAAAACAAAATTAATTCAGTTTAGACCATATCAAAAACAAGAATTAAAAATAAATTATGAATATAAATCTAATGCACTAGAAACGGTTAACTTTACAATACAGGAATTGAAATTGACACACATCTCAACTGGAAACCATATATTCAAAGGTTATCCACCAAACTATCCTCATTTATATATGGTGAAGGAAAACATCGTGAGGAAACCTACATACACCTGCGAATTAATTCAAATGTGTATGTGAAGTCAACCAATCCGCGCTGGGCCAGCGTGGTTTGACTAAGGCCTAATCGCCCTAACTAGTTTAGGGTAGGCTCGTGCCCCTCGGTGGGGACGTATATGAGCTGTGATGATGATTGATAGCTTCACACCTTTCTACCCAATCTGCGGTGCAAAATATTTGCAATTTGCCCTCGTTAGTTCAATTGATTTTGAAATAACTAGCTATTGCATTAGGGCGATAAAGTCCTTTTTGTTAAAATACGACAAAATAGTCGACTTAGGAGTTTATCTATATAGTGATAATTATGATTTTTTACAGCATTACCAAGTCATTTCTTATTCTGTTCTCCTGTTGTATTGCTCTGTTTTTTTTTGTTTAATCTACAGTAATGTATTATGTAGTAGAAATTCTACGTCTTTTCTTAACACTGTAAGCTCAAACATCAAAATGAAAGAGTGTCAACTGGCTTGACCTTAAGTATGAATTGACAAAGTGAGCAAGAATACTATAGTTGGAGTGACAGGGCTTCTGTTCTCCGCCTGGCTAGCTTTCACCGTCTAAGTTTGTCGCCATAATAACAATTTTTTCATCATTGTTGTTTTCCGACGATTAGAGGTAAATAGTCAGTTCCTCAATTGTTGAGGAGTCCAGGTAAAGCTCGCGTCCATTTTAGGCATTATCTTCACTTACAATCAGGTAAGATGAAGGCCAAGAGCTTTCTGTTGTGTGTAAATACGAGTATAATATCCAAAAAACTGGCCAAGCGCGAGTCGGACTCGCCCATGAAGGGTTCCGTACGATTTATGACGTATTAAAAAAAACTACTTACTAGATCTCGTTCAAACCAATTTTAGGTGGAAGTTTACATGATAATGTACATCATATATTTTACCACTTTGGAAGTGTCTCTCGCGCAAACTATTAGGTTTAGAAAAATATGATATTAGAAACCTCAATATATTTTTTAAGACCTATCCATAGATACTCCACACGTATGGGTTTGATGAAAAAAAAAATGTTTTGGGTTTCAGTTCTATGTATGGAGAACCCCCAAAATTTATTGCTTTTTTTCTATTTTTGTGTGAAAATCTTAATGCGGTTCACAGAATACCAAGTTTACCAAGTTTCAACAGTGTAGTTCTTATAGTTTCGGAGAAAAGTGGCTGTGACATACGGACGGACAGACAGACAGACATGACGAATCTATAAGGATTCCGTTTTTTGCCATTTGGCTACGGAACCCTAAAAACAGGGTCGTCTAGACATGAATGTAGTGTGACATTGATGGCTTACCTTCACACCCTTCTACCCAATCTGCGTTGTAAAATATTTGCAACTTGCCCTGATTTGGCACAATAAACGCACGCACTTCGCTTGAGTCCACAGGCCTTACCATCACCGCTTAGAGTAAAGTTATTGGCATAGAGAGAGTGCGATCTCAATGCCGTTTTATGTGATCATGGTAAGGGCGCAGCTACTATGATCGACAAAATATTCACGCAAGTTATTCAATCCCAAATGACTCTTATTCATAATGCCATAGGGTTGTAGTTTTGTCACTTTTCACTAGTCAGTGAACAGAGAAGTAAATTGACATGGTTAAGGGACTCGTATGATTTTGAGCACATGTGCGATGTTTAAATGTTAATGCGTCATTTATTGTGGTGTGTACAGCTTTACGGTGAATGTATTGCATCAATATTTCGATTCTGCGATGATTTTTGTAGGAGTTTTTGTTTAACATAAAGGCATAAACATTTTATTTATTGCATAAGTTGGCAAACAAGCAAACTGCCCACCTGATGATAAGTGGTAACAGTCGCCTATAATACATGTGGCTCCTGTGAGATATGCAGCAAAACTGCAACCCCTATAAGAACCACTGTGCACGTTGCCAACTTGTGACATCAGGTGTAAAGTCATGGTACCCACAGTAAATTCACTTCCATATCTTACCCTTCAAACTGGAACGCAGCAATGCAAGCACTGCTGATTTACGGCAGAAATAGGTAAGCGGAGGTACCTATGCAGACGACCCTGGTACAGAGTCTACCTCCGGTAAAACATAATTATGTTTATGAAATGTAACAGTTAGCATGAAGAAAATGGTTAATAGTCTTACAAACTCTTAGGGTACTCAATTTTGTCATAATTTATTATGAAGGCTCACAATAACATATTTTGGACCGTATCCATTATCTGTTTAAAAAGGTTACTGAGTTCACAAGACGCATCTGAGCCTGCAAATATACCTATTATTATATTTGCTATCATAGTCTCATGTATGCATACCATCCCAAAAAATATTTTACTTTTTTATTTATAAAATTTTCACCCAGGGTCGCAATGCGAAACCTCAAACTGAGCAGAGTGCAACTAAAGGTTCTCACTAGAGCCTTGACTGGCCTCTGTAAACTCAACAAACATCTGCACGACCCCACGTGCAGATTCTATGATGGGGATGACGGACGAGACGCCAATTCACATCCTTGGTGAATGCTATACTCTCATCCACACAAGGAGACGAGCTACTTGTGTGGGTGGACGTAGTCCACAAATAAGACGCTCTGTCTCCAAATAAGGTCGTCGGCTATTTTAACGCTGCAGGCCTATTTGGAGACCTTTAAAAAGAGGGGACGGCCACAAAAGATCTGTACAGATCGCAGTGGCTCGCTGAGGGTCGCTTCTCTGTCGCCACAGCTACCCTCAAATTACAGATAGATAGAATAGATCCCAAAAACTAAGCCGCTATAATGCACCGGCGTATTAACGCATAAATAGAAGCAATAAACGTAAACTTTATTCAGTGTAATAAAGGTATCTTGATAGAATACAGTTTGGTTCTGAAAAGTTGTTATTTTGTGAATGTGTAACACGACAGCCTACGTAGAGTGGAACTGATGAAATTGATTGCCAACTCAACTTGATGTTATTAGGGTTCTCTACAAAGGGAAAAACGGAACCTTTATTATTATAGGAACTTTTAGTTGTTCGTCTGTCTGTCAAGACCCTTTTTCTTTGTAACGCGTAGCGATATCAAAATGAAATTTATATCAAACACTCCAGTCTACGGCCCCTTTCGGCTGTGAAAAAATTTCACTTGATCAAAAGATATGGACGTATATGTCGCTTTTTTCGCAAGTATAGCGATTTTGCAAGGGATCTTTTTTTGAAGTTAAACAGTTTTGTCCTAGATGTCATCACACCATTCTCCTTATCAATCGAGCTCATTCATCAGACGCAACAACCAACTCGTGGGACGCGTGCAATTTCTATCAACAATCAACTACTCATATCATTATAAATGTTATTTACTTATTTACTCAGGCTACGCCTCTCGATTTTATTTCTGCGTTTGATGAATGCCCTACATTAATGCGGAGAGCGGTGTGATGACTTCTAGGGTGTACCTAATTTATCGGGCGCGTGAGTAGTGGTGTCGCACTGTGGACCCTACCACATGCGCCCTAAAGGGCAGGGAGAACACCGAGGGGCTTTTTTATACAATTTAGTTGGCATACAAGCAACTGTCCACCTGATGGTAAGTGGTAAGAGTCGCCTATAATACATGTGGCTCAATCCCCACGAGAATTGCAGTGTACGTTGCCAACTTGTGGCATCAGATGTAATGTCACAGTACCCATATTCCTTCCATATCCCTTCAATCCGGAACACAGCAATGTAAAGCAAACACTGCTACTTTGTTTTAGTAGGTATGCCGGGCACTCTGTCGGGAGAGCCCCAACACGCTCGCCGTCTAGCCAACGGCGGGTACGGTGCGGTCACGTATTTCCCCCTGAAAAACAAGGGTCTACCTAATTATTATTTAGCTCTTAGTACATTATCTACATCGGCACTTCTTTTCGATAAAACCGTTAACATTACCGAAAACGGTTTGAAATAAAAATGGAAGGTGTGTACTGAATTTCAGATCAGTCGGTCAACAGGAATGAGGTAGAGTTTATGACTAAACAAGAAAAAACGGTTAAAAAAGGCTAACCACTGGGACGAGGGAAGGAACAGAGCGCACTTGTGTATATGCAGATGCAGACACTTTTTGTGTACTGATGACTACGCTAGCCGATGGGATATCATTTTTTAAACCAATTTAGTAAAAGAAGGAGGTTCTATGTTCGACTGTATCTATTTTATTTATGTATGTTCACCGATTACTCCGCCATTTGTGGGTCGATATTCAATTCTTTTTTGTAATCGAAAGAGTGAGTAGGGGTGGTCCCATTGTCACCAAGTCATGATTTTGATGGAATCCCAGGGAAATCGAGGGAAATCCTTAAATTTCATAGGCACGTCCAAAGTGATTCATATTTTTCTAAAGATATTTAGGTATTTGCATCTGGTAGTCATCATATTTATCATGTTACTGAGCATATAATAATTGATGGTTTATGGTAGGTTAGGAGTTCGGGAATAATTTTTTCAATACTGTTTAGAGCTAAAGACGTTTTATTTTTAGTTATTCTGTTTGTCTTGGCTCAAATTCAAATACGCGTGTATTAAATTTACTTAAATAGATTGGATTTTTTTTTACAAAAAATTAAACCAGCTTCCAAAGTCGGACGAGTCGGTGCCAAGCGATGATCACATGGAAAGTCTTAAAAAATATAAAATTTGGCACCAACTTTAATAAAAAAACTGTCATGTATTCTTATATTATTTATGACTTTGTGGTGTTTTTGAAGTCGCTTTTGTTTTTTGTAAACATTTTTAACATAAAATATAGCCTATATTCGAGGTTAAAAGCTATATTCTAAAATACATAAATTTAGAACCCATCGACCATAGCATAGCCTTCGAGGCCGCAAACTATTGCAAACCTCTCGTTTGTTTATCGAACTTGTTCTCAGGCGTACTGCATTGGATATTTGCGGTGTCCGCAAACGTAGTTGGAAAAAATGATCTGACTAGAGATAATGGCTTTGTATTCTACTCCTCTTTTTGTTATGTGTATTATCTTTTTTATTTTTTGTATAACGAGTTGCTATTTTTCATGTTATAACACTAAAACACACACATTTACTCGACAACACTACACACAGAGAACGTTTTCAAATTGTGACCACACAACCACAAACACACACCTATCACTAACAAACACAAGAACACCTTATGAAATCATTCACACTGAGAGACTATGGCGCGTAACGACATCTGTTTTTACACTAAAAATTACACACCGTTACATTAAGTACACACAATTATATCTCTATGGGTCTACACCTGACTATTCACACTTAATCATAAACGTTCTTACCAGTACTAATGAGAAGTTCGTAAATGTTTTTCAACTATACTATGACTGATCAGGAAATAATGCAAAATATAGACTCTTATATGCCGGCCAGTAGCTGTACTTGTGATGTTGAAGAGGTAAGAGAAAAGTTGCCGCATAATAATCATTTAGTTGTCTTATCACAGAACATACGAAGTGTTCACCATAATATGAGTCAAATGGAAGTTTTAATTGCTAGCTTGAAACTTGATATTGACATAATAGTTTTGTCAGAATGTTGGCTTAAAAATGCCCGAAACCCACCATCTCTTCCACATTTTAATTGTCACTATACCTCGAACTGCAACACCCAAAATGAGGGAGTGGTTTTGTATATTAAGGACTCAATTCTTGCTGATGTCATCGAACCGCCTTTTGTTGACGCAAACTGTCTAATAGTTAAACTTTCCAATAGTACCTGCATTATTGCAATTTACCGTCCTCCCTCTCACCAAAATATTGATAATTTCTTAAAGTCATTAAATAGTACAATCGACCTCTTAAAAACTTACAAAAATATATATATAACTGGTGACATAAATATAAACATTCTCGAGAACAATAACCTCTCAAATGACTACCAAGATTTATTAGCTTATCACGGATTTCTCCCGGGGCATATGATTCCCACTCGAAAACAAAGTTGCCTAGACCACATAATCATAAAGTCCAAGAACCAGATTTCCACCGCAGTCATTCGAACTACTGTAACAGACCACTATTCAACTATATTTAGCATAAATAAGACAAAAGAGACCTTAAAATGCGCTACCACACATAAAACTATAGATTTTGATGCCGTAACTAGAGACTTAGAAACTAGTAACTTTAATCCTATTTTAGAATGTAATGATACGAATACAGCAGCGGAACTATTGGTTTTAAAAATTACCAGTATCGTCGACAACAACAGTGCAACTAAAACTATTCCTAACAGAAAAAGAATAACACAACCATGGATTACTCCAGGCTTGTTGCGATGTATTAGGAATCGTGATAGATTGCACGCCAAAAGTAAAAAATATCCGGATAATACAACCCTTACTGCTACATACAAACGATACAGAAACTTCTGTAATAATCTCATTAAAAAATTAGAAAGTGAACACAACAAAAAAAAAATTAATAGGGCAAGAATTGATATAAAACAGACATGGAATGCAATTAGAGATATAGCTAGAATAAGAAAGAAACATGATGATAACCTCAGTCACCTTCTACAAGTTAAAGATAATCCAGTTTCATCGCTTAATTTTATAAACGAGTATTTCGCTAATATTGGGAAAGATCTTGCTGAGAAAATTTCAAATAGTGCGAATTACATGGCACCTCCTATTGTATCCGAGAATAATACTTTAAATTCCTTCGTACTATCAAACAATTAAAAAATAGTCCAGCTGCTGGTTTCGATAACATACCCACCAAAGTACTCAAAAATGCTAGTCATATTCTTGTTCCCCCAATTACACATATATGTAATCTAAGCTTTAAACAGGGAATTTTCCCAGACAATTTCAAAACTGCTCTTATTAAACCAATACACAAAGCGGGGGACAGAGCCAGTGTCGGTAATTATAGACCTATATCTATTTTACCCACCATCTCCAAGGTACTAGAACGACTAATAAATAAAAGACTAAACTCGTATCTATCTAAATTTAAAATTATTTCAAATAATCAATATGGATTCACTAAGGGCAAATCCACAGAACAAGCAGTTAATGACCTAACTACACATATTGTACAATCATTAGAAAAAAACCGTAAATGTCTCGCAGTATTTTTAGACTTGGCTAAAGCCTTCGACACTGTCTCTAGAATAGAATAGAATAGAATAGACTTTTATTTCGCTTGAAACATGGTACATTAGCGGTGTAAGGTTATAAAATTACATTAAGTCACACATATTTCACCAGCAACTGGCATGCAAAACATTAATTTTTTTCAATAGTAAATTACATTATTACACATTTTTGTTCACCAAACACAACTTATACAATAATTCCATAAACATAATCTTTAACAATTATTATAAAAATCAAAATATTCTTGTAAGGAATAGAAGCATCTATCTATAAGCCATTGTTTCAATTTTGTCTTAAACATATTTATTGGTAAAATTTTAATATCGTCATGAAGCCTGTTATATATTTTTATTGCCATCACAAAACTATTCCCTGCGTATGAAGCAGTTGTTATTGTTGGCAGTTCAAGTCTGTTAGGGTACCTGCTGTTTAATCTCCATTGACTTGCTTTAGTGAACAGCTCGTTGTGAGTCCGGACAAAAACACAAATCTCATATAAATATAAGGAAGAAACAGTTAGAATTCTGAGATTTTTAAAAAATGGTCTACAAGATGTTAGCATATCAACGTCACATATTGCTCTTATACATGCTTTCTGAGCTACTTGAACTTGCCCGATTCGGCTGGCGTTGCCCCATATCAAAATACCATATCTAAGTATTGAGCCTATGTATCCATGATATGCTTGAATAGCCGTTGAGGCACTACTAATCTTAGCCAGGCGCCACAGTGCAAATACAAAAGAGTGTATCCTATCACAAAGAGTAGTTATGTGACAATCCCATGTGCATCTATCATCTATAGCAATACCAAGAAACTTTGTTACATTATTTTCAAGGATAGATTTGTTGTTAATAATAATATTTAATGGTTGTTTTTTACCATTTCTATTAACGAATTGAATAAAAGTTGTTTTATCTAAGTTAATTTTTAAATTATTTTTATATAACCAACTTGCCATTGCATAAACAGTTTTGTTTATTTCTTGGTTGTAACAATCAGCATTTTCGCATGGCACAATGACACTAATATCATCTGCAAAGAGCAAACTAACATGATTTGTTACATCCGGGAGATCGTTAATATATAACAAGAACAATAAAGGGCCAAGAATGCTACCCTGTGGTACGCCTAGGCTTGCGGTTTTTGTTAGAGATTTACAAGTATTTAATTCCATTTTGCTGAATTTAATTATTTCGACATATTGCTTTCGATTTGTCAGATAGCTATGAAGCCATTTCTGAGCCACGCCTCTGATACCGTAAAGTTCACATTTTTCTAGTAGTAATACATGATCCACGTGATCAAAAGCTTTACTCATGTCTAAGAATACTGCAGTGACAGGTTTACGCTTATCAGTATATTCAAGTATTTTATTAACCAAAGTGAACGCAGCTAGACTAGTCGATTTATCTTTTTGAAATCCGTATTGTTGTGGCTTTATAATTTTTAATCTGTTTAAGAAATCGGTTAATCGCAAGTGCATGATTTTTTCAAATACTTTTGAAAGTATTGGTATTAAAGCAATTGGTCGATAACTTTCCACTTTACTTTTACTGCCCTTTTTATAGAGTGGCTTTATAACTGATAGTTTTAAGGCGTCAGGAAAAACGCCATTACTTAATGATAGATTTACTAAATATACCAAGACCGGTGCAATTTCATTTCTGCAATCCTTTAGTACATTCGTTTTTATTTCGTCATATCCAGTGGCATTTGTTGAGTTTAATTGTTTTATAATTTTAGTTACTTCATATATATCAGTCGGTTTCAAAAATATGCTTGCGAGAACAGGGTTTATTTTATTACACTTTTTTACATTATTTACACAACAATTGTCTGTGTTTATATAATGATTATTAAATTCATTTGCTATATCCTGAGTGTTATTTATCACTTTATTACCTATAACTAATTGTTCTACATTAAATTGTGATGGATGATTATTATGTTTACCTTTGATGACTTCCCAAGTACTTTTGCATTTATTGGATGAACTAGCGATATGTCGAATATTTGTAATCTTTTGCGCTTCATGCATGCACTTTTTTAATAGTTTACTATATTTTACATATTGAGTTCTCTGATATTTCTTATTTTTTTTATAGTATTTAAAACGTAGTCTTCTTTTTGTTTTTGTAGAAACCCTTATCCCTTTCGTAAACCATGTTTTAGATTTTTGTATTGCAGAAATCTTTATTTTCTTAATAGGAAAGCATAATTTATAAAATAATGAAAAGTCATCATAAAAGATATTAAAGGCCAGATCCAAGTCACTTTGAGAATAAACGTCAGACCATCCCAAATTGGATAAACATGTTTTGAATTTAAGAATATTTTCTCGACTATAATCCCTTTTCTCGACAAACCAATACTTAACTGGAGCAGTAACATTTTTTATTTTAACATTAAGTGACTGTGCTGTCTCATGGTCAGATAATCCCAACTCTAGAACTTCAGAGTTAATTTGATCTAAATTTATGTTGCTAATTATGTGATCCAAGCAGGCATTTCTTCTAGTCGGCTGATTAACATGTTGGGTAAAGTTATTACTTTTTATAATCCTACTAAGTTCGGAACTAGACGATGTAGCCTTTAAGATATCTATAATACTTTTGTATTTCACTTTTCGTTTTAATTTGTTCAACAGTAATTCAAACTTTTGTAAAAATGAAGATACATTGGACGTAGGCGTTCTATACAAGCATACTATTAAACATTTCCATGGAGTGATTTCCACACCACAACATTCAAACTGTAATTCCTCTGAGAAATCCTTTAGAAAATCAAGTTCACGCGTCTGTAAATAATCCCTGCCCAGAATACAGACACCACCTCTTTTTTGATTTGCCCTCGAGAAAGATGCCAATAAACGATAACCACTAATGTGTACATTACGTTCGCTTCCTAACCTTACAAAAGTTTCACTTAGACAGAGGATATCATAGTTTTTTTGTTTTTTTCCTAGTTCATGTAAAGTAATTTCAAGCACATCTGTTTTACTCAATAAACCTGCTATGTTTTGATGCATTAAGGATAAATTTATTTCATTTGATTCTAATTTTGAATTTGTTGTATCTTTAATGCTATCTTTATTTGTTACGAAATAATTCAGGACTGCAATCAGATCTTGTCGTCAACATACTTGTCATATTTACATAATCAGTAATTTTGGTTTGTAATAGTTGTTTCGGCACCTGTCTTAATGAATTATGATTTTGACGATTATTAAATTTTTTATGACATAATAATTTTATCTTATTTAAATTCAGATAATTCTCTTCATAGTATAGAGTATCGATTAGAACATTAATTTTAACAATGACATTTCTTATATAATTTGCTTCGTACAGAATATCATCTGTCGATAAATACTTACAATTTTTGAAATTACTACAATAAACCTTTAACATATTATTTAGTTTCATTTCATTCAAATAGTAGCTACTCTTAACGCCCAAAATAATAACTGTTGTACCTGGATAAGATTTCACAATAAAACTAAGTTCTGCACATATCTTCACAGGGCTTCGATCCATTTCCCCAATGTTCAAAATTATTATATCATTTTCCGTTATATTAATAGTTTCCAAACCTTTCAGGATATCTTCACAAGGTGCATCTGGCTTTATAAAGGAAAACACATTATATTTCCCATATTGGGATTTTTCTCTTGACTTTATAAGGTTTGATGACAAACCTAAGCATTGCTTTCCCCCAAGTATGTAAATATGTTTTTTTTCAGAAGATGTTATCAAATTACGTTCTGCCTGGATTTTTCTGGCCTCTGTTTTCAATTTTCTGTCTTCCTTAATTTCGCCAGACACTGCTTGGTCGCTGGATAGACATTTTTCAGGTATATTTTGCTGGATTTGTGAATCCTCAATTATTTCAAACACAGGATAATCTTTGTTAGGTTTCGGCGACATACATTGTGGCTGACTATTTATTTGTATGAGCGGTGTATGATTAGCATTTTCTATATGATTTAGGGCGCATGCCACATCCTCGCTTTGGGTGAAGTCTAATTTAGTTCTGTTTAAACTTTTTCGTCCTCTTTTTATAATTGGTGTCGATTTACATATTATCTGCAATTTTTTAACCTTTTCTGCTTGTTCTGCCAGTTGCTGTTTGAGTTTTCCATTTTCAAGCAGTAGGTTTTCAATTTCAGATTCCGCAATTTCTAGTTTGGTTTCTAAAGTTTTTACAACTTCTTTTAGTTCAAGTGATTCTAAATTATTAGTGACATTTAATTCTGGACAACTGTTATGACTAGTTTCATTTTGCAAAAACATTGTATCATATTCATCTTCCGAAATAAGCTGAAACGAGTTGTTCATTTGTACGTTGTATTGTCTTCTAAGCGTTACATTATCAGGTGTGGTATTTATTAATCTCCTTTCATCATGTTTTGTTTGACAATTTTTACATATCCAGCTCCCTTTACGATTCGGACTCATTAAATAAAATCTTTTTTCAGAAATATTTACACACTTTATACCATACGTCCCAGAACAGTTCATACAGGCTAGGAATTGTCTGTGAGAGATCTCTCCCTGGCATTTATAGCATTTTGGCGGCATATTTTTTATTCAATTATTATTATTATTGTTGCTAAAGAAAGTCGTCCGGTAATCATGAAAACAATTAATAATAAATAATGTACGATGTCAGAAAAAATAATTGATATTAAAAGCAATGTCAACAGAGAAGCATTCTATGAAATAATTTCATAAATGTCAATACAAAAAAGCAATTCCATGAAAATCCTTGAAAAAAGAATTATCAACAAGCAAATAAATTCCAATATTGCGATGATTCAATGTTTTGATATAGCTGCTTATGAAGAATCACACAAAAAAGAGCATAAAAATAAAGCATAAAAATCCAGACATGCGCTGGTCTCGAACCCTCTTCAGTGGAGATACATCACAAATTCTGGTTACAAGTAATCACACGGAGCCACGGAACTCGTTGTAATAGTAGCCAAAATAGCAATCAGCCTTTTGTTGGCTGTCCGATAAAATTTTGTGAGGTAGTTTTTTTTATTTATCAAGCTGTTGATGGATGACATTCCATAGTTCTTCACCGTAGTTTATTCCCGAGCAATAATATTGTAGAACAGCACTCAATCCCAAATCTGTAGTTGTACGTGGTATACTTTTGTAATCGTTAAATAGACTTTAGAATAGGTGTTTGTATAAAATGATATTGGAATTTGCATCACACTTCAAACGACTCACAAGTTCACAACACAACGACATCGGATTATCTTTCGGAATTTTTACTTGTTTGCAATA